>QRFJ01002283.1:98475-114887 GCA_006176705.1 Cocos nucifera | reverse complement strand
CAGATCTAAATTATCACATATAATCTGAAAATTAGATTTAAATTTGATCTAATTCAAAATAAATCTAATCTAGACAAATTATGTAGAACTATTCTACAACTAGTCTAGACATGCACATCATATCTAGTATGATATTTAAAATTTAAATAATTTTTATTTGCTGTTATCAGATGTTATTATAACAACTTTAATATCAGAAATAGTAAATAAAAGATTAAAAATAGATTTAATTCAGATTAACAAAGACATGCAAAATATTCTATAGAACTATTCTATATCCTAGAAACTAGTCATGATATCTTCATGTTCTTAGACTAAAAATCATTTTTAATTTTTATTTTTTTGATTTCAGATCTGATAACATCTCCGTGACATCTGAAATCAACTTATATTTTTTAATTAAAATAAAATTAAATCAGATCTAAACCAATTTAGAACCATGGCTTGATTACAGCTGAAGGGAAATCCTGATTTCCCGGTTTCCAAGTTCTGTCCAGATCTGATTAGATCAAGAGATATATTTCAAAAATTTGCTCTTGGATCTCAATCAGATCTTGATATATTTCAGATCTGATTCTTTATTATTTTCGCATAAATAAAATAAAAATAAGAATAAATTTAAATCAAAAATTTAATTTACCTTGATTTGGGTAATCCTATCAGTACAGGTTAACAACTATCACCTCGTCTACAACAGCAATAGCCTAGCACCATCCAACATCGCCTTCCAACTACTTCAAGTTCACAGCGTCACACAATCCTCGCCTCTGTTCGTACACTACCCTAAGATACTAGCCCATTGAGTCAACAAGCTCCTGCGCGTCGGCGATCTACACTCAACATCGCCTTCACTCCACTCGGGTTGGATCTAGAACCTGCTTTGCTTCTCTATCACGACCTCCAAAAATCAGATCTGGATCTGATTCTGTCGAGGATCTTCAAAACTCTTTGAGATCTGCAGTCGTCTTTTGCACAGCCCAACCTTCTGCTTTTGTCGCCTTTCCTAGCGCAATGCTGACCCAATCCGTGCACCCAACCTAAATTCCAAACACTTTGGACTTGTGAGAGAAAGGGGAGAGAGACTATTGCGTGTGGAGAAGGAGGGAGAGGCAGCCTTGGCGGTGTGGGGGTTTCTCAATGAATTCACTTAGAATTTAGGGCTTGGGCGCAGGGTCATTTATAGACCTTCTTGGACCAACTCCTCTTCCTCTCAACCAAATCGCAACCCTTTGTGAAATCAGATCTAAATCGATTGGTTGAAATAGAACCCCTGGATTCCTCACTTTAGAGGGCGCCTAAAGACCAGGTTCAACTGGTTTCTGTAGTAACTCTGATTTGGAATCCAAAAGGGAGGTGGAGTCCTTGTCGCAACAATTGACCCAGGCCCTCCTACTTGTGGCTCACGCCACCGCATTGGCGTTGCCGCCCTTCTCCTATTGCCAGGTTCTGGCAGTGGGCAGGCCCCCACCAGCTCTCCAATATCGGTGCATGACATGTGGTCCAAAAGGTCCCAAAGGGTCAATGGTCAACATTTTACCAGGTCAAAGGTAGGACTTTGACCAAAGTCAAAGAACAAGAAATTCTATTAGTGACCAAAAATGGTTAGTAATGTATCTCTCCTTTTAAAACATGCATGATTTGATACATGAGATGTATGCAAAATATGCCTTGATTAGATCTAAATTTGTATATGAGATATATGATATAGATCTATAACTGTTTTGTAGATTTACATGTTCCTGATTAAGGCGTTCCTCTTGGCCGTCCGGTCATAAGAACGAAGAAGGGTTTAAAGGCCCTCTCTTCCCATTCGATGGGGTGTTCTTATGACGTGTAGGGGTGCTGCGTGTTCGTCCTTAATCAGAAACCCAAAACTTACTTTCTGCAAAACCCTAGATCCTGAAACCCTAGGATTTATTGTGCATATTTTGTTTATGAACCCAACTTAATTAAGAATTAAGTTTATGGAATATTAATTAGGTCTAAAATTGAGAATTTCAGATCTAAGACATATTCATAATACTGGGTTCGGGCTTGGGTAGCTCAATTAGGTCTAAGCGGTTGATCAAACCGAATCAAGAGTTGGTTAGATGGGATCAACAATGCTTAAATTGACCAGCCTAATAGGATTAAGTCTGGGTCAAGATCGAGTCACGATCAAGCAAGACCTAATTAGGCTCAGAGGTTAGAGTCTGGATTGTAGGCTAACCCAATTGGTTCTGACTCAACAATTTGGTGTCTAAGGTAAGTTTGGCACAGACGACCGACTGGTTTTTAATTGGAAGCTACTCGACCTGAATGCGTTCTTGTGCGAGTTAACGGCATATTCCTTCCACCGGTCTCACTTACCTGGCCATATCTGTTGACACAGTTCTGATCTGAGGTGGTCAATAATCCGAGCTGACCCATGCCACTAGGTTAGTCATAATTGTTATGACTAAGCCAAGTCTAGTTTAATGAGACCTGAATCAATTCTCCCTAAGAAAAGATTAAGTCCGAGGTCTTCCACCATTGTAGACGTGCGGGCCCTTCCCGGGGTTGATTGTTCTCGGCTGGATACAGTGGCTCAGTTGCACCGGGAAGACGCAACCATGTCTATTAGGCATTGGATGCTATGGGCTGGAGGATGAGTTGGGCTCAATATTTCGGATACGGTGAGAGACCCAATTAGGAACCCAGTCTATGCAAATGGTGGGTCTGACTTAACTAAGGAGTGGATCAATATTCCGGATACGGTGAGATTCATGAATTAGAGACCAAGTTTGGGTGCACCATGATTAGAGAATCATTGAACAAGAGTTGTTCACTCATTGGCTAACCCATCACCAATAACTGTTAGGTGAGGTGATGAGTCAGTTGGTGAGACCGCACCACCCACTAGAAATCATCAATCGCGGAGATTTTCGCATCTCTACAGAGGGAGTGTAGGGATCCGAGAAAATAGTGGGAGCTAATTTGTTTAAAAATAAAATCCCTAAACAAATTGGTCAAGTCAAAATTACAGTATCTAACTAGAATCTTTGACTCTCTACAGGAAAATGTCTGCGTCCAACCCACTGGCACGTATCCTAGACACACATAGACTGACTGGACCCAATTATAAAGATTGGCTCAGGAACTACAAAATTGTTTTGGGTTCAGAGAAGTTAACACATGTTTTGGACCAGGACCCTCCCACCTTACCAGCTCGTCCATCCACTGAACAGAGAGCGTCTCTGGAAAAATGGATTGACGAAGACAATAAGGCCAGATACTACATGTTGGGCTCGATGTCTGATGAGCTCCAGCGCCAACATGAAGATATCGGGACTGCTCGCCAAATGTTGGCTCACCTGCAGGAGATGTTTGGTGAACAGAGTCGCGCAGCCAAATATCAAGTCACAAAATGACTTTTTAAGGCTAAGATGCGTGATGGGCAGTCAGTCCAAGATCACTGTCTGACAATGATCAAGGACATGGAAGAGCTTGAGAAGCTCGGTGTGAAGTTGGACTTGGATCTGCAGAACGATATTATTCTGCAATCCTTGACTGATGCATATGGGCAATTCATCATGAATTACCACATGCATAAACTTCAAAATTCCTTGGCCGAGTTGATGAATATGCTGGTTACCGCTGAGCTTTCTATGAAAGGTTCTAAAGGCTCAGTTCTTGCTATGGAACGGACTTCTTCCAAAAGAAAGTCTTATGGAAAGAAAAAGAAGTCTGTGAAAAAGCAAAAGGTGGAAGGATCAAAGAAGAAGAAGGCAGAACCGAAGAAGAAGGTCGATGGCAAAGGAAAGTGTTTCCATTGCAACAGCGACGGCCATTGGAAGCGGAACTGCCCTACTTACCTGGCCACCCTGAAGAACAAGAAGGAAGGTCCTTCTGGAGGTATGCTCGTTATTGAGTCTAACCTTACGGTTTCTTCTGCATCCAGTTGGGTGCTTGACTCTGGTTCTAGTGCTCATCTGTGCACTTCTATGCAGGGTCTTGAGGATAGCAGGAGGCTGAGGGATGGAGACATGATCCTACGCGTCGGTAATGGAGCAAGAGTTGCTGCAGTAGCCGTGGGAACATACCCTCTTGCGATTACCATCTGGTTTAGACTTAGTTTTAAAAGACTGTTATTATGTGCCTGCAGCTAGCAGGAATTTGATTTCTGTTTCATGCTTAGCACAAGAAGGTTATGTGATCACCTTCTTTAAGGACCATTGTAACATTCTTTATGAAAGAAATAAAATTGCAAATGGTTTCCTTGTTAATGGTCTTTATCAGTTGCATATTGATGTACCTGTTTTAACTATCGAGCAAAACGTGAATGCCAAACGACCTAGGGATAGTCCAAACGACAGATATCTATGGCACCTGAGATTAGGTCATATAGCAGAAGATAGGATTAACAAATTGGAGAAAAATGGGCTATTGAGTCCATTGACTTTTGAGTCATATCCAACTTGTGAATCTTGTCTTCAAGGCAAAATGACTAAACTCCCTTTTGTTGGACATGGGGAGAGGGCCACAGATCTCCTTGCCCTAGTACATACTGATGTGTGCGGCCCATTCGATGTGCCGGCTAGAGGCAATTTTGTCTACTTCATTACCTTTACCGATGATCTGTCTAGGTATGGGTATGTGTATCTTATGAGACATAAGTCTGAAGCCTTTTGAAAAGTTCAAAGAATTCAGACATGAAGTAGAAAAACAAACTGGAAAACCCATTAAGGTTCTTCGATCAGATCGAGGAGGTGAATACCTTAGCCGGGAATTCCTAGACTATCTTAAGGAAAATGGCATAGTCTCTCAATGGACTCCACCAGGAACACCTCAACTCAACGGGGTTTCAGAACGGAGAAATCGGACTCTATTGGATATGGTTCGATCCATGATGAGCTTCACAGACCTCCCTGATTTTCTTTGGGGACATTCATTATTAACTTCAATCTATTTACTGAATAGGGTTCCCTCTAAAACCGTTCCTACCACACCGTATGAGATATGGCACGGTAAGAAACCAAGTCTGAGTCATCTCAGAATTTGGGGTTGTCCGGCTTATGTCAAAAGACAACAAGCGGACAAGTTAGAGTTTAGGTCCTTTAGAGCTCGATTCATAGGATATCCTAAAGAGTCATTAGGATACTATTTCTACATTCCAGAAGACCACAATGTGATTGTGAGTCGACATGCCATATTTCTTGAAAAATAGTTTATTCAAGATAGTGGCATTGGAAAGCAGATTAAGCTTGATGAGAAAGTCTCACAAGCAGAAAGAGCTAAGGACCAAGTGGAACCAAATCAGGTTGAGCCAATAAGAACACTACCTCCTCCACCTCGTAGATCGGAAAGAGTTTCCCGTCCCCCTGAAAGATACTTAGGTATTGTTTCAGAGGACGTAGAGGAAATGTTCCTCATAGGTAATGGTGCTCATGGTGATGATCCCAAAACCTACAACGAGGCGATATCAGATATCGACTCCGAGAAATGGCTTGAGGCAATGAAGTCAGAGATCGACTCGATGCACTCAAACCAAGTCTGGACCTTGGTAGATCCACCAGAAGGTATAGTACCTATTGGGTGTAAATGGATCTTCAAGAGAAAGATTGGTGCAGATGGGAATGTGGAGACATTCAAGGCTAGACTGGTGGCAAAAGGTTATAGTCAACGTGAAGGCATTGACTATCAGGATACCTTTTCCCCGGTAGCTATGCTAAAATCCATCCGCACATTGCTTGCCTGTTGCAGCCTATTTCGATTATGAAATATGGCAAATGGACGTGAAAACGGCATTCCTAAATGGATATCTTGAGGAAGATATCTATATGGAACAGCCGCTAGGTTTCACATCCAGTGATACTGATCACAAGGTTTGCAAGCTGCAAAGGTCCATATATGGACTTAAGCAAGCATCTCGGAGCTGGAACACTCGTTTCAATGATGTGATCAAAAAGTTTGGTTTCATCAAAAATGAAGAGGAACCATGTGTTTTCAAAAGGGTCAGTGGGAGCGCTGTTGTCTTCCTCGTATTGTACGTGGATGACATCCTCCTTATTGGGAATGATATTCCCATGTTGACATCAGTCAAGATGTGGTTGTCCAAGGAATTCTCCATGAAAGACCTAGGTGAAGCATCCTTTATTCTAGGAATTAAGGTCTATAGGGATAGACCGAATAGGATGCTAGGACTTTCACAGAAGATGTACATAGAGGAAGTACTAAAGAGGTTTAGTATGGAAAACTCTAAGAGGGGATTAATACCCTTCAGACATGGTATTCATCTTTCCAAGAAGATGTGCCCCAGCACACCTGAGGAAATAGAACGCATGAGCAAGATCCCTTATGCTTCTGCAATAGGGAGCCTCATGTATGCCATGCTATGTACACGACCTGATATAGCCCATGCTGTGAGTGTCACAAGCAGATATCAGTCAAATCCAGGTGAAGAACACTGGACTTCTGTGAAATGTATCCTTAAGTACTTGAGAAGAACTAAGGATATGATGTTGGTCTTTGGTAATGGAGAACTCCAAGTTCAAGGATACACAGACTCGGACTTCATGTCTGATATAGATGATCGAAAGTCGACATCTGGAAGTCTGTTTGTGTGCAATGGTGGAGCTGTCAGCTGGAAGAGTTCCAAGCAAACTGTGATAGCAGATTCCACCATGGAAGCAGAATATATAGCTGCATCAGAGGCTGCAAAGGAAGCATTCTGGTACAAGAAGTTTGCTGCAGAAATTGGAGTAATGCCATCAGATGCCATTCCTCTTTACTGCGACAACAATGGCGCCATAGCCCTTGCTAAGGAGCCGAGGTCTCACCAGAAGTCCAAGCACATTGAGCGGCGATATCATCTCATCCGCGATTACCTTGAGAAAGGTTACGTTGAGGTCAAGAGAGTCAACTCCGCAGATAATGTGGCAGACCCACTTACAAAGCCGTTGGGCCAGCAGAAGATCGAAGCCCACCTTGAGAAGATGGGACTTAGACTTGTAGCCAATTGGCTTTAGGACAAGTGGGAGATTGTTAGATATATGTGCCCTAGAAGCCAGAATTGGCTGACACTTGTAATACACTTCTAGGGGCAAAATTATAATTTTGACTATAATTAATAAAATGGGTTATTTTCTATCACACCTGTGTATTTAGTGTCTGTGATACATCCTTTGAGTTAATGGTAATGATAATTCATATTTTCAAGAGTTGAAAATTTAAGACATGAATAATCATTATTAACTCATAAACAGCTCCCGACCATAGGATCATCACGAGGATGGTGATTGATCCGGAAGGTTGGTGTACGATCGCTTCTCTTTAGTAGATGAGTCTTGAGTCTACGGTGTGGAGACACCGGAGCGAGAGTACAGGTACTCGTTAGAGAACGAGGGCACTGAGCGTGACCACCTCGAGTAGTCATTAGGAAGTCTACCTTCTCGTCAATGACTGACTCGATGCTGCAGTAGTGTGTCTGGTTCTTTGACCTGAGATGCATCGGCAGTTCACCTTGAGGGTGTTATAGTTTGACTACACCATTACTCGGTCTCCTAGCCATATGGAACCCTGAGGTGTATGTTGGCTATAGCATGTTCATTGTAGGAACTGGATTGCATCAAGATGGGAATCTATCTACCTCGGTGGTAGAGGAGCAGCCCTATGATGATCATGAGAATCAAGTCCAGAAGCCCATGGCCATGGCAGAGTGAAATAATAGAAAGAGTTTCTATTTAGATTTTCACATTGGACTCGAATCGAATGATTACATCATATGACAGAGACTAGGGTTTGACGAGTTCACCTTAACCCTAATCTGATCGGGGCTCAAGATAGAAGAACTTAATCACACAGGTAGCTGCACCAAGAGGTTCGCATTCAGCTCTGATGGGTTGCCACCATATACTGCTAGGTGTCACTGGTGGATTTTGGGAGCAATTAGAATGATTTAGATGATCGATCATTCTAGCTGTTCGAATCAGAAGAGTTCTGATCCATCGAAAGGAGTTTCGATGATGTCTATGATAGAGATCATGACATATCCCATTACCATACAGAACTGAACCTAACTGGGTCACACAAACAAGGGTTTGAATCTGGTGATCATCAATTGAACTGATCTAGTTCAATTGATCTGAATGAGATTCAATTAGGTTCAAGGAAATCGTGCTAGCACTCGATTGAACCTAACGTTCTTCTTTTACTATCATAAATAAGTTGTCCTGACTGAGCCAAAGGAGTTTGTGCTCAATCAGAGGCCTTCATATGGTCTGACTGGAGGTTGTCCAAGTCAGAATAGGTTGTCTTATTTGTAAGACATTACCTGCCATTTTTGGTCACCTGCCATTTCTTGTTCTTTGACTTTGGTCAAAAGTCTACCTTTGACTGGTCAAACGTTGACCATTGACCCTTTGACTTTTGACCACATGTCATGCACCTATTGGAGAGCTGGTGGGGGCCTGTCCCCCTGCCAGAACCTGGCAAGGAGAAGGGCGCACGCCAAGGGTGGCGTGAGCCCAAGTAGGAGGCGCCTAGGAGTCCTTGTTGGACAAGGACTCCACCTCCCTTTTGGATTCCAATCAGAGTTCTACTAAGAATCCAGTTTGACTGGTCTTAGGCGCCCTCTAAGGAGGAATCCAGGGGTCTCTATTCCAACCAATCAGATTTAGATCTGATTTCACAAAGGGTTGTGATTGGTTGAGAGGAAGAGGAGTTGGATCACAAGAGGTCTATAAATAAGACCCTGCGCCCAACCCTAATTCTAATGCAATTCAATTGAGAAACCCCACGCCCCAAGGCTGCCTCTCCCCTCCTTCTCCATGCCATAGTCTCTTCTCCCCTTGCTCTCCACGTCCAAAAGTGTTTTGGACTTAGGTTGGTGCGATTCAGATCAAGGAAAGGCGATCAAAAGCAAGAAGGCTGCGCTGCTGCAAAAGGACGACTGCAGATCTTCAAAAGAGTTTTGAAGATCCTCCAGATCAGATCCAGATCTGATTTTTGGAGGTGTGATAGAGAAGAAGAGGATCTCCAGATCCAACCCGAGTGGATACCGGTAGAGGCCAGGCGCTTGCGTGGCTAAGATCCAGAACCTTCCGCTGCAATCAGGATCATCTACAGGGTAATAGGATTACCCAAATCAGGTAAATTAAATTTGATTTAATTTATCTTATTTTATTTTATTTATTAAAATAATAAGAATCAGATCTGAAACATATCAAGATCTGATTGAGATCAAGAGAAAATTTTTGAAATATATCTCTTGATCTAATCAGATCTGGACGAACCTGGACCGGGAAATCAGGATTTCCCTTCACAAATTTTTAAGACTTCCTATGATACATTATTTCAGAAGGTAATGGTGCTCTTACCGATATCAGATATCGACTCCGAGAAATGGCTAGAGGCAATGCAGTCAGAAATTGACTCAATGCACTCAAACCAAGTCTGAACCTTGGTAGATCCACCAGAAGGTATAGTACCTATTGGGTGTAAATGGATCTTCAAGAGAAAGATTGGTGTAGATGGGAATGTGGAGACATTCAAGGCTAGACTAGTGGCAAAAGGTTATAGTCAATGCGAAGGCATTGACTATCAGGATACCTTTTCCCTAGTGGCTATGCTGAAATCCATCCGCACATTGCTTGCCGTTGCAGCCTATTTCGATTATGAAATATGGCAAATGGACATAAAAATGGCGTTCTTAAATGGATATCTTGAGGAAGATATCTATATGGATCAACCGCTAGGTTTCACATCCAGTGATACTGATCACAAGGTTTGCAAGCTGCAAAGGTCCATATATGGACTTAAGCAAGCATCTCAGAGCTGGAACACTCGTTTTAATGATGTGATCAAAAGTTTGGTTTCATCAAAAATGATGAGGAACCGTGTGTTTTCAAAAGGGTCAGTGGGAGCGCTGTTGTCTTCCTCGTATTGTATGTGGATGACATCCTCCTTATTGGGAATGATGTTCCCATGATGACAACAGTCAAATTATGGTTGTCCAAGGAATTCTCCATGAAAGACCTAGGCGAAGCATCCTTTATTCTAGGAATTAAGGTCTATAGAGATAGATCGAATAGGATGCTGGGACTTTCACAGAAGATGTACATAGAGAAAGTACTAAAGAGGTTTAGTATGAAAAACTCTAAGAGGGGATTAATACCCTTCAAACATGGTATTCATCTTTCCAAGAAGATGTGCCCCAGCACACCTGAGGAAATAGAATGCATGAGCAAGATCCCTTATGCTTCTACAATAGGGAGCCTCATGTATGCCATGCTATGTACACGACCTGATATAGCCCATGCTGTGAGTGTCACAAGCAGATATCAGTCAAATCCAGGTGAAGAACACTGGACTTCTGTGAAATGTATCCTTAAGTACTTAAGAAGAACTAAGGATATGATGTTGGTCTTTGGTAATGGAGAACTCCAAGTTCAAGGATACACAGACTCGGATTTCATGTCCGATATAGATGATCGAAAGTCGACATCTGGGAGTTTGTTTGTGTGCAATGGTGGTGCTGTCAGTAAGAAGAGTTCCCAGCAAATGGTGATAGCAGATTTCACCATGGAAGCAGAATATATTGCTGCATCAGAGGCTGCGAAGGAAGCATTCTGGTATAAGAAGTTTGCTACAGAAATCGGAGTAATGCCATCAGATGCCATTCCTCTGTACTGCGACAACAATGGTGCCATAGCCCTTGCTAAGGAGCAAGGTCTCACCAGAAATCCAAGCATATTAAGCGGCGATACCACCTCATCCGTGATTACCTCGAGAAGGGTTATGTCGAGGTCAAGAGAGTCAACTCCACAGATAATGTGGCAGACCCACTTACAAAGCCGTTGGGCCAACAGAGGATCGAAGCCCACCTTGAGAAGATGAGACTTAGACTTGTAGCCAATTGGCTTTATGATAAGTGGAAGATTGTTAGATATATGTGCTCTAGAAGCTAGAATTGGCTGACACTTGTAATACACTTTTAGGGGCAAAATTATAATTTTGACTAATATCAATAAAATGGGTTATTTTCTATCATATATGTGTATTTAGTGTCTGTGATACATCCTTTGAGTTAATGGTAATGATAATTCATATTTTCAAGAGTTGAAAATTTAAAACATGAATAATCATTATTAACTCATAAAATGCTCCCGACCATAGGATCATCATGAGGATGGTGATTCATCCGGAAGGTTGGTGTACAATCGCTTCTATTTAGTAGATGAGTCTTGAGTCTATGGTGTGGAGACACCGGAGCGAGAGTATAGGTACTCGTTAGAGAACGAGGGCACTGAGCGTGACCACCTCGAGTAGTCATTAGGAAGTCTACCTTCTCGTCAATGACTGACTCGATGCTGCAGTAGTATGTCTGGTTCTTTGACCTGAGGTGCATCGACAGTTCACCTTGAGGGTGTTATAGTTTGACTACACCATTACTCGATCTCCTAGCCATATGGAACCCTGAGGTGTATGTTGGCTATAGCATGTTCATTGTAGGAACTGGATGGCATCAAGATGGAATCTATCTACCACGGTGGTAGAGGAGCAGCCCTATGATAATCATGAGAATCAAGTCCAGAAGCCCATGGCCATGGCAAAGTGAAATAATAGAAAGAGTTTCTATTTAGATTTTCACATCGGACTCGAATCGAATGATTACATCATATGAGAGAGACTAGGGTTTGACGAGTTTACCTTAACCCTAATCTGATCGGGGCTCAAGATAGAAGAACTGAATCACACAGGTAGCTGCACCAAGAGGTTCGCATTCAGCTCTGATGGGTTGCCACCATATACTGCTAGGTGTCACTGGTGGATTTTGGGAGCAATTAGAATGATTTAGATGATCGATCATTCTAACTGTTCGAATCAGAAGAGTTCTGATCCATCGAAAGGAGTTTCAATGATGTCGATGATAGAGATCATGACATATCCCATTACCATACAGAACTGAACCTAACTGGGTCACACAAACAAGGGTTTGAATATGGTGATCATCAATTAAACTGATCTAGTTCAATTGATCTGAATGAGATTCAATTAGGTTCAAGGAAATCGTGCTAGCACTCGATTGAACCTAACGTTCTTCTTTTGCTATCATAAATAAGTTGTCCTGTCTGAGCCAAAGGAGTTTATGCTCAATCAAAGGCCTTCATATGGTCTGACTGGAGGTTGTCCAAGTCAGAAAAGGTTGTCTTATTTTGTAAGACATTACCTGCCATTTTTGGTCACCTGCCATTTCTTGTTCTTTGACTTTGGTCAAAAGTCTACCTTTGACTGGTCAAACATTGACCATTGACACTTTGACTTTTGACCACATGTCATGCACCTATTGGAGAGCTGGTGGGGGCCTGTCCCCTGCCAGAACCTAGCAAGGAGGAGCGCGCACGCCACCCTTGGCGTGTGCCCAAGTTGGAGGCACCTAGGAGTCCTTGTTGGATAAGGACTCCATCTCCTTTTTGGATTTCAATTAGAGTTCTTCTAAGAACCAACTTTGACTAGTCTTAGACACCCTCTAAGGAGGAATCCAGGAGACTCTATTCCCACCAATCAGATTTAGATCTGATTTCATAAAGGGTTATGATTGGTTGGGAAGAAGAGAAGTTGGATCACAGTCAGTCTATAAATAAGACCCTGTGCCCAACTCAAATTACATGAGATGATTGAATCACAATTCCCCACGCCCCTAGGCTACCTCTCCCCTCCTTCTCCACGTCAAACCACCTTCTCCCCTTGCTCTCCACGTCCAAAAGGAGTTTTGGATTTTTGTTGGTACGATTCAAGCAAGAGAAAGGCGATCAAAAGCTAGAATATGCACTGCTGCAAAGGACGACTGCTGATCTTCAAAAGGAGTTTTGATGATCCTCCAGATCAGATTCAGATCTAATTTTTGGAGGCATGATAGAGAAGAAGAGGATCTCTAGATCCAACACGAGTGGATACCGATAGAGGCCAAGCGCTTGCATGGCTAGATCCAGAACTTTCCGCTGCAAATAGGATCATCAACGGATAATATGATTACCCAAATTAGGTAAATTAAATTTGATTTAATTTATCCTTATTTTATTTTATTTATTAAAATAATAAGGATCAGATCTAAAATATATTATGATCTGATTGGGATCAAGAAAAAAAATTTTGAAATATATCTCTTGATCTTATCAGATCTGAACGAACCTGGATCGGAAAATCAGGATTTTCCTTCAGCTGCATGATACTGAGGACTTGCATAATAGCTATCGAGTGACCTGGATGAAGAAGATGTCGAGGCTTGAAGGTAAGCTCAAGGTTGCCAGAGATGAGACAGCTCATCTTCGAAAGTGACTGCACAATAATCGGGGATCCAGTGCGAGTGGTGAGTCAGAGAAGCTTGCCTTCTTGAAGAGGACCATTAGTGAGCTTTTAGAGCTGGTTAGAACGGAGCAAACCAAGGTTCAAAGGTTGAAGCTTCAGCTCACCTATGAACATCAGGCTGTCGAGGACATGGAGGCCGAGTTTGAAGTTTTAAGGAGACAATGGCGAGAGCTTGAGGTTAAGTTTTAGCTCACCAACAAAATGTACGTAGATGGTCTCTACAAGAAGAAGGAGCTTGAGGTGGAGATCCTTAGGCTAAAGCAGACCTTGGTGATGGCCGGAGCCGACAGTCCGAAGTTCGAATAATTTGGTTTGCCTTAGAGCATCGGCCTCTTCCCCCTCTTTTTTCTTTCTTTTAGTGTAATCGGCCTTGTCGACCTATGTTTTGCTTGTAATAAATTTATTTTTGTAATGGAATAATACATTTCTCATTATTTTTGTTTCATGTGAATCTAAGGCCTATTTGTGGCCTTACCTTCTTTATCTCATTTTTCTCTCTACTGTCTTCTTATGAAATGCTTGTTATGGACGTCGAGCTCATTGTGGATGCTGGGCTTGTTGTGGACGTCGAACTAGAATCTCTTCTGCAAATCATGATAAGGTTCTGCCTTTCATATTTGATGTAGTCAAGTTGTCATAGAAAAATACATGTAAGGATTTTCCACCGAGCTTCTTCCTTCTCCATGTCTTTGATCTATGAGGTTCCGACTTTTGCTCATGATAGGACAAGGCTTTCCTTCTATTCTTAACATGGCTTATGTGGTATTTAAAAGGATATAAGGATATCCCAAGCCGAATACGAGCGATGGTCATGCACGGCTTCGAGGGAAGAAAAGGGGGAAAGTGAGTTCGACCAAGTTGAGGTGCTGGGTTCTCTCTCTCTCTCTCTCTCTCTCTCCTTTTTATTTATTTATTTATTTATATATTGTGGTCAACCGAATAAATAATAAGTCTGTCGCCTTTCGCGTATAATGGGAGAGAATCTCGAAATTCAAGGGCGCGCGGCTCTGCACGGTGGTGGAGGGGGAGGCGACCCGTGACCCCTTCTTTTTTTTTTTTTTCTTTTTGATAAGATGCAATCGTTCATGCAATGTGTCTGTATGCAACCCAAAAAGTCGGGTAAAAAAAAATGTCTTGAAAGAACTATCACTAAACTTATCTTCTAGTCGGCGCGTCCGTCTCGTGATGGACATGTTTGATGTTTATGGAGGGATAACACCTGATGTCATAAACAAGCATATTGGAAACACCCCCTCCATGAAGCTAACTAATTACTGTAGCTGAATCATTTTTTACTATCAACCAATCAATCTTGTGGTCGAGCTTCACATAGAAAATTTTCTTCCAGGCACATTCGATCGATATTCCATTAGTTATGTTTGTACTTCACGATCGATCGATTTTTATGGATTTCTATAAGACATCTTATCTGCGATGTTCACCGAGACCTGCCTTTTTGGATAGGTCATATTTTTGTTCGATTCGTCGTCTTTTTGCTACACCATAGAGATCAAGAATGGGATCATGTCGAGAAGAGGGCAGCTTTGATGCAAGAATTGTCGGTTGGATATATTTACTTGATGATCAAATTTGAATTTTAGTATAATGGTAGTGCACTAGGTGCGAGCAGGCCGTAGATAGAAGGTGTTGAACGGTATGGTCATGAACCTTTGTAATCGTGGTAGGGCACAGTAATGTGCAAGCAGGTCGAGAATATTGTCATGTGATATGGTCGGAATTGAAAAGGCATATCAAGGATGTAAGATCGGGATCATGGGAGTTTATAAGAAAATTTGGATAAAGAAATCTGAGAGGGCTTGAATGTGCACGATCGGCTGTAACTTCGAAGAGCTGCAGGGCGTGTCGATTTAGCAAGTTTAGCTGGATGGCATTGGATATGGATTGTCTAAGCCTCATGCATTGCAGTGGCATTGCATGGTCGTGCTGTGGAGATTTGGTCTGTATTGTATTGAAGGACAATTTGATGGGTTGTAGATTAGTGGCATAGTAGTTTGTCATGGCATGGAAGTACGCTGAGGATAGGAACATCTTGGGTGAGTAGTACTTGGTTTGAGGGGCAAAACCTAATGTTAGCACAGAGGTGTCGAGATGCGTAGCACTCTTGGGAAGAGTCTATATTCAAGCACGGAGGTGCGCATGAGTATTACGGTCGACTCAAAGGATTGGATTGCTTGCGGGCACTTGAGGATGTCGCATGTATTCAGTGCAACAAAGTTATTAGATAGAGAAATATGCTTGGCTTATGTGGTTAGATTGAGATGCAGCATGGATGTTTGGGTAAGAAAATACTCATCCCATGAAAGTTGGTATCAAAAGCAGCGGAGGGGCTCCGCTAACAATAATAATGAAGAGTTTGGGGTCTTGATCACACCATCATTCTCATCCGTTACACTACCATCAAAATGATGGCATCTCTTAAGAAATGTAAATAATGCGGGACGCTACAAGAGCCAAAGAGGGGGGGTCCTAGATGTCCCGTCTCCTCAAGGTCAACCTGGGTGATGATGCTTCTAGAAACTCATCAATCTAGGAACAGATCCTCTTGAGCACGAACGTCACCGATAGCCATCGCACCTCGAAGATATCTATATTTCTGCTGGCCAGATGTGTCTGGCCCGATATTCAGCCACGGTCCATTATCTCAAACAAGAGAATAAAATATGGCCCATTATCTCGTCCTGTCTTCCTTTTTTTTTTTTTTTTTTTTTTTGTATTAGAAAACAGCTGTTACCGATATGGTTTGCATGGGCAATGAGGTGAGCGGCTAGCTATCTCACCAGGAACGGTTCCAGGTAATCTAAATTGGATAAATTTGCAAGATATCTTGAAATTAATGCTTCTTACCTCGACAATATTGGGCAAGCAAATTCAGAAGCCACGCAACAGAGCTGTAGCAGCCTTTACCGTTGGAACTCTTTACAACCACAAACAGCATGCGTTGCATAAAAACCGCAAGCATGCAAGAAAGAAACTACCACCGCATGGCAAGGTCAAAAGACAAACTAAGAACAACGGAACAGAGGATAGGCTGCCTACGACTATAACAAGAATACCGGTGTTGGAAT
>QRFJ01002283.1:43720-97475 GCA_006176705.1 Cocos nucifera | reverse complement strand
CCCTAGAAGCCAGAATTGGCTGACACTTGTAATACACTTCTAGGGGCAAAATTATAATTTTGACTATAATCAATAAAATGGGTTATTTTCTATCACATATGTGTATTTAGTGTCTGTGATACATCCTTTGAGTTAATGGTAATGATAATTCATATTTTCAAGAGTTGAAAATTTAAGACATGAATAATCATTATTAACTCATAAAATGCTCCCGACCATAGGATCATCACGAGGATGGTGATTGATCCGGAAAGGTTGGTGTACAATCGCTTCTCTTTAGTAGATGAGTCTTGAGTCTACGGTGTGGAGACACCGGAGCGAGAGTACAGGTACTCGTTAGAGAACGAGGGCACTGAGCGTGACCACCTCGAGTAGTCATTAGGGAAGTCTACCTTCTCGTCAATGACTGACTCGATGCTGCAGTAGTGTGTCTGGTTCTTTGACCTGAGATGCATCGGCAGTTCACCTTGAGGGTGTTATAGTTTGACTACACCATTACTCGGTCTCCTAGCCATATGGAACCCTGAGGTGTATGTTGGCTATAGCATGTTCATTGTAGGAACTGGATTGCATCAAGATGGAATCTATCTACCTCGGTGGTAGAGGAGTAGCCCTATGATGATCATGAGAATCAAGTCCAGAAGTCCATGGCCATGGTAGAGTGAAATAATAGAAAGAGTTTCTATTTAGATTTTCACATTGGACTCGAATCGAATGATTACATCATATGACAGAGAACTAGGGTTTGACGAGTTCACCTTAACCCTAATCTGATCGGGGCTCAAGATAGAAGAACTTAATCACACAGGTAGCTGCACCAAGAGGTTCGCATTCAGCTCTGATGGGTTGCCACCATATACTGCTAGGTGTCACTGGTGGATTTTGGGAGCAATTAGAATGATTTAGATGATCGATCATTCTAGCTGTTCGAATCAGAAGAGTTCTGATCCATCGAAAGGAGTTTCGATGATGTCGATGATAGAGATCATGACATATCCCATTACCATACAGAACTGAACCTAACTGGGTCACACAAACAAGGGTTTGAATCTGGTGATCATCAATTGAACTGATCTAGTTCAATTGATCTGAATGAGATTCAATTAGGTTCAAGGAAAATCGTGCTAGCACTCGATTGAACCTAACGTTCTTCTTTTACTATCATAAATAAGTTGTCCTGACTGAGCCAAAGGAGTTTGTGCTCAATCAGAGGCCTTCATATGGTCTGACTGGAGGTTGTCCAAGTCAGAAAAGGTTGTCTTATTTTGTAAGACATTACCTGCCATTTTTGGTCACCTGCCATTTCTTGTTCTTTGACTTTGGTCAAAAGTCTACCTTTGACTGGTCAAATGTTGACCATTGACACTTTGACTTTTGACCACATGTCATGCACCTATTGGAGAGCTGGTGGGGGCCTGTCCCCCTGCCAGAACCTGGCAAGGAGAAGGGCGCACGCCACCCTGGCGTGTGCCCAAGTTGGAGGCGCCTAGGAGTCCTTGTTGGACAAGGACTCCATCTCCTTTTTGGATTCCAATTAGAGTTCTTCTAAGAACCAACTTTGACTGGTCTTAGGCACCCTCTAAGGAGGAATCCAGGGGACTCTATTCCCACCAATCAGATTTAGATCTGATTTCACAAAGGGTTGTGATTGGTTGGGAAGAAGAGGAGTTGGATCACAGAGTCTATAAATAAGACCCTGCGCCCAACTCAATTCTATGAATGATAATTAGAATCCCATGCCCCAAGGCTGCCTCTCCCCTCCTTCCTCCATGCCAAAGTCTCTTCTCCCCTTGCCTCTCCACGTCCAAAAGGAGTTTTGGACTTTGGTTGGTGCGATTCAGATCAAAGAAAGGCGATCAAAAGCTAAGAAGGCTGCGCTGCTGCAAAGGACGACTGCTGATCTTCAAAAGAGAGTTTTGAAGATCCTCCAGATCAGATCCAGATCTAATTTTTGGAGATGTGATAGAGAAGAAGAGGATCTCCAGATCCAACCCGAGTGGATACCGGTAGAGGCCAGGCGCTTGCGTGGCTAAGATCCAGAACCTTCCGCTGCAATACAGGATCATCAACAGGGTAATAGGATTACCCAATCAAGGTAAATTAAATTTGATTTAATTTATCTTATTTTATTTTATTTATTAAAATAATAAGAATTAGATCTGAAACATATCTCAAGATCTGATTGAGATCAAGAGAAAAAATTTTTGAAATATATCTCTTGATCTGATCAGATCTGAACGAACCTGGACCGGGAAATCAGGATTTCCCTTCAACTGGTATCAGAGCCAAGGTTCTAAAATTATTTAGATCTGATTTTAAATTTATTTTAATTAGAAAATAAAGTGATTTTAGATGTCACATGAGATGTGATCAGATCTGAAAATCAGAAAAAAATTAAAATTAAATGAATTTGGATCTAAGATTAGAAAATATGCATGACTAGTTCTAAAATAGAATAGTTCTATAGAATAGTCTTGCATGTTTTTGAATTTAATCTTGATTAAATCATATTTTAGATCTATTTATTTACTATTTTTTGATATTATAAGTGTTATAATAACATCTAAAAAATAGTAAATAAAAATTATTTAATTTTAAATATCATATGAGATATGATTGATGCATGTCTAGACTAGTTGTAGAATAGTTCTACATAATTGTCTAGATTAGAATTTATTTTGATTAGATCAATTTAAATCTAATTTTTTAGATTATTATGAGATAATTTAGATCTGAAAATATGCATGATTTGATACATGAGATGTATGCAAAATATGCCATGATTAGATCTAATTTGTATATGAGATATATGATATAGATCTATAAACTGTTTTGTAGTATTGACATGTTCCTGATTAAGGCGTTCCTCTTGGCCGTCCGGTCATAAGAACGAAGAAGGGTTTAAAGGCCCTCTCTTCCCATTCGATGGGGTGTTCTTATGATGTGTAGGGGTGCTGCGTGTTCGTCCTTAATCAGAAACCCAAAACTTACTTTCTGCAAAACCCTAGATCCTGAAACCCTAGGATTTATTGTGCATATTTTGTTTATGAACCCTACTTAATTAAGAAATTAAGATTATGGAATATTAATTAGGTCTAAAATTGAGAATTTCAGATCTAAGACATATTCATAATACTGGGTTCGGGCTTGGGTAGCTCAATTAGGTCTAAGCGGTTGATCAAACCGAATCAAGAGTTGGTTAGATGGGATCAACAATGCTTAAATTGACCAGCCTAATAGGATTAAGTCTGGGTCAAGATCGAGTCACGATCAAGCAAGACCTAATTAGGCTCAGAGGTTAGAGTCTGGATTGTAGGCTAACCCAATTGGTTCTGACTCAACAATTTGGTGTCTAAGGTAAGTTTGGCACATACGACCGACTGGTTTTTAATTGGAAGCTACTCGACCTGAATGCATTCTTGTACGAGTTAATGGCATATTCCTTCCACCGGTCTCACTTACCTGGCCATATCTGTTGACACAGTTCTGATCTGAGGTGGTCAATAATCCGAGCTAACCCATGCCACTAGGTTAGTCATAATTGTTATGACTATGACCAAGTCTAGTTTAATGAGACCTGAATCAATTCTCCCTAAGAAAAGATTAAGTCTGAGGTCTTCCACCATTGTAGATGTGCGGGCCCTTCCCGGGGTTGATTGTTCTCGGCTGGATACAGTGGCTCAGTTGCACCGGGAAAGATGCAACCATGTCTATTAGGCATTGGATGCTATGGGCTGGAGGATGAGTTGGGCTCAATATTCCGGATACGGTGAGAGACTCAATTAGGAACCCAGTCTATGCAAATGGTGGGTCTGACTTAACTAAGGAGTGGATCAATATTTCCGGATACGGTGAGATTCATGAATTAGAGACCAAGTTTGGGTGCACCATGATTAGAGAATCATTGAACAAGAGTTGTTCACTCATTGGCTAACCCATCACCAATAACTGTTAGGTGAGGTGATGAGTCAGTTGGTGAGACCGCACCACCCACTAGAAATCATTAATCATGGAGATTTTCGCATCTCTACAGAGGGAGTGTAGGGATCCGAGAAAATAGTGGGAGCTAATTTGTTTAAAAATAAAATCCCTAAATAAATTGGTCAAGTCAAAATTACAGTATCTAACTAGAATCTTTGACTCTCTACAGGAAAAATGTCTGCGTCCAACCCATTGGCACGTATCCTGGACACACATAGACTGACTGGACCCAATTATAAAGATTGGCTCAGGAACTACAAAATTATTTTGGGTTTCGAGAAGTTAACCCATGTTTTGGACCAGGACCCTCCCACCTTACCAGCCCGTCCATCTGTTGAACAGAGAGCGTCTCTGGAAAAATGGATTGACGAAGATAATAAGGCCAGATATTACATGTTGGGCTCGATGTCTGATGAGCTCCAGCGCCAACATGAAGATATCGGGACTGCTCGCCAAATGTTGGCTCACCTGCAGGAGATGTTTGGTGAACAGAGTCGCGCAGCCAAATATCAAGTCACGAAATGACTTTTTAAGGCTAAGATGCGTGATGGGCAGTCAGTCCAAGATCACTGTCTGACAATGATCAAGGACATGGAAGAGCTTGAGAAGCTCGGTGTGAAGTTGGACTTGGATCTGCAGAACGATATTATTCTGCAATCCTTGACTGATGCATATGGGCAATTCATCATGAATTACCACATGCATAAACTTCAGAAATTCCTTGGCCGAGTTAATGAATATGCTGGTTACCGCTGAGCTTTCTATGAAAGGTTCTAAAGGCTCAGTTCTTGCTATGGAACGGACTTCTTCCAAAAGAAAGTCTTATGGAAAGAAAAAGAAGTCTGTGAAAAAGCAAAAGGTGGAAGGATCAAAGAAGAAGAAGGCAGAACCGAAGAAAAAGGCCGATGGCAAAGGAAAGTGTTTCCATTGCAACAGCGACGGCCATTGGAAGCGGAACTGCCCTACTTACCTGGCCACCCTAAAGAACAAGAAGGAAGGTCCTTCTGGAGGTATGCTCGTTATTGAGTCTAACCTTACGGTTTCTTCTGCATCCAGTTGGGTGCTTGACTCTGGTTCTAGTGCTCATCTGTGCACTTCTATGCAGGGTCTTGAGGATAGCAGGAGGCTGAGGGATGGAGACATGATCCTACGCATCGGTAATGGAGCAAGAGTTGCTGCAGTAGCCGTGGGAACATACCCTCTTCGATTACCATCTGGTTTAGACTTAGTTTTAAAAGACTGTTATTATGTGCCTGCAGCTAGCAGGAATTTGATTTCTGTTTCATGCTTAGCACAAGAAGGTTATGTGATCACCTTCTTTAAGGACCATTGTAACATTCTTTATGAAAGAAATAAAATTGCAAATGGTTTCCTTATTAATGGTCTTTATCAGTTACATATTGATGTACCTATTTTAACTATCGAGCAAAACGTGAATGCCAAACGACCTAGGGATAGTCCAAACGACAGATATCTATGGCACCTGAGATTAGGTCATATAGCAGAAGATAGGATTAACAAATTGGAGAAAAATGGGCTATTGAGTCCATTGACTTTTGAGTCATATCCAACTTGTGAATCTTGTCTTCAAGGCAAAATGACTAAACTCCCTTTTGTTGGACATGGGGAGAGGGCCACAGATCTCCTTGCCCTAGTACATACTGATGTGTGCGGCCCATTTGATGTGCCGGCTAGAGGCAATTTTGTCTACTTCATTACCTTTACCGATGATCTGTCTAGGTATGGGTATGTGTATCTTATGAGACACAAGTCTGAAGCTTTTGAAAAGTTCAAAGAATTCAGACATGAAGTAGAAAAACAAACTGGAAAATCCATTAAGGTTCTTCGATCAGATCGAGGAGGTGAATACCTTAGCCGGGAATTCCTAGACTATCTTAAGGAAAATGGCATAGTCTCTCAATGGACTCCACCAGGAACACCTCAACTCAACGGGGTTTCAGAACGGAGAAATCGGACTCTATTGGATATGGTTCGATCCATGATGAGCTTCACAGACCTCCCAGATTTTCTTTGGGGACATTCATTATTAACTTCAATCTATTTACTGAATAGGGTTCCCTCTAAAACCGTTCCTACCACACCGTATGAGATATGGCACGGTAAGAAACCAAGTCTGAGTCATCTCAGAATTTGGGGTTGTCCGGCTCATGTCAAAAGACAACAAGCGGACAAGTTAGAGTTTAGGTCCTTTAGAGCTCGATTCATAGGATATCCTAAAGAGTCATTAGGATACTATTTCTACATTCCAGAAGACCACAATGTGATTGTGAGTCGACATGCCATATTTCTTGAAAAATAGTTTATTCAAGATAGTGGCATTGGAAAGCAGATTAAGCTTGATGAGAAAGTCTCACAAGCAGAACGAGCTAAGGACCAAGTGGAACCAAATCAGGTTGAGCCAATAAGAACACTACCTCCTCCACCTCGTAGATCGGAAAGAGTTTTCCGTCCCCTGAAAGATACTTAGGTATTATTTCAGAGGATGTAGAGAAAATGTTCCTCGTAGGTAATGGTGCTCATGGAGATGATCCCAAAACCTACAACGAGGCGATATCAGATATCGACTCCGAGAAATGGCTAGAGGCAATGCAGTCAGAAATTGACTCGATGCACTCAAACCAAGTCTGGACCTTGGTAGATCCACCAGAAGGTATAGTACCTATTGGGTGTAAATGGATCTTCAAGAGAAAGATTGGTGCAGATGGGAATGTGGAGACATTCAAGGCTAGACTGGTGGCAAAAGGTTATAGTCAACGCGAAGGCATTGACTATCAGGATACCTTTTCCCCAGTAGCTATGCTAAAATCCATCCGCACATTGCTTGCTGTTGCAGCCTATTTCGATTATGAAATATGGCAAATGGACGTGAAAACGGCATTCCTAAATGGATATCTTGAGGAAGATATCTATATGGAACAGCCGCTAGGTTTCACATCCAGTGATACTGATCACAAGGTTTGCAAGCTGCAAAGGTCCATATATGGACTTAAGCAAGCATCTCGGAGCTGGAACACTCATTTCAATGATGTGATCAAAAAGTTTGGTTTCATCAAAAATGAAGAGGAACCATGTGTTTTCAAAAGGGTCAGTGGGAGCGCTGTTGTCTTCCTCGTATTGTACGTGGATGACATCCTCCTTATTGGGAATGATATTCCCATGTTGACATCAGTCAAGATGTGGTTGTCCAAGGAATTCTCCATGAAAGACCTAGGTGAAGCATCCTTTATTCTAGGAATTAAGGTCTATAGGGATAGACCGAATAGGATGCTAGGACTTTCACAGAAGATGTACATAGAGGAAAGTACTAAAGAGGTTTAGTATGGAAAACTCTAAGAGGGGATTAATACCCTTCAGACATGGTATTCATCTTTCCAAGAAGATGTGCCCCAGCACACCTGAGGAAATAGAACGCATGAGCAAGATCCCTTATGCTTCTGCAATAGGGAGCCTCATGTATGCCATGCTATGTACACGACCTGATATAGCCCATGCTGTGAGTGTCACAAGCAGATATCAGTCAAATCCAGGTGAAGAACACTGGACTTCTGTGAAATGTATCCTTAAGTACTTGAGAAGAACTAAGGATATGATGCTGGTCTTTGGTAACGGAGAACTCCAAGTTCCAGGGATACACAGACTCGGACTTCATGTCCGATATAGATGATCGAAAGTCGACATCTGGCAGACTGTTTGTGCTGGAAGAGTTCCTAGCAAACAGCGATATCATCTCATCCGCGATTACCTTGAGAAAGGTTACGTTGAGGTCAAGAGAGTCAACTCCGCAGATAATGTGGCAGACCCACTTACAAAGCCGTTGGGCCAGCAGAAGATCGAAGCCCACCTTGAGAAGATGGGACTTAGACTTGTAGCCAATTGGCTTTAGGACAAGTGGGAGATTGTTAGATATATGTGCCCTAGAAGCCAGAATTGGCTGACACTTGTAATACACTTCTAGGGGCAAAATTATAATTTTGACTATAATTAATGAAATGGGTTATTTTCTATCACACATGTGTATTTAGTGTCTGTGATACATCCTTTGAGTTAATGGTAATGATAATTCATATTTTCAAGAGTTGAAAATTTAAGACATGAATAATCATTATTAACTCATAAACAGCTCCCGACCATAGGATCATCACGAGGATGGTGATTGATCCGGAAGGTTGGTGTACGATCGCTTCTCTTTAGTAGATGAGTCTTGAGTCTACGGTGTGGAGACACCGGAGCGAGAGTACAGGTACTCGTTAGAGAACGAGGGCACTGAGCGTGACCACCTCGAGTAGTCATTAGGAAGTCTACCTTCTCGTCAATGACTGACTCGATGCTGCAGTAGTGTGTCTGGTTCTTTGACCTGAGATGCATCGGCAGTTCACCTTGAGGGTGTTATAGTTTGACTACACCATTACTCGGTCTCCTAGCCATATGGAACCCTGAGGTGTATGTTGGCTATGACATGTTCATTGTAGGAACTGGATTGCATCAAGATGGAATCTATCTACCTCAGTGGTAGAGGCGTAGCCCTATGATGATCATGAGAATCAAGTCCAGAAATCCATGGCCATGGTAGAGTGAAATAATAGAAAGAGTTTCTATTTAGATTTTCACATTGGACTCGAATCGAATGATTACATCATATGACAGAGACTAGGGTTTGACGAGTTCACCTTAACCCTAATCTGATCGGGGCTCAAGATAGAAGAACTGAATCACACAGGTAGCTGCACCAAGAGGTTCGCATTCAGCTCTGATGGGTTGCCACCATATACTGCTAGGTGTCACTGGTGGATTTTGGGAGCAATTAGAATGATTTAGATGATCGATCATTCTAGCTGTTCGAATCAGAAGAGTTCTGATCCATCGAAAGGAGTTTCGATGATGTCTATGATAGAGATCATGACATATCCCATTACCATACAGAACTGAACCTAACTGGGTCACACAAACAAGGGTTTGAATCTGGTGATCATCAATTGAACTGATCTAGTTCAATTGATCTGAATGAGATTCAATTAGGTTCAAGGAAATCGTGCTAGCACTCGATTGAACCTAACGTTCTTCTTTTACTATCATAAATAAGTTGTCCTGACTGAGCCAAAGGAGTTTGTGCTCAATCAGAGGCCTTCATATGGTCTGACTGGAGGTTGTCCAAGTCAGAATAGGTTGTCTTATTTGTAAGACATTACCTGCCATTTTTGGTCACCTGCCATTTCTTGTTCTTTGACTTTGGTCAAAAGTCTACCTTTGACTGGTCAAATGTTGACCATTGACCCTTTGACTTTTGACCACATGTCATGCACCTATTGGAGAGCTGGTGGGGGCCTGTCCCCCTGCCAGAACCTGGCAAGGAGAAGGGCGCACGCCAAGGGTGGCGTGAGCCCAAGTAGGAGGCGCCTAGGAGTCCTTGTTGGACAAGGACTCCACCTCCCTTTTTGGATTCCAATCAGAGTTCTACTAAGAATCCAGTTTGACTGGTCTTAGGCGCCCTCTAAGGAGGAATCCAGGGGTCTCTATTCCAACCAATCAGATTTAGATCTGATTTCACAAAGGGTTGTGATTGGTTGAGAGGAAGAGGAGTTGGATCACAAGAGGTCTATAAATAAGACCCTGCGCCCAACCCTAATTCTAATGCTATTAGACATGCCCCAAGGCTGCCTCTCCCCTCCTTCTCCACACCATAGTCTCTTCTCCTCTTGCTCTCCACGTCCAAAAGTGTTTTGGATTTAGGTTGGTGCGATTCAGATCAAGGAAAGGCGATCAAAAGCAAGAAGGCTGCGCTGCTGCAAAAGGACGACTGCAGATCTTCAAAAGAGTTTTGAAGATCCTCCAGATCAGATCCAGATCTGATTTTTTAGAGATGTGATAGAGAAGAAGACGATCTCCAGATCCAACCCGAGTGGATACCGGTAGAGGCCAGGCGCTTGCGTGGCTAGATCCAGAACCTTCCATTGCAATCAGGATCATCTATAGGGTAATAGGATTACCCAAATCAGGTAAATTAAATTTGATTTAATTTATCTTATTTTATTTTATTTATTAAAATAATAAGAATTAGATCTGAAATATATCAAGATCTGATTGAGATCAAGAAAAAATTTTTGAAATATATCTCTTGATCTAATCAGATCTGGACGAACCTGGACCGGGAAATCAGGATTTTCCTTCACGAGGCCTCCGACTTTGCTCATGTTAGGATGAGATTCTCCTCCTATTTCTAATGGGCTGTAGGGGCATATTAGGGCTGTTGTTAGGGCCTCTCCCCTCATCTCATCTAAAATGAATGAGGTCTTCGACTTTGCTTACGTTAGGACGAGGTTCTCCTCCTGTTCCTAATGGACTATATTTGTCATGAAATTAAATTCGTGGGGTAGTCCTCCTTTATCACCAGTACACAACAAAGATTAGTGTGTTGGAGTAGGAAGATTTCATTATAATTAAATTATCGATAATACATTCACAGATTTTTTGAATTTCATGGTCGAGGCAGGTCTGCCCCCTCCGAGTTCCTTCAAATAGTACATCCCGGATCGGATGACTTTCGTGACCTCGTAGGGTCCTTCCCAATTTGGGGCAAGCTTTTCCTGACTCTGAGGCTGAGAGATAGCGGCTCGTCAAAGTACTAAGTCTCCCACTGAACATTATGTCTATGACTTTGTAATTATAATATCGGGCCACCCTTCGCCTATAGGCCACCATCCAAACTTGGGCTTCTTCTTTTTTTTCTTTTAGTAGATCGAGGTTGACTGTAAGGTCCTGCGAGTTACGCTGCTCATTGAAGGCCACGATCCGTGCTGATGGGAGTTTAAGCTCGATTGAGATGATTGCCTCCATTCCAAAGCCCAAGACGAATGGTGCTTTTTTAGTCGGTAGCTTTTGAGTAGTTTGGTACGCCCAGAGGATGTGGTAGAGTTCATCCGCCTAGGCTCCATTCATTCACTCTATCGAGCCTTGTCTTGATGTCTTGCAATAGGGTCTAGTTGGTTACTTTAGCTTTTCTATTTTTCTGTGGGTGAGCTACCGATATAAAGTGATGGAAGATGTTTAGATCTTTGTAGAACTCAGTGATCCTCATCCCAGCGCGAACTATCACCCGTTATCTATTATGAGAGTTTGGGACAGGCCAAACCGACAAATGATTGACTTTCAGACGAAGTCCTGTACCTTGGCCTCAGTAATTTTTGCTAGTGGTTCAGTTTTGATCTATTTAGTGAAGTAGTCGATCGCAACCAGGAGGAATTTTCGTTGTCTGGATGCCACTGGGAAAGGGCTAAGTATATCCATTTTTCACTACGTAAATGGTCATGGTGTGCTTAAGTGAAGTAGGCTCGGAGGTCGGCTGTCTTTGTATGTTTGCATTTCTCTGACAGTGATCACATTTCTTGACATATTCCATAGAATCATGGTATAAGGTCGGCCAATGGTATCCTTGCCGGAAGTAGCTTTTATGATAGGAGATCTAGCTCCTACATGACTTCCATAAATTCTCTCGTGCACTTTTCATAATGCAAAGTCGACCTTTGAAGGTCGGAGACATCTCAGCAGCGATAGCGAATATGACCTTTTATACAACTTGTCCTTATATAAAACATACCGGGAGGCTTGATTCTTGAGTCTCCGAGCTTCTTTTGGATCATGAGGAAAAACTTCCTCTATGAGATAGGAAACTAACGGGTCAATCTAGCTCAGCTTGAGCCCTGCATTGTATAATGAGCTGCGATTCCTCTGAGCTTGAGCATTTTAGAGTTTCAAAAAATATTTCTATGAACAGTTCGGCTGGGGCTTGAAGGTGGCTAATTTGGAGAGGATGTCGGCTCTTGTATTTTCTGCCCTTGGGAATTTATCGAATGCCAAAACTGTCGAAGGTCGGAGTCAAATCCTTTACTTTCTCAAGGTATTTTATCATGCTTTCTTCTCGGGCTTCATAATTGCCACTGACCTGCCCCACGACTAGTTGGGAGTCACTGCAAACCTGAAGCTGATTAGCTTCTAATTCTTTGGCTATCCTGAGTCCAACTATTTGGACCTCATATTCTATCCCATTGTTTATCGCTGAGAATTCAAAATGCAGTGTGTACTCCATGATGATCCCTTCTAGATTAATCAGGATCAGCCCAACATCTTTTTCGAAAGCGTTGGAGGTGCCATCGACGTACAGGGCCCAAAAATCTTTAGAAAGGTCCATTCATTCTTTAGAGGAGCTTGGGTGCAACCAATAAATGTTGATTTCATTTTGAAGCTCAACATCGTCTGGGATGGTACATTCAACTATGAAGTCGCCAGTGCCTGAGCCTTGATTGCTGGCCGAGGTCGATAGTTGATGTCGAACTCTATTAATTCAATCGCCTATTTTGTAATTCTTCCAACATTTGATTAAGGATCGCACTGATCGTTTGGTTAGTAAGGAGCATTATAGCATGTCCCTAGAAGTAAGGTCGAAGTCTTCTTGCTACAATCAGAAGAGCATAAGTCAATTTTTCCAACTTTGTATACCTAGTCTCGGCATTCCTTAAGATCTGACTTATGTAGTAGATTGGTTACTGTACTTTCGCCTCTTCTTTGTTCAGGACTGCCGCTAGCACCGTAGGGGAGATCGTGAGGTAGAGAAATAGCTCCTCTTTAGATTCGGATTTGGCTAGTAGGGGGCGAGCTAAGGTAGTTTTTGAGCTCATCGAATATCTTTTGGCATTCCTGAGTCCAGTGAAAATCTTTCGATTTTCTGAGGATTTGGAAGAAAGGCATGCAGCGTTCGACCGACCTCGAGATAAAATAATTCAAAGATGCCATCTTTTCGATCAGGCGTTGAACTTTCTTGATGGACTTTGGAGCGATCATCTCTTGGATAGCTCAAATTTTCTCTGGGTTGGCCTCAATCTCTCATCTTGAGACCATGAATCCCAAAAATTTTCTTGAGACTATCCCAAAGGTGTACTTGGTTGGGTTCAGCTTCATCTTGTATTTTTTGAGTGCATCGAAAGCCTTTTTAAGATCAACAACATGATTGTCAGACATTCAGCTTTTGACCAGCATGTCATCGATGTAAACCTCCATATTATGGTCGATCTGCTTCTTAAAGATTTTATTGACCAAGCACTGATAAGTCGCACCTACATTCTTAAGCCCGAAGGGCATGATCTTGTAACAGTAAAGACCACAATTAGTAATAAAAGCAGTCTTCTCCTTATCCTTTAGTGCTATCCAAATTTGGTTGTAACCAGAGAAGGCATCCGTGAAGGTGAGGAGCTCGTAGTCTGAAGTCGCATCCACCAGTTGGTCAATTTTGGGCAAAGGATAGCTATCTTTTAGGCAAGTCTTGTACAGCTTCATAAAGTCGATGTACATCCTCCACGTGTCGTTGGCCTTCTTGATTAGGATCATGTTAGAGATCCAAGTCGGATAGCTAACTTTTCGAATAAATCCGACGTTGAGAAGCTTGTCAACTTCTTCTGCTATTGTTTTCTATCTTTCTACTGCATGGCCCCAAACTCTTTCGTTCACTGATCAATGCTTGGGATCAATGGCCAATCGATGTTCCATAACTTCTGCATCAATCCTAAGCATATCCATCGAAACTCAGGCGAAGACCTCGGCATTCCTCCATAAAAAAACGATGAGCTGCTCCCAAACTTCATCTTCAAGATTGGAGCCAATTTGAACCATATGCTTCGCATTTTCATCATTCAGGGGGACGGTCACAAGATCTTCTACAGGCTCGTCCCATTTTTTGGCAAGGTCATCATGGACATCAAGCCCGTCAACTAGGCAGGGGTAAAGTTGAGTGCCATTTTGTAAGGTAATGGAGTAGCAGTGTCGGGCTAATGCTTGATCACCTCTGATTTCACCTATTCTTTTGTTTGTTGGAAATTTTATTTTTAGGTAATAGGTCGACACCATGACTCATAGTGCATTCAGACCAGGTCGGCCAAGGATTGCATTGTAAGTGGAGGAGGCTTTTACCATGAAAATGTTGATCCAGACCTTGGCTTGCTTTGGATATTGTCCTGCAGTCATGGCTAGAGTTATCATTCCCTCCACTAGCCCCGTGTCGCCAGTGAAGCCGACCAATGGTGAGCTTATGTGTCCTAAGTGATTATCGGATATGGACATTTTAAAAAAAGCATCATAGTACAGAACATCAGTAGAACTTTCATTATCTACCAAAATATGGCGTACATCATAATCAGCAATATTCAAAGAGATTACAATCATGTCATTGTACGGGAATTGGACTCCTTGAGCATCCTCATCGGTGAAAGTGATGAGCTCTTCAATTCTCCATCTCTTCCCAGGCTTGGTTGACCTGCTAGCCTCCCCTCGTCGAAGTCCCTCGGATATGGTGTTAATGACGCCGATCGGAGGTTGATCTTCTCATTGCTCCTCGCCCCTCGATGGTTCTAGTAGCGGGGGTGTTCTCGACCAATCCTCTCATCCTTTTGATCGATGTCGCAGGAACCAATCAAGCCTACCATGCCTGATGAGCTCCTCGATCTCATCTTGGAGCTGGATGCACACTTCTGTATCATGAGCTATAAACTGATGGCTCATTTGATTGAAGAAAAAGATGGTACCCGACTTAAGTGCCAAGTACCAATTCTTGGTGGCTCCCTTGAGGATGGATGGGAAAGCCCAACACAAAATGGTGTTTGACGCACCGTGGAGTAGCATCATTATTCGAAAGGCCTCCAGGAGGTTGACTGGATCGATGGTCCCATCATAACTCTCAAATTAAGTGAGCTTGATGTTCGGCGGGATTAGTTCCTACATAATCTTCTAAGAAAAAGAAGGGTCAGTGCAAATATTGTTATCATGAGAGGAGGAAGCATGATGGAGTTCTTCGATTTGTCGGCTCATTTTTTAGAGCCTTCGATCTAGGAGATCTTCATGATCATTGATCTCTAGAGTTTTTTGATGGAACGGGGGCAAAGCTCCCCTCCAGATCGAGTCATGGTCCAAGCAAGGGCTCTCCACCCTCTGCTATCCTTTTTCGAGGATCGTCGGATGACTGACCCAAGTCGGCCGCCCCCAGACTAGGTTCTCTAGCTCTTAAGAAATCTACTCCAATGGAATTGGTGCCAGAGTTGGCTGTTGTTGCCGCATGGCCTGTACTGCTTCAGTAAGGCTGCGGACCTGCTAGACTAGTAGGTCGAACTACACCATGTCCACCATCGTAGGTAGTGGGGTTTGAGATACATGAGACAAAATAGGGATGAAAAATTCTATATGAGATCTGGCTGTGGAGGTGGTTGACTACCGGATTGAAGCATTTTTGGGGGGCATTCTCAAGAGGTCGAGAGGAAAAGTAGGACTATGGCTAGGATGAAGAGGGATCTCTGCCACGTATTCCTTCAAGAATAATAAAACCTCAATAATTTGAGGAAGCCCTTCCTCTAGCACCAATTTTGTTGATGCAAAATCTAGCCATTATTGGAGTCAAAGCTGGATTTGGAGAGGATGAGGTCACCATTGGGACCTACAAAATAGGTCTCATCCAATGTCTAGGGTGGTGGCTCCAACAAGACCCTCTGACGATCAAGTTAGCTCCTTCGGCCAATAGAAATGGAATATGTAGAGAGATTCTATCAAAATTTTTAGGAAGAGAGAAAGAGCTTCCAAAAAATATATCTGGAGGATCTCTTTAATAGATAGAGCCTGTAACAAACTGATAATGACAGTCGTAACTATCAGATAGTGGGCTGTTCGGGGCCACATGGAGTTTGTTATGGAGGATAGTGTTTGTTGTCATGAGGTGCCAGTCCATTTGAGATTTGATAGTCAAAGTTCAGAGAGGTAGGCATCGATTGGTGATGACCTTTGAGCTATATAAATTCTAAAGGAGGTCGAGCTTCTCTGAGGTAGCCTGGGTATGGGTTGGTTCATGCCATGTATAGGACTGGACTCATGCGGAGACCTTCTTGGATAACTGCGGGAAGTTTGGCTGCTGGAGGAGTCTGAAAGGGATTCGGTCGCTGGAGGACTCCGAAAGAAATTTGACTGCTAGAGGGGTTAGAAGGGAGTTCGACCATTGGAGAGGTCCGAAATGAGTTCAGCCGCTGGAGGAGTCCGAAAGAGGTTCGGCCGCTGGAGGAGTTCGAAAGAAATTTGATTGTTGGAGGGATCCGGAGGGAGTTCGATCACTGAACGGGTTCGAAAGAAATTCAACTGCTAGAGGAGTCTGAAAGAAATTTGGTCGTTGGAGGAGTCTGGAAGGAATTCGACTGCTAGAGGGGTCCGAAGAGAGTTCGACCACTGGAGGGGACCGAAAGGAGTTCGACTGCTAGAGGAGTCCAAAAGGGGTTTGACCGTTGGAGGTGTCTGGAGAGAGTTCGACCGCTGAAGGAGTCCAAAAGGAGTTCGACTGCTAAAGGGGTTCGGAGGGAGTTCAGCTGTTGAAGGAGTCCTAAAGGGGTTCGACTGCTGAAGTGGTCCGAAGGAAGTTCGGTCGTTGGAGGGGTCTGGAAGGAGTTTGGATGCTGGAAAAGTTTCAAGAGGAAGAATTTCTGATCGAAGCTCTTCTGTGATTACCAATTATATTAGGCTAAGCATTAGACTGGACTTTGGCGAGAGTGGAGTTTATCCCCAACAATTCCTAACAACTCTCACTTGTCCTAAAGCCACTCGACACAGTATCTAATACCCATCTTCAACTATGGTTGTCGAACTTCTTGATTGCCAGAGGTTTAGTGAAGGGGTCAGCTAGGTTCTCTTTTCCATCGATCTTCTAAAGGTCGACGTCACCATGATCCACGATCTCATGGACCAAATGGAAGCAGCACAGAATGTGCTTTGTCCACTGGTGTGCCTTCAGATTTTTTGCTTGAGCTATGGTGCTAGTGCTGTCGCAGTAGAGCAGGACTGGATCATCAATGGAGGGTGCTACTCTAAGCTCAGTGATGAACTTCCTCAGTCACACAACTTCCTTTGCTGCATCTAATGCTGCCATGTACTCTACTTTACAAACAGAGTCAGTTACTGTATGCTACTTGGAACTTTTCTAGTAGATGGCTCTACCATTTAGTGTAAAGATATATCTCGATATACTTTTACTGTCATCATGGTCGGATTGAAAGTTGGAGTCTATAAATCCCACAAGCTTCAAATCTGACTCACCATAAACCAACAATTGATCCTTAGAATTTCTCAAATACTTAAGGATAGTTTTAACCATCTTCCAATGATTTTCTTTAGGATCAGACTAGTATCTACTCAGTACTCCTAGTGAGTATGCCACGTATGGTCTCGTACATGTCATTACATATATAATAGACCCTGCTGCCAAAACATATGAAATTTTATTCATATGCTCTCTCTCTTCAAGAGTTGTCAGATGATCCTTCTTAGAGAGAAATTTCTTGGCCTATCGAGAGATAGCCCATTTTAGAATTCTCCATGCTGAACCTCTTCAGCATAATTTCTATGTACGTGGACTGGGATATACCATGCATCCTTTTAGATCTATCCCTATAGATCTTCATCCCTACGATGTAGGATGCTTTATCCAAATCCTTCATGGAGAACTATGATGACAATCAGACTTTTTTTCTTGTAGTATGGGAATGTCATTCTCGATTAAGAGAATATCATCCACATACAAAATAAGAAATACTACTACTGGACCATTTGTCCATTTGTAAATGCAGGGTTCTTCTCTATTTTTAACGAAGCCAAATGTTTTGATCACTTTATCAAAATGCATGTTCCAACTCTGAGATGCTTGCTTTAATTCATAAATGGATCTCTGAAGCTTACACATCTTGGACTCATCTATGGATGTGACCCCCTCAGGTTGTATCATATACACCTCTTTGTTTAGCTCTCCATTTAGGAAAGCCATCTTCACATCCATCTGTCAGATCTCATAGTCTAGGTGCACAGCTATTGCAAGTATTATCCGAATGGATTTGAGCATTGCCACTAGGGAGAATGTCTCATCATAGTCAATACCATAACGTTGACGATATCCCTTGGCAACCAGATGGGCTTTATAGATCTCTCCCTTTCCATCTGCGCCTCTTTTCCTTTTGAATATCCATTTACACCTAATGGGTTTAACCCCTTCAGGTGGGTCAACTAATGTCCATACATCATTGACCTTCATGGAATCCATTTCAGATCTCATGGCTTCTAGCCATTTCTCTAAGTCTGATCTCTACATTGCATCCATATAAGTGATCGGGTCCTCATCGTGATCATCGAGTTTGATGGGATCACCATCCTGGACTAAAAATCCATAGTATCTATTTGGATGGCATGGTACTTTACTGGATTGCCTTAATGGTGCGGGTTCACTAGGCTTCAGATCTAATCTGATCAAATCCGACTTGGGTTCAACATTCTGTGTCGGACTTTCTATCTGTTGAACTTCATCAAGTTCAACCTTAGAAGCAATAGTTCCTTCACCAAGAAACTCCTTTTCCAAAAAGGTTGTCCTAAGGCTGACAAACACCTTTTGTTCATCAGCATGGTAGAAATAGTATTCTTTGGTCTCTTTTGGATATCCTATGAATGTACACTTGTCAGACCTAGGTCCAAGTTTGTCTATAACTAACCGTTTGATATAAGCCCGGCACCCCCAAATCCTAAGGTGTGAAAGTGCTAGCTTATGCCCTATCCATATCTCATATGGGATTTTAACTATAGACTTACTTAGAAACCTATTTAATAGATAACAAGCCGATTCGAGTGCATATCCCCAGAAGGATTTTGGTAAGCTGGCAAATTCTATCATGGATCGAACCATGTCTAATAGAGTCTGATTCCTTCTTTCAGACACACCATTATGCTATGGTGTTCCAAGAGGAGTCTATTGGAAGAGAATCCCATTCTCTCCTAGATATGTGAGAAACTCACCAGAATGGTATTCTCCTTCTCAATTAGATCGAAGAGTTTTAATACTCTTCTCAATTTATTTTTCTACTTCACTTCAAAATCGTTTGAACATTTAAAAATAATTCGACTTATGTTTCATCAGATAGATATATCCTTATCTAGATAGATCATCTGTGAAAGTGATGAAGTAGACATATACACCTCTAGCACTTATGCTCATTGATCCACATACATCAATATGTACTAGACCTAAGAGCTCATTGGCCTTCTCACCTTTTTCAGTAAAAGATAACTTGATCATTTTACCAAGAAGACAGGACTCACAGGTTGGAAGTGATCCACGATCACCGACTTCGAGGTTTTCCTCTTGAGTCAATCTATTTATCCTATTCTTATTTATATGACCTAGCCTATAGTGCCATAAGTAGATATCTAATACACTATCTAATCTAGCATGCTTGCTAGTAGAATAGACTACATTAACAAATTATGATAACATATATACACCATTGTTCAATTATCCACAAAATGTAGTAACACCATTCACAATGACATTTCAAACTCATTTCATTATTAAAATTTCATAATTGTTCATGGCCAAAAGGCCTATAAAAATGATATTTAGAAAGAAACTAGGATAGAAATGATAATCACTAAGAACAATGGTATGACATTCAAATATAAGTTTCAAAATTTCTAAAGCTAGAACTAGAACTGGTCTTCTATTTCCAACGTTTAGGAATCTCTCGCGATGCTCGAATCTTCTACTGACCAGCAATCCCTACAATAAATTGCAAATATGCTAAAGGCTACCAGTATCCAATACCTAGTCAGTAATATCATAAATAGAGAAATTGCAAGGAGTTATCATATAAATACCTTGCCCAGCAATAGCTTGATTTTTGTTCTTCCTGTTTGGATCCAGGGAGGCAATGTACTGAGGATAGTTTCTCTTCTAGTGCCCCCGCTTCTTGCAAAAGAAGCATTCAGCTTGACTCTTATTGGGCTTGATCTTCCTGGTCTGGACTTGCACTGATGTCACAGCTTGAACTTGCACCTTCTTTGTTTTCTTCTTCTTATTCTTCTTTCCTTTCCTAAAGGGTTGAGAACTAGAAGACAAACCTCCCACTAAGTTCATTGACTCTTTATGGAGCTGGTGATCCTTCTTAATGTTTTGTAGTAACCCTAGTAAGCCATGGTACTTTACTTCAGGCTTTGTCATTCTGTAATGAGTAAGGACAGGGAGATAGGACTTTGGCAGCGAGTTCAGTATTGCATCTTTTTCAAGTTGTTCATGCAAGGAAAAGCTGAGTTTGCTCAAGCACTCTATAAGCTCGATCATGTACAATACATGATCAGTGACAGAGGCTTCATCCCACATTCTAATGTTGAAGATGATGCAACTAGTCTTGTGCCTCTTAACGTCATCAAGTGTGTCGAAAGAATTCTCCAACACTTGAAGCATTTCATTTGGCTGAACTGTCTCAAACTTCTGACTAAACTCATCACTCATCGCAACCAATATAATGTAGTGCACCATGGTTCGATCATTGAGCAACTTCTGATAAGTGTCTTTGACTATTCCACGTGCATTAGCTGCTGGATCCTCAAGTGCAAGATCCATCAGCACATATAGGATCCGTTTATGCTCCAGGATAATCTTCAACTTTCGGTACCAGCTACCAAAGTTGGATCCCACCAACTTATCATTGTCCAACAATGATCGAAGTGATAGGGAAGTGAACATGTCTGCATAAAGAAAAACCAAAACCAAATTAGTAATTGATTCATTAAACCTAAAGATTTGGACTTTAATCAAAAGGTTTCTCCCGCTATTTTATTCGAATTGGTAGCCTCTACCTCCAATTCGAGGAATTACTCTAATTTCTTAGTGGGTACTAGAATCCACATAGACTGCACACGAGCCCAACTTTGGTTGGCCAACCCATGTACATCTAAAGGTAGGTTCATAACCAATTATTTTTTCAAATAATTTTTAGTAATTAAATTTTGCCCCAGCCCCTGATCAGTTGGCTTTGGCCTTCTCAAAAAAGGATCTAGTTAGGTCCAACCATTAACATGATCATACTTTGCCCATCTTACCAATGAAAGATCAGGCCTAACTTTGGTTGGCCTACCTGACCACCATTTAAAAAGATGTATCAAAGAGATCATATGATGAATGATAATTCCATCAACCGATAAGCACCAGACCATTGGGCCTCCAATGATTATCCAACTGATGGACCCATTATCATACACTTTAATGGGAGGCTATGATCCAGTTATCATATAATTATTTTATTTTAGGGATCTAATAATTTTAGAGAATTTATTTATAGAAGTGAGTAGGTCAGATTAACCAGCTTGTCATGATCATCCCACTGGCTTCACCAAGTCAGCTTAAGGGAGATCACTAACAGGCTGGTCTAGGAGCACCTAAATCAATCACATTGATTTACCTAGCTGACATGGGTCAGTTCGAATAGTCAGATGATTTAATCAAAATATAATCTCACCAAAAGGCCTAGTAAGTTCAATCGGTGGGAGGGTTTATCAAAGCTTGCCTTAGATACCATCAGAAATGGCCAGGTAAGTGGGCTGCCAATTAAAAACCCCCAATCTGGTTTACCTTAGACATCAATTGGTTTAATTAGTTTCAATTAGATCAACCTAATAATTTGTGCTAGACCGCATAGCCAAGAATCAAGTCCATCTTGGGTCTTGTTAAAGATATGGACTTGACCAACTACAACTATTGTAATTGATCTAGAGAATTCTTGACCTAATCTAAGACAATAATTGATTAGATTTAGTCAATTCTCTAATTAAGTCCATTCTTTAATCTAACCCTAGGTCTAACCCAATTAATAGACCTAATCTCCACTAACCCATTTTATCCAATGTGTTATTATTTGTATCTTAGGATGTTCAATTCATAAACCAAGATTTTAATCAATCAACTTCTTAATTCTCAATTAAGTTTTGGACTGAGGGTTGGGATTTGGCTTTTCAAAAATAAATTTTATATTTATAAAATATTTTTACAGCATGGTCTTATCAACCAAGTTGCATGTTTGATTCATAATCAATATGCAAGTAAAATAAACATAAAACTACTTTAGATCTAATCTAAACAGATTCATGTAATTGAAATAGTTTCAGTAATAATTAATCACAAATCTCCCTAGATCAAATCTAACACATTTATGATGATTGAAATAAGATTAAAATATTTTTAATCAGATCATAAAATCTCTTAGATCTAATCTAAAATTTTATCATCGATATTTTAGATCAGCATGTACTAGGACAACCTATTCACTGTAAGGAATAAACCTAAGAGCAGGATAACCTTATGACAGTCCATGCAATCTAAAATATTTTATTTTTAGATCTAAAACTATTTTAAATTTATTAAATTATAAATAAAATTAGATCAAATCTAATAAATTTATGATTAGAGTCAGATTATCACGAACTAGGATAACCTTTTCACTGTAAGGGTAAAACCTTACAGCAGGACATTCTTATGGCAGTTCGTGAGATCTGATTTTTTTTTATTTTTTTTTAAATTTAGATTTAATAATTAGATTATAAATTAGATCTAATCTAAGAAATAGTCTAAAATGCATAAAAAATATGTAATAAGAACCATGCTCTGATATTAATTGAACGAACCAGATCTAGGGTTTTACGGGTAGATCTTGAAACTTTTTCAAGATCATGCAACGGAAGACTTAAACAAAATAAATATTTATTTAAATAAATATGTAAATATTTAAATCTCAAATCTATTACATGATCAAGGCATAATATTAAATCAAAAATTAAAATCAAACATGAAAGAAAACTTTGACCAAATCAACCTAGATCTACACTACATCAAATACAGGTATGAAGTTAATAGATCAGATCTATTATCTAAGCAAGTTAGACATTCTAATTTACTGATCCAAGCTTGAGGATGAAGTCATGAGCCACACATGCATCCAGCCTCTAGGAGTTCTCCACATGAGTCTATGAACACGATCAGAGATCCTGATGCAGGAAATCAGCACAGTATGCTAACACTGTTCTGATCTCTCTTTGATGGTTGATCTGATGCTTTCTTCTTCGAAACATGGACAGTCCAAAATACCAGAAGAAAAGAGAAAGATCTATGATGCTGAGACACCTCTCAAAAGCTCACAAAAATGGAGGAAGAGATCTAGAACAAAAACCCTAGAAGAAAACCCTCTTCTTTTTTATTCTTTTTCTAGACATCCTGATTTGTATTTTCAATATCTCCACGACCCAAATGAATTTTTTTTTGATTTTTCTACACCAAAGAGGACTTGCAAATATATACATTTCACAAAAATTTTAGTCAAAAGTTCTCTTTAAATGAAGTGATATGTAGTGTCCAAGTTAGATCAAAAACATAGACTAGGAAGGACCAAATAAGGGAAGTTGTTGGGGAGCCCAACTCTTGGGTGCCCCCACCTTTTTTTCTACCATGGACTAGTAAAAGGGGGAGCACAAAAACATCCCCTTTTACCATGAAAATCAAAGAAAATAAGTAAGGATGGGTCGGCACACTTATGGCAAGAGTTTTGGTTGATAAGGATTCTATCTCATAGAATCCTTAAGCAAAACTAATTCCCCTTTTGACTTGGTCTTCCAACTAACTTCCATATGAGAAAAAGGAAGAGAGAAGGGAGGCATGGAGATTATTCATGTAAAAATATAAAGAGAAAAGGTGGGGTGTGAGGATTAGGTGGCGCAAGGAATAGGGAGTCCTAGTTATAGTAGGACTCTTATTTTGACTTGGTCAAACAAAGTCTTTTAACCAAATAAAAATAAGAGTAAACCAACCCAATTAAATAAAGCCCTAATCTATTTAAGGACATAATTAAATTAGATTTAATTAGATTTAATTTTAATTTAATTTAAAAATTAAATTAGAAAATTGGGTTGACCCGAGTCCTAGTTAGACTAGGACTAGTTCTTTCTTGTGAAGAAAAATATATATTTTCCGGATCAGGTTCGTTCAGATCTAATTAGATCAGGAGGAATATTTCAAAAATTTTTTCTTCTAAGATCCTAATCTGATCTAAGATTCCTTAGATCTAATCTTATTGATCTGATAATAAAAATAAAAATAAAAATTAAATCTAATTTAATATACCTTTGTTTTGGGTAATCCAATTATCTTGTGATGATCCTGATGTTTGCCTAAGATTCTGGATGTAGCCACGCAAGTGCCTGGCCTCTTCTGGTATCCACTCGAGTAGGATCTGAAGATCTTCTCCTTCTCAATCAATCTTCCAAAAATCAAATTTGGATTTGAACTTGAAGGTCTTCAAAATGGCTTTTGAAGAACAGCCATTATCTCTTGTAGCAGTGCTGCTTTCTTCCTTTCCAGACGCTTTTCACTTGCTTGGATCGCACCTTCTTCATTCCCAAAGTCCCTTGGGCATGGAGAGGAGATAGAGGACCAAAGGGTGGCATAGAGAAGAAGGAAGAGGGGCTATGTGGCATGGGCTAAAGGCAGAAGAATTAAATTCTAGGTGCAGAAAGGATTTATATAGACCCTGCTGCGCCATATACTGCCACATCATCCTAGCCAATCATGATCCATTGTGCAATCAAATCTAAATCTGATTGGTGGGATGACATTATTTGATCCAATCAGATTAGAGACCCTCAAAACTCTCCCTAGGTGGTGCCAAGATTGGGTCAAACAAGTCTTCTTGGCACCACTTAATTTAATTCCCTGAAGCAACTGGAGTCCCATCTGTATGGGACACCATATTTTATCCACATGGGGTGCATGCCTCCCTAGGCATGCACCCTATTCTTGTCTACTTTTTAGTAGGGGGACAAGTCCTCAAGTTCTATCCTATGGGTGCATGATACATGGGCAGATGTCTAAGTGTCTAGGGTCAACATTTGACCAATGTCTGAAGATAAGATTTAGCAGGTGATGGAAAATGATAGGTGGTCTCAAATTTATCTCATAAATTAAGACAATCCTTTTCTGACCTGGACAAGCTCTAGGCAGTCCATGTAAAAATTCTTGAATGATCCCAAACATATTTGGCTCAATTGAGACAAGCTTTAATGATTGTTAAAGGAGAACATTAGGCTCAATCGTGTGCCAGCACGATTTTCTTGAACCTAGTTGAATTTTATTCAAATCAATTGAACTGAGTTAAACCAATTGATGATATCCAGATCTAAACCCTTATTTGTGTGATCTAATTAGGTTCAGTTTCATATGGTAATGGGATATGTCGCGATCTCTATCATTGACATCATCGAAATACCTTTCGATGGATCAAAACTTTTCTAATTCAGCCAAATCATTCTAATTGCTCCCAAAATCCACCAGTGACACCTAGTAGCATATGGTCGCAATCCATCAGAACTGAAAGCAAACCTCTCGATGTAGTTATCTATGTGATTAAGTTCCTCTATCTTGAGCCCCGATCTGATTAGGGTTAAGGTGATCTCGTCAAACCCTAATTTCCATCATATGAATTAATTATTCGATTCAAGTCCAATATGAAAATCCTAATAAAAACTCTTTCTATTATTTCACACTACCATGGCCATGGGCTTATGGACTTTATTCTCATGATCATCATAGGGCTGCTCCTCATCTACCGAGGTAGATAGATCCCTTATTGGTGCAATCCAATTCCTATAATGAACTTGCTATAGCCAACATACACCTCAGGATTTCGAATGGCAAGAAAACCTAGTTATGGTGTAGTCAAACTGTAACACCCTCAAGGTGAACTACTAATGCACCTCAGGTTAAAGAACCAGACACACTACTGCAGCTTTGAGCCAGTCATTGACGAGAAGGTAGACTTCCTCATGACTGCTCGAGGTGGTCATGCTCAGTGCCCTCATTCCCTAATGAGTACCTATACTCTCACTCTGATGTCTCTACATCGTAGACTCAAAACTTATCTATCCAAAAGAAGCTATCGTATACCAACCTTTCGGATCAATCACCATCCTCATGGTCATCCTACAGTCAATAGCATTTTATGAGTTAATAATAAAAATTCATGTCTTAAATTTTTGACTCTTGAAAATACGAACTATCATTACCATTAACTCAAGGGATGTATCACAGATACTTTCATATACACACTATGATAGAAAATAATTTATTTTATTATATATCATTATAATTATAATTTTGTCCTTAGAAGTGTATTACAAGTGTCAGCTAATCTAGCTTTTAGGGCACACATATCTAACAAACTCCCACTTGACCTAAAATCAATTGGTTACAAATCTAAATCCCATCTTCTCATGATGGGCTTCAATTTTCTGCTGGCCCAACTGCTTTGTAAGTGGGTCTGCCGTATTGTTTATAGAGTTGACTCTCTTGATCTTGACGTAACCTTTCTCAAGGTAATCATGGATGTGGTGGTATCGACGCTGGATGTACTTAAATTTCTAGTGAGACCTCGACTCCTTAGTAAGGGCTATGGTGCCATTATTGTTGCAGTACAGAGGAATGACATCCGATGGCATTACTCCGATCTCTATGGTGAACTTCTTGTACTAGAATGCATCCATTGCAGCTTCTGATGCAGCGATGTACTCTGCTTCCATGGTGGAATCTGCTATCACTATCTGCTTGGAACTCTTTCAGCTGATAGCAGCACCATTGCACACAAACAAACTTCCAGATATTGACTTTTGATCATCTATATCAGACATAAAATCCGAGTCTGTATATTCCTAGACTTAGAGTTCTTTATTACCAAAGACCAACATCATATCCTTAGTTCTTCTTAAGTACTTAAGGATATATTTCACAAAAGTCCAGTATTCTTCATCTAGATTCGACTGATATCTACTCATGATACTCATAGCATGGGCTATATCAGGTCATGTAAATAACATGGCATACATGTGGCTTCCTATTGCTGAAGTATAAGAGATCTTGCTCATGCGTTCTATCTCGTCAGGTATGCTAGGGCACATCTTCTTGGAAAGATGAATGCCATGTCTGAAGGGTACCAATCTCCTCTTAGAGTTTTTCATGCTAAACCTCTTTAGCACTTCCTCTATGTACATCTTCTGTGAAAGACCTAGCATCCTATTCGGTCTATCTTTATAGACCTTAATTCCTAGAATAAAGGATGCTTCTCCTAGGTCTTTCATAGAGAATTTTTTAGATAACCATATTTTAACCATGGTCAACATGAAAGTACCATTTCCAATAAGGAGGATATCATCCACGTATAGTACGAGGAAGACAACAACGCTCCCATTGATCTTTTTGAAAACACATAGTTCCTCCTCATTTTTAATGAAATCAAATAAATTGATCACATCATTAAAATGAGTATTCCAGCTCCGAGATGCTTGCTTAAATCTATTATGGATCTTTGCAGCTTGCATACTTTGTGATCAACATCACTGGATGTGAAACCTACTGGCTGTTCCATATAGATATCTTCCTTAAGGTATCCATTTAAGAATGTTGTTTTTACATCCATTTATCATATTTCATAATCGAAATAGGCTATAACAACAAGCAATCTGCAGATGAATTTTAGCATGGCTACTGGTGAAAAGGCATCCTCATAGTCAATTCTTTCATGTTGACTATACCTTTTTACCACTAATCTAGCTTTGAATGTTTCCATATTCCCATCTACACCAATTTTTCTCCTGTAGATCCATTTACACCCAATAGATATTATATCTTCTAGTAGATCTACCAAGGTCAAGACTTGGTTTGAGTGCATCGAGTCATTTTCTAACTTCATTATCTCTAACCATTCTCAGAGTCGATATTTGATATCACCTTGTCATAGGTTTTGGGATCATCACCATGAACCCCATTACCTATGAGGAACATTTTCTCTACTTCCTCTGAAATAGTATCTAAGTACCTCTTAGGCGAACGAAAAATCCTTTTTGATCTACGAGGTGAAGGAGGTAGTAATTGTATTGGCTCAACTTGATTTGGTTCCATAGGGCCCTTAGCTCGTTGCTCTTGTAGGATTTTTTTCTCGAGCTTGATCTGCTTTCCAATGCCATCATCTTAAATAAACTATTTATCAAGAAAGATGGCATGCCGACTTACAATCATAGTGTGATCTTCTAGAATGTAGAAATAATATTCTAATGACTCGTTAGGATATCCTATGAATCGAGCTCTAAAAGACCTATAGTCTAACTTATCCGCTTGTTGTCTTTTGACGTGAATCAGACAATCCCAAATTCTGAGATGACTGATACTTGGTTTCTTACCATGTCATATCTCACACGGTGTGGTAGGAATAATTTTAGAGAAAACCTTATTCAGTAAATATATAGCAGTTAACAGACTATTTCCTCAAAGAAAATCAGAAAGGTCTGTAAAGCTCATCATGGATCGGACCATATCTAATAGGATTCGATTCCTCCATTTTGAAATTCCATTGAGTTGAGGTATTCCAAGTGGAGCCTATTGAGAGACTATAACATTTTTCTTGAGATAGTTCAGGAATTTTCGACTAAGGTATTCACCTCCTCGATTTGATCGAAGAATCTTAATGGATTTTTTAGTTTGCTTTTCAACTTTATATCTAAATTTCTTAAACTTTTCAAAGGCTTCAGACTTGTATCTCATACGATACATATACCCATATCGAGATAAATCATCGGTAAAGATTATGAAGTAGTCAAAGTTGTCTCTAACCGGCATATCAAATGGGCCGTACACATCAGTATGTACTAGGACAAGTAGTTCTGTGGTCCTTTCTCCATGTCCTACAAAAGAGAGCTTAGTCATTTTGCCATGAAGACATGATTCATAAATTAGATATGACTCAAAAGTCAACGGACTCAATAGTCTGATTTTCTTTCATTTGTTAATCCTATCTTTTGCTATATGACCTAGCCTTAGGTATCATAGATACTTATCATTTGGACTATCCCTGGGTCTTTTTGATCTTATGGCATTCACATTTTGCTCGATATTAAAGACAGATACATCAATATGTAATTGGTAGAGATCATTAATAAGGAAACCACTTGTAATTTTATTTCTTTCATAAAGAATATTACAAAGATCCTTAAGGGAACTAATTATATAGCCTTCTTATGCTAAACATGAAATAGAGATCAAATTCCTGCTTGCAGCCACCACATAATAACAATCCCTAAGTACTAAATCTAAGCCAGATGATAGTCAAAGATGGTTGGTTCCCATGGCCACAGCAATAATTCTTGCTCCATTTTCGACGCATAGGATCATCTCACCATCCCTCAACCTCTTACTATCCTCAAGATCTTACATGAAAGTGCATAAATGAGCACTAAAATCAGAGCCGAGCATCCAACTGGATGTAGAAGAAATCGTAAGGTTAGATTCAATAATGAGCATACCTCCAGAAGGACCTATCTCCTTCTTATTCTTCAGGGTGGCCAGGTATGCAGGGCAGTTTCACTTTCAATGGCCATCACTATTACAATGGAAATACTTTTTTTTGTCAGCTGCTTTCTTCTTCAGCTCTACCTTTTTTTTCTTTTCACCTTCCATCTTCTACTTTTTCATAGACTTCTTCTTTCCAAAATACTTTCTCTTGAAAAAAGTTCATTTCATAGCAAGTACTGAGCCTTAGAATCTTTCATAGAAAGCTTAGCAGTAACTAACATATTCATAAGCTCGGCCAGAGTATTCTGATGTTTATGCATATGGTAGTTCATAATGAATTACCCATACGCATCAGTCAAGGATTGTAGAATTATATCATTCCGTAGATCTTGGTCTAACATCACTCCAAGCTTCTCAAGCTCTTGCAAGACTTTGATCATTATCAGATAATGATCTTGGACTGACTGCCCATCATGCATTTTAGCCCTAAATAGTTATTTAGTGATCTGATATTTGGTTGCATGACTTTGTTCACCAAACAACTCTTGCAGATGAGCCAATATTTGGCGGACAGTCTTGATATCTTCATATTGGTGCTGAAGCTCATTAGACATCGAGCATAACATATAGTTTTTGTTCTTATTATCTTCATCCGTCCATTTGTCAAGAGACGCTCTCTATTCAGCGGATGAATGAGCTGGTAAGATGGAGGAATCCTGGTCCAATACATGAGTAATTTCTCGAAACCCAAAATAATTTTGTGGTTCTAGAGCCAATCCTTGTAATTGGATCCTATCAGTCTATGGGTGTCGAAGATACGGGCTAGTGGATTGGACGTAGATATTTTTTTTTTCCTATAAAGAGTCAAAGTTTTTAGTTAGATTTTATAATTAAGACTTGATCAATTTATTTAGGGGTTTGATTTTTAAATAAATTAGCTTCCACTATTTTCTTGGATCCCTATATTTTCTCTGTAGAGATGTGAAAATCTCCATAATTATTGATTTTTAATGGATGGTGCATCCCACCAACTGACTCATCACCTCACCTAGCAGTTATTGATGATGGGTTAGCCAATGAGTGAACAACTCTTGTCCAATGATTCTCTAATCATGGTGCACCCAGACTTGGTCTCTAATTCATGAATCTCACCATGTCCAAAATATTGATCCACTCCTTAGTTAAGTCAGACCTACCATTTGCACAGATTGAATTTTTAATTGGATCTCTCACCGTATCCAAAATATTGAGTCCAATCCATCCTTCAGCCCATAGCATCTAATGCCTAATAGACATGGTTGTATCTTTTTGGTGCAACTGAACCACTATGACTAGTCGAGAATAATCAACCCCGGGAAGGGCCCGTATATCTACAATGTGGAAGATCTTAGACTTAATCTTTTCTTAGGAAGATTTGATTTAGATCTCTTTAATCTTGACTTAACATAGCCATAACCATTATAACTAACCTAGTGGCATGGGTTAGCTCGTATTATTAGCCACCTTAGATCAGGACTGGATCGATAAATATGGTCAGGTAAGTGAGACTGGTGGAAGGAATATGCCATTAACTCGATAAGAATGCATTCAAGTCGAATAGCTTCCAATTAAAAATCAGTTGATCGTATCTGCCAAACCTACCTTAGACACCAAATTGTTGAGCCAGAACCAATCGAGTTAGGCTATAATCCAAACTCTAACCACTGAGTCTAATTAGGTCTTAACTTGATCGATCACTCATGTGACTCGACCTTGATCCAGACTTAATCCTATTAGACTGATCAATTTAAGTACTCTTGATCCCGCCTAATCAACTCTTGATTCGATTTGATCAACCGCTATACCCAATTAAGCTATACAAGCTCGAACCCAATTTTATGAATAACTTAGATCTAAAAATTCTAAATTTTAGATCTAATATATTTCATAATCTTAATTTTCAATTAAGTTTAGGGTTCATAAATAAAATATATATATAAAATCCTAGGGATTCAAGATCTAGGGTTTTGCAGAAAATAATTTTTTTTTGATTTTTGATTAAGGTCGAACGCAAAGCATCCCTACACACCATAAGGTCGAATGCAAAGCATCCCTAAACACCCCATAGAATGAAAGGAGAGGGCCTTTAAATCCTACTTTATTCTTATGATCGAACGGTCAAGGGGAACATCTTAATTAGAAATATGATAAATCTACAAAACTAGTTAGTTCTACATCATATATCACATATATAAAAAATAATCTAACTAAAAATATATTTTACATACATCTCATGTATTATATCATGCATATTTTTAGATCTAAACTATCTCATAAACATCTAAAAAATAAGATTTAACATTGATCATATCAAATTAAAATTTATTCTAGAAAATTTTGTAGAACTATTCTACAACTAGTCTAAACATGCATCTATCATATCTCATATGAAGAAATTATATAAATTTATTTTTTATTTTTTAGATCTAATTAAAATATTTATAATATTAAAAAATAATAAATAAATAAATCTAAAATTATAATTAATTAAATTAAAATTATGATCATGCTAGACTACACAGAGAATAATTCTATTTCTAGCCTAGTCATGCATCTCATAAATCTTAGATTTAGATTTTATTTTTAATTTTTAATTTTTTGATTTTAGATCCAATCATATCTAATGCGATATCTAAAATTATCTAATTATTAAATTAAAAATAAATTAAAATTAGATCTAATAAATTATGAAATCTGGCTCTAATACCAGTTAAAAGGAAAAATCTATTTTTCTGATCAGGTTCATTCAGATCTGATTGGATCTGGAGGAATATTTCAAAAATATTTTTCTCTAAGAACCTAATTAGATTTGAGACTCCTTAGATCTAATCATATTGATCTGATAATAAAAATAAAAATAAAGATAAAAATTAAATTTAATTTAATTATACCTTTGTTTTGGGTAATCTAGTTATCCTATGATGATCCTGATGTTTACCTGAGGTTCTGGATGTAGCCACATAAGTGCCTGGCCTACTTCAGTATCTACTTGGATAGGATCTGAAGATCTTCTTCTTCTTAATCAATCCTCCAAAAATCAGATCTGGATCTGATCTTAAAGGTCTTCAAAATGGCTTTTGAAGAACAGTTGTTGTCTCTTGCATAGTGCTGCCTTCTTCCTTTCCTGGTGCCTTTCACTTGCTTAGATTGCACCTTCTTCATGCCTAAAGTTTCTTGGGCATGCAGAGGAGAGAGAGGACCAGAGAGTGGTGTAGAGAAGGAGAGAGAGGGGTTATGTGGCATGGGCTAAAGGTAAAAGAATTGAATTCTAGATGTAGATATGGTTTATATAGAACCTGCAGTGCCACATCATCCTAGCCAATCACGACCATTTGTGCAATTAGATCTAAATCTGATTGGTGGGATGATATCATTTGATCCAATTAGATTAGAGACTCTCAAAACTCTTCTTAGGTGGCACTAAGACTAGGTCAAACAAGTCTTCTTGATGCCACTTAACTTAATTTTCTGAAGCAACTGGAGTCTCATCTGTATGGGACTCCATATTTTATCCTCATGGGGTGCATGCCGCCCTAGGCGTGTGCCCCTTTCCTCTCTGCTTTTTAGTAGGGGGACAAGTGTTAGATATATGTGTACCCTAAAAGTCAGAATTGGTTGACACTTGTTGTACACTTCTAAGGGCAGAATTATAATTTTGATTATAAATAATAAAATAGATTATTTTCTATTATAATATTTATTTAGTGTCTGTGATACATCCCTTGAGTTAATGATAATGATAATTCTTATTTTTAAGAGTTAAAAATTTAAGACATAAATTTTTGTTATTAACTCAAAAAATGCTCCCGACTGTAGGATCATCATGAGGATGGTGATTGATCTAGAAGGTTGGTGTACAATCACTTCTTTATAGTAGATGAGTCTTGAGTCTATGGTGTAGATGAAAGAAAATCCAAATTTTTTGGATCAGATTCATTCAGATCTGATCGGATCAAGAGATATATTTCAAAATTTTTTTTCTTTGATCCAAATCAGATCTAGAATATTTTAGATCTTATTTTTATTATTTTAATAATAAAAATAAAATATAGATAAATTAAATTAAATTTAATTTATCTTGATGTAGGATAATCCTATTACCCGTTGATGATCCTATAAGCAGCGGAAGGTTGTGCATCTAGCCATGCAAGTGCCTAGCCTCTATCGGTATCCACTCAGACTGAATCTAGAGATCCTCTTCTTCTTTATCACATCTCCAAAAATCAGATCTGAATCTAATTTGGAGGATCTTCAAACTAATTTTTGAAGATCAGTAGTTGTCCTTTGTAGCAGCGCAGCCTTCTAGCTTTCTGTCGCCTTTCTCTCACCTAGATTGCACCAACTTGGATCCCAAACTACTTTGGGCATGGAGAAGAGAGGGAGAAAATGGATTTGGCATGGAGGAGGAGGAGAGAGGCAGCCTTGGGGTGTGGGAATTTTCAAATACTCCTTGAGTTGGGCACAGGGTCTTATTTATAGACTATGCGTGATCCAACTCCTCTTCATCCCAACCAATCACAACCCTTTGTGAAATCAGATCTAAATCTGATTGATGGAAATAGAGTCCCTTGGATTACTCCTTAGATGGTGCCTAAGACCAGTCAAAGTTGGTTCTTAGGAGGAGTCTAATCGGAATCCAAAAGGCAAATGGAGTTCCTATCCAACAGGGACTCTTGGGCGCCTCCAGCTTGGGCACACGCCAAGGGTGGTGTGCGCCCTCCTCCTTGCCAGTTTTTAGCAGGAGGACAAGGTTCCACCAGTTCTCCAATAGGTGCGTGACACGTGAACAGAAGTCAAAGTGTCAATGGTCAATATTTGACTAGTCAAAGGTCAACTTTTGACCAAAGTCAAAGGATGAGAAATGATAGGTGACCAAAAATGGCAGGTATTATCTTATAAAATAAAACAACCCTTTTTTAACCTGGACAGACTCTAGTCAGACCAAGTGAAAGCCTCTGATCGAGCACAAACTCCTTTGGATTAGTCAAGACAGCTATTTATGATAGTAAAACAAGAACGTTAGGTTCAATCGAGGGCTAGCACGATTTTCTTGAACCTAATTGAATCTCATTCAGATCAATTGAACTGGTTCAATTCAATTGATGATCACTAGATTCAAACCCTTATTTGTATGACCTAGTTAGGTTCAGTTCTGTATGGTAATGCGATATGTCATGATCTCTATCATCGACATCATCGAAACTCTTTTCGATGGATCAGAACTTTTCTAATTCGAACAGCTAGAATGATCGATCATCTAAATCATTCTAATTGCTCTCAAAATCCACCAGTGACACCTAACAGTATATGGGGGCAACCCATCAGAGCTGAATGTGAACCACTTGGTGCCTATCTTGAGCCCCGATCAGATTAGGGTTAAGGAGAACTCGTCAAACCCTAGTTTCTGTCATATGATGTAATCATTTGATTCAAGTCCGATGTGAAAACCTAAAAAGAAACTCTTTCTATTATATCACTCTGGCATGGCCATGGGCTTCTGGACTTGATTCTCATGATCATCATAGGGCTGCACCTCTACCACCGAGGTAGATAGATTCCATCTTGATGCAATCCAGTTCCTACAATGAACATGCTATAGCCAACATACACCTCAGGGTTCCGAATGGCTAGGAGACTGAGTTATAGTGTAGTCAAACTATAACACCCTCAAGATGAACTACCGATGCACCTTAGGTCAAAGAACTAGACACACCACTGCAGCATCGAGTCAGTCATTGACGAGAAGGTAGACTTCCTAATGACTACTCGAGGTGGTCAAGCTTAGTGCCCTCCTTCTCTAACGAGTACCTGTACTCTCACTTCGGTGTCTCCACACCATAGACTCAAGACTCATCTACTAAAGAGAAGTGATTGTACAGCAACCTTCCGGATCAATCACCATCCTCGTGATGATCCTATGGTCGGGAGCATTTTATGAGTTAATCATGATTATTCATGTCTTAAATTTTCAACTCTTAAAAATATGAATTATCATTACCATTAACTCAAAGGATGTATCACAGACACTAAATACACATATGTGATAGAAAATAACCCATTTTATTGATTATAGTCAAAATTATAATTTTGCCCCTAGAAGTGTGTTACAAGTGTCAGCCAATTCTGGCTTCTAGGGCACATATATCTAATAATCTCCCACTTGTCCTAAAGTCAATTGGCTATAAATCTAAGTTTCATCTTCTCAAGGTGGGCTTTGATCTTCTGCTGGTCCAATAGCTTTGTAAATGGGTCTGCCATATTGTTTGTGGAGTCAACTCTTTTGACCTCGATGTAACCCTTCTCGAGGTAATCGCGGATGAGGTGGTATTACCACTCAATGTGCTTGGATTTTTGGTGAGACCTCGGCTCCTTAGCAAGGGCTATGGTGCCATTGTTATCGTAGTACAGAGGAATGGCATCTGATGGCCTTCCTCTAATTTCTGTAGCAAACTTCTTATACCAGAATGCTTCCTTCGCAGCCTTTGATGCAGCGATATATTCTGCTTCCATAGTGAAATCTGCTATCATGGTTTTCTTGGAACTCTTCAAGCTGATAGCACCACAATTGCACACAAACAGACTTTCAGATGTCGACTTTCGATCATCTACATCGGACATAAAATCCAAGTCTGTGTATCCCTTGACTTGGAGTTCTCCGTTACCAAAGACCAACATCATATCCTTAGTTCTTCTCAAGTACTTAATGATACATTTCACAGAAGTCCAGTGTTCTTCAACTGAATTTGATTGATATTTGCTTGTGACACTCACAGCATGGGCTATATCAGGTCGTGTACATTGCATGGCATACATGAGGCTCCCTATTACAGAAGCATAAGGGATCTTGCTCATGCATTCTATTTCCTCAGGTGTACTAGGGCACATCTTCTTGGAAAGATGAATACCATGTCTGAAGGGTATTAATCCCCTCTTAGAGTTTTCCATACTAAACCTCTTTAGTACTTGTTCTATGTACATCCTCGGTGAAAGTCCTAGCATCCTATTCGGTCTATCCCTATAGACCTTAATTCCTAGAATAAAGGATGCTTCACCTAGGTCTTTCATGGAGAATTCCTTGGACAACCATATTTTGACTATCGTCAACATGGGAATATCATTCCCAATAAGGAGGATGTCATCCACATACAATATGAGGAAGACAATAGCGCTCCCACTGACCTTTTTGAAGACACACGAGTTCTCTTCATTTTTGATGAAATCAAATATTTTGATCACATCATTGAAATGAGTGTTCCAGCTCTGAGATGCTTGCTTAAGTCCATATATGGATCTTTACAGCTTGCAAACCTTGTGATCAGTATCACTGGATATGAAACCTAGTGGCTGTAATGGCAAGCAATGTGCGGATGGATTTTAGCATAGCCACTGGGGAAAAGGTATCCTAATAGTCAATGCCTTCGCATTGACAATAACCTTTTGCCACTAGTCTAGCCTTGAATGTCTCCATATTTCCATCTACACCAATCTTTCTCTTGAAGATCCATTTACATCCAATAGGTACTATACCTTCTGGTGGATCTACCATGGTTCAGACTTGGTTTGAGTGCATCGAGTCAATTTCTAACTGCATTGCCTCTAGCCATTTCTCAGAGTCGATATCTGATATTATCTTATTGTAGATTTTGGGATCATCACCATGAGCACCATTACCTACGAGGAACATTTCCTCTACTTCCTCTAAAATAATACCTAAGTATCTTTCAGGGGGATAGAAAACTCTTTCCGATCTACGAGGTGGAGGAGGTAGTGTTCTTATTGGCTCAACCTGATTTGGTTCCAATTGGTCCTTAGCTTTGTTGTACTTGTGAGACTTTCTCATCAAGCTTAATCTGCTTTCCAATGCCACTATCTTGAATAAACTATTTTTCAAGAAAGATGGCATGTCGACTCATAATCACATTGTGGTCTTCTGGAATGTAGAAATAGTATCCTAATGACTCTTTAGGATATCCTATGAATCGAGCTCTGAAGGACCTAAACTCTAACTTGTCCGCTTGTTGTCTTTTGACATGAGTCGGACAATCCCAAATTCTGAGATGACTCAGACTTGGTTTCTTACCATGCCATATCTCATACGGTGTGGTAGGAACGATCTTAGAGGAAACCCTATTCAGTAGATAAATTGAAGTTAATAATGAGTGTCCCCAAAGATAATCAGGAAGGTCTGTGAAGCTCATCATGGATCGGACCATATCGAATAGAGTCCAATTTCTTCATTCTGAAATTCCGTTGAGTTGAGGTGTTCCTGGTGGAGTCCATTGAGAGACTATGCCATTTTTCTTGAGATAGTCTAGGAATTTCTGGCTAAGGTACTCACCTCCTTGATCTGATCGAAGAATCTTAATGGGTTTTTTAGTTTATTTTTCTACTTCATATCTGAATTTTTGAACTTTTTAAAAGCTTCAGACTTGTGTCTCATAAGATACACATATCCATACCTAGAGAGATCATCATTAAAGGTAATGAAGTAGACAAATTACCTCTAGCCGGTACATAAAGTGGGCCGCATACATCAGTATGTACTAGGGCAAGTAGATCTATGGCCCTTTTTCCATGTCCTATAAAAGGGAGTTTAGTCATTTTGCCTTGAAGACAAGATTCGTAAGTTGGATATGACTCGAAAGTCAAAGGACTCAATAGCCCATTTTTCTTGAATTTGTTGATCCTGTCTTCTGCTGTATGACCTAATCTTAGGTACCATAGATATCTGTCATTTGGACTATCCCTAGGTTGTTTGGTACTCACATTTTTCTCGATAGTTAGAACAGATACATCAATATGTAGCTGATAAAAATCGTTAATATGGAAACCATTTGCAATTTTATTTTTTTTATAAAGAATGTTATAATGGTCCTTAAAGAAGATAATCACATAGCTTTCTAGTGCTAAGCATGAAATAGAAATTAAATTTTTGCTAGCTGCAGGCACATAATAACAGTCTTTCAAAACTATGTCTAAACTAGATGGTAATTGAAGAGGATATGTTTCCATCGCCACTGTAGTAACTCTTGCTCCATTATCGACGCGTAGGATCATGTCTCCATCCCTCAGCTTTCTGCTATCCACAAGACCCTGCATGGAAGTGCACAGATGTGCACTAGAACCAGAGTCAAGCACCCAACTGGATGCAGAAGAAATCGTAAGGTTAGACTCAATAACGAGCATACCTCTAGAAGGACCTTCCTTCTTGTTCTTCAGGGTGGCTAGGTAAGTTGGGCAGTTTTGCTTTCAGTAGCCATCGCTGTTGTAATGGAAACAGTTTTCTTTGACAGCAGCCTTCTTCTTCGGCTCTGCCTTCTTCTTCTTTCCTTTTTCCACCTTCTACTTTTTTGCAGACTTTTTTTTCTTTTCAAAAGACTTTCTTTTGGAAGAAGTCTATTCCATAGCAAGAATTTAGCCTTTAGAACCTTTCATAGAAAGCTCAGCAGTGACAAGCATATTCATTAATTTGGCCAAGGAATTTTGAAGTTTATGCATGTGGTAATTCATGATAAATTGCCCATATGCATTAGTCAAGGATTGTAGAATAACATCGTTCTGTAGATCCAAGTCTAACTTCACATCGAGCTTCTCAACCTTTTCCAAGTCCTTGATCATCATTAGATAGTGATCTTGGACTGACTACCCATCACGCATCTTAGCCTTAAAAAGTCATTTCATGACTTGATACTTGGCTGCACGACTCTATTCACCAAACATCTAGGTGAGCCAACATTTGGTGAGTAGTCCCGATATCTTCATGTTGGTGCTGGAACTCATCAGACATCGAGCCCAACATGTAATATCTGGCCTTATTATCTTCGTCTATCCATTTTTTCAAAGATGCTCTCTGTTCAGTGGATGGATGGGCCGGTAAGGTGGGAGGGTCCTGGTCCAATACATGGGTTAACTTCTCGAAACCCAAAATAATTTTGTAGTTCTTAAGCCAATCTTTATAATTAGATTCGATCAGTCTATGTGTATCCAGGATACATGCTAATGGGTTGGACGTAGATATTTTCCTATAGAGAGTCAAAGATTCTAGTTAGATACTATAATTATTACTTAATCAATTTTTTTAGAAATTTTATTTTTAAATAAATTAGCTCCCACTATTTTCTCGGATCCCTATACTCCCTCTATAGAGATGCGAAAATCTTCATGATTAATGATTTTTAGTGGGTGGTGTGGTCTCACCAACTAACTCATCACCTCACCTAACAGTTATTGGTGATGGGTTAGCCAATGAGTGAATAACTCTTGTTCAATGATTCTCTAATCATGTGCACCCAAACTTGATCTCTAATTCATGAATCTCATCATATCCGAAATATTGATCCACTCCTTAGTTAAGTCAGACCCACCATTTGCATAAACTGGATTCCTAATTGAGTCTCTCACCGTATCCAGAATATTGAGCCCAACTCATCCTCCAGCCCATGCAATACTACAAAACAGTTTTAGATCTATATCATATATCTTATATATAAATTAGATCTAATCATGGCATATTTTGCATACATCTCATGTATTGAATCATGCATATTTTTAGATCTAAATTATCTCATAATAATCTAAAAAATTAAATTTAAATTGATCTCATCAAAATAAACTCTAATCTAAACAACTATGTAGAACTATTCTACAACTAGTCTAGACATGCATCAATCATATCTCATATGATGTTAAAATAAAATAATTTTTTTTGCTATCTTTTAGATGTTATTATAATAATTATAATATCAAAAAATAGTAAATAAATAGATCTAAAATATAATTTAATCAAATTAAATTAAAAACATGCAAGACTATTCTATAGAACTATTCTATTTTAGAACTAGTCATGCATATTTTCTAATCTTAGATCCAAATCATTTAATTTTAATTTTTCTAATTTCAGATCTAATCACATCTCATGTGACAACTAAAATCACTTATTTTCTAATTAAAATAAATTTAAAATCAAATCTAAATGCTTTAGAACCTTGGCTCTGATATCAGTTGAAGGAAAATCCTGATTTTCCAGACCAGGTTCGTTCAGATCTGATCGGATCAAGAAATATATTTTAAAAGTTTTTTTCTTTGATCTAAATTTAATCTAAGATATTTTAGATCTGATTCTTATTATTTTAATAATAAAAATAAAATTTAAATAAATTAAATCAAATTTAATTTACCTTGATGTAGGGTAATCCTATTACCCGTTTGATGATCCTGTAAGCAGCGGAAGGTTCTGGATCTAGCCATGCAAGTGCCTGGCCTCTACTGGTATCCACTTAGGCTGGATCTAGAGATCCTCTTCTTCTCTATCATGTCTCCAAAAATTAGATCTAAATCTGATTTGGAGGATCTTCAAAATACCTTTTGAAGATCAGCAGTTGTCCTTTGCAGCAGCGCAGCCTTCTAGCTTTCTGTCGCCTTTCTCTCATCTGGATTGCACCAACTAAGATCCCAAACTACTTTGGGCATGGAGAGGAGAGGGAGAAGATGGGCTTGGCATGGAGGAGGGAGAGAGAAACAGCCTTGGGGCGTGGAGAATTCAATTGCCTTTTGAGTTGGGCGCAGGGTCTTATTTATAGACTATGCTGTGATCCAACTCCTCTTCTTCCCAACCAATCACAACCCTTTGTGAAATCAGATCTAAATCTGATTGGTGGGAATAGAGTCCCCTGGATTCCTCCTTAGATGGTGCCTAAGACCAGTCAAAGTTGATTCTTAGGAGAACTCTAATTGGAATCCAAAAAGGAGATGGAGTCCCTATCCAACAGGGACTCCTAGGGCGCCTCCAGCTTGGGCACACGCCAAGGGTGGCGTGCGCCCTCCTCCTTGCCAGGTTCTGGTAGGAGGACAAGCCCCCACCAGCTCTCCAATAGGTGCATGACATGTGGTCAAAAGTCAAAGTGTCAATGGTCAACATTTGACCAGTCAAAGGTCAGACTTTTGACCAAAGTCAAAGAACAAGAAATGGCAGGTGACCAAAAATGGCAGGTAATGTCTTACAAAATAAGACAACCTTTTCTGACTTGGACAACCTCCAGTCAGACCATATGAAGGCCTCTGAATTGAGCACAAACTCCTTTGGCTCAGTCAGGACAACTTATTTATGATAGTAAAAGAAGAACGTTAGGTTCAATCGAGTGCTAGCACGATTTCCTTGAACCTAATTGAATCTCATTCAGATCAATTGAACTAGATCAGTTCAATTGATGATCACCAGATTCAAACCCTTGTTTGTGTGACCCAGTTAGGTTCAGTTCTGTATGGTAATGGGATATGTCATGATCTCTATCATCGACATCATCGAAACTCCTTTCGATGGATCAGAACTCTTCTGATTCGAACAGCTAGAATGATCGATCATCTAAATCATTCTAATTGCTCCCAAAATCCACCAGTGACACCTAGCAGTATATGGTGGCAACCCATCAGAGCTGAATGCGAACCTCTTGGTGCAGCTACCTGTGTGATTAAGTTCTTCTATCTTGAGCCCCGATCAGATTAGGGTTAAGGTGAACTCGTCAAACCCTAGTCTCTGTCATATGATGTAATCATTCGATTCGAAGTCCGATGTGAAAATCTAAATAGAAACTCTTTCTATTATTTCACTCTACCATGGCCATGGACTTTCTGGACTTGATTCTCATGATCATCATAGGGCTGCTCCTCTACCACCGAGGTAGATAGATTCCATCTTGATGCAATCCAGTTCCTACAATGAACATGCTATAGCCAACATACACCTCAGGGTTCCATATGGCTAGGAGACCGAGTAATGGTGTAGTCAAACTATAACACCCTCAAGGTGAACTGCCGATGCACCTCAGGTCAAAGAACCAGACACACTACTGCAGCATCGAGTCAGTCATTGACGAGAAGGTAGACTCCCTAATGACTACTCGAGGTGGTCACGCTCAGTGCCCTCGTTCTCTAACGAGTACCTGTACTCTCGCTCCGGTGTCTCCACACCATAGACTCAAGACTCATCTACTAAAGAGAAGCGATTGTACACCAACCTTCCGGATCAATCACCATCCTCGTGATGATCCTATGGTCGGGAGCATTTTATGAGTTAATAATGATTATTCATGTCTTAAATTTTCAACTCTTGAAAATATGAATTATCATTACCATTAACTCAAAGGATGTATCACAGACACTAAATACACATATGTGATAGAAAATAACCCATTTTATTGATTTTAGTCAAAATTATAATTTTGCCCCTAGAAGTGTATTACAAGTGTCAGCCAATTCTGGCTTCTAGGGCACATATATCTAACAATCTCCCACTTGTCCTAAAGCCAATTGGCTACAAGTCTAAGTCCCATCTTCTCAAGGTGGGCTTCGATCTTCTGCTGGCCCAACGGCTTTGTAAGTGGGTCTGCCACATTATCTGTGGAGTTGACTCTCTTGACCTCGACGTAACCCTTCTCGAGGTAATCGCGGATGAGGTGGTATCGCCGCTCAATGTGCTTGGATTTCTGGTGAGACCTCGGCTCCTTAGCAAGGGCTATGGCGCCATTGTTGTCGCAGTATAGAGGAATGGCATCTGATGGCATTACTCCAATTTCTGCAGCAAACTTCTTATACCAGAATGCTTCCTTCGCAGCCTCTGATGCAGCGATATATTCTGCTTCCATGGTGGAATCTGCTATCACCGTTTGCTTGAAACTCTTCCAGCTGACAGCACCACCATTGCACACAAACAGACTCCCAGATGTCGACTTTCGATCATCTATATCGGACATGAAATCCGAGTCTGTGTATCCCTGGACTTGGAGTTCTCCATTACCAAAGACCAACATCATATCCTTAGTTCTTCTCAAGTACTTAAGGATACATTTCACAGAAGTCCAGTGTTCTTCACCTGGATTTGACTGATATCTGCTTGTGACACTCACAGCATGGGCTATATCAGGTCGTGTACATAGCATGGCATACATGAGGCTCCCTATTGCAGAAGCATAAGGGATCTTGCTCATGCATTCTATTTCCTCAGGTGTGCTAGGGCACATCTTCTTGGAAAGATGAATACCATGTCTGAAGGGTATTAATCCCCTCTTAGAGTTTTCCATACTAAACCTCTTTAGTACTTTCCTCTATGTACATCTTCTGTGAAAGTCCTAGCATCCTATTCGGTCTATCCCTATAGACCTTAATTCCTAGAATAAAGGATGCTTCACCTAGGTCTTTCATGGAGAATTCCTTGGACAACCATAATTTGACTGTTGTCATCATGGGAATATCATTCCCAATAAGGAGGATGTCATCCACGTACAATACGAGGAAGACAACAGCGCTCCCACTGACCTTTTTGAAGAACACACGGTTCCTCTTCATTTTTGATGAAACCAAACTATTTTGATCACATCATTGAAATGAGTGTTCCAGCTCCGAGATGCTTGCTTAAGTCCATATATGGACCTTTGCAGCTTGCAAACCTTGTGATCAGTATCACTGGATGTGAAACCTAGCGGCTGTTCCATATAGATATCTTCCTCAAGATATCCATTCAAGAATGCCATTTTCACGTCCATTTGCCATATTTCATAATCGAAATAGGCTGCAACGGCAAGCAATGTGCGGATGGATTTTAGCATAGCCACTGGGAAAAAGGTATCCTGATAGTCAATGCCTTCGCGTTGACTATAACCTTTTGCCACTAGTCTAGCCTTGAATGTCTCCACATTCCCATCTGCACCAATCTTTCTCTTGAAGATCCATTTACACCCAATAGGTACTATACCTTCTGGTGGATCTACCAAGGTCCAGACTTGGTTTGAGTGCATCGAGTCAATTTCTGACTGCATTGCCTCTAGCCATTTCTCGGAGTCGATATCTGATATCGCCTCGTTGTAGGTTTTGGGATCATCACCATGAGCACCATTACCTATGAGGAACATTTTCTCTACTTCCTCTGAAATAATACCTAAGTATCTTTCAGGGGGATGGAAAACTCTTTCCGATCTATGAGGTGGAGGAGGTAGTGTTCTTATTGGCTCAACCTGATTTGGTTCCAATTGGTCCTTAGCTCGTTGTACTTGTGAGACTTTCTCATCAAGCTTAATCTGCTTTCCAATGCCGCTATCTTGAATAAACTATTTTTCAAGAAAGATGGCATGTCGACTCACAATCACATTGTGGTCTTCTGGAATGTAGAAATAGTATCCTAATGACTCTTTAGGATATCCTATGAATCGAGCTCTGAAAGGACCTAAACTCTAACTTGTCCGCTTGTTGTCTTTTGACATGAGCCGGACAACCCCAAATTCTGAGATGACTCAGACTTGGTTTCTTACCATGCCATATCTCATACGGTGTGGTAGGAACGGTTTTAGAGGGAACCCTATTCAGTAGATAAATTGAAGTTAACAATGAGTGTCCCCAAAGAAAATCAGGAAGGTCTGTGAAGCTCATCATGGATCGGAACCATATCCAATAGAGTCCGATTTCTCCGTTCTGAAACTCCCGTTGAGTTGAGGTGTTCCTGGTGGAGTCCATTGAGAGACTATGCCATTTTCCTTGAGATAGTCTAGGAATTCCTGGCTAAGGTATTCACCTCCTCGATCTGATCGAAGAACCTTAATGGGTTTTCCAGTTTGTTTTTCTACTTCATGTCTGAATTCTTTGAACTTTTCAAAAGCTTCAGACTTGTGTCTCATAAGATACACATACCCATACCTAGACAGATCATCGGTAAAGGTAATGAAGTAGACAAAATTGCCTCTAGCCGGCACATCAAATGGGCCGCACACATCAGTATGTACTAGGGCAAGGAGATCTGTGGCCCTCTTCCCCATGTCCTAACAAAAGGGAGTTTAGTCATTTTGCCTTGAAGACAAGATTCACAAGTTGGATATGACTCGAAAGTCAATGGACTCAATAGCCCATTTTTCTCCAATTTGTTGATCCTATCTTCTGCTATATGACCTAATCTCAGGTGCCATAGATATCTATCATTTGGACTATCCCTAGGTCGTTTGGCATTCACGTTTTGCTCGATAGTTAGAATAGGTACATCAATATGTAGCTGATAAAGACCATTAATAAGAAAACCATTTGCAATTTTATTTCTTTCATAAAGAATGTTACAATGGTCCTTAAAGAAGGTAATCACATAGCCTTCTTGTGCTAAGCATGAAACAGAAATCAAATTCCTGCTAGCTGCAGGCACATAATAACAGTCTTTCAAAACTAAGTCTAAACCAGATGGTAATCGAAGAGGGTATGTTCCCACGGCTACTGCAGCAACTCTTGCTCCATTACCGATGCGTAGGATCATGTCTCCATCCCTCAGCCTCCTGCTATCCTCAAGACCCTGCATGGAAGTGCACAGATGAGCACTAGAACCAGAGTCAAGCACCCAACTGGATGCAGAAGAAACCGTAAGGTTAGACTCAATAACGAGCATACCTCCAGAAGGACCTTCCTTCTTGTTCTTCAGGGTGGCCAGGTAAGTAGGGCAGTTCCGCTTCCAATGGCCGTCGCTGTTGCAATGGAAACACTTTTCCTTTGACATCGGCCTTTCATTCTTCGACTCTGCCTTCTTCTTCTTTGCTCCTTCCACCTTCTGCTTTTTCACAGACTTCTTTTTCTTTCCATAAGACTTTCTTTTGGAAGAAGTCCATTCCATAGCAAGAACTGAGCCTTTAGAACCTTTCATAGAAAGCTCAGCGGTGAACCAGCATATTCATTAATTCGGCCAAGGAATTTTGAAGTTTATGCATGTGGTAATTCATGATGAATTGCCCATATGCATCAGTCAAGGATTGCAGAATAATATCATTCTGCAGATCCAAGTCTAACTTCACACCGAGCTTCTCAAGCTCTTCCATGTCCTTGATCATCATCAGACAGTGATCTTGGACTGACTGCCCATCACGCATCTTAGCCTTAAAAAGTCATTTCGTGACTTGATACTTGGCTGCGCGACTCTGTTCACCAAACATCTCCTGCAGGTGAGCCAACATTTGGCGAGCAGTCCCGATATCTTCATGTTGGCGCTGGAGCTCATCAGACATCGAGCCCAACATGTAATATCTGGCCTTATTATCTTCGTCTATCCATTTTTTCAGAGATGCTCTCTGTTCAGTGGATGGACGGGCTGGTAAGGTGGGAGGGTCCTGGTCCAATACATGGGTTAACTTCTCAAAACCCAAAATGATTTTGTAGTTCCTGAGCCAATCTTTATAATTGGGTTCCGGTCAGTCTATGTGTGTCCAGGATACGTGCTAATGGGTTGGACGCAGACATTTTCTATAGAGAGTCAAAGATTCTAGTTAGATACTGTAATTATGACTTGACCAATTTATTTAGGAATTTTATTTTTAAACAAATTAGCTCCCACTATTTTCTCGGATCCCTACACTCCCTCTGTAGAGATGCGAAAATCTCCATGATTAATGATTTCTAGTGGGTGGTGCGGTCTCACCAACTGACTCATCACCTCACCTAACAGTTATTGGTGATGGGTTAGCCAATGAGTGAACAACTCTTGTTCAATGATTCTCTAATCATGGTGCACCCAAACTTGGTCTCTAATTCATGAATCTCACCGTATCCAAAATATTGATCCACTCCTTAGTTAAGTCAGACCCACCATTTGCATAGACTGGATTCCTAATTGAGTCTCTCACCGTATCCAGAATATTGAGCCCAACTCATCCTCCAGCCCATAGCATCCAATGCCTAATAGACATGGTTGCATCTTTTCGGTGCAACTGAGCCACTGTATCCAGTCGAGAACAATCAACCTCGAAAAGGGCCCGCACATCTACAATGGTGGAAGACCTCAGACTTAATCTTTTCTTAGGGAGAATTGATTCAGGTCTCATTAAACTAGACTTGTCATAGTCATAACAATTATGACTAACCTAGTGGCATGGGTTAGCTCGGATTATTGACCACCTCAGATCAGAACTGTGTCAACAGATATGGCCAGGTAAGTGAGACCGGTGGAAGGAATATGCCATTAACTCGTACAAGAATGCATTCAGGTCGAGTAGCTTCCAATTAAAAACCAGTCGATCGTATGTGCCAAACTTACCTTAGACACCAAATTGTTGAGTCCAGAACCAATTGGGTTAGCCTACAATCCAGACTCTAACCTCTGAGCCTAATTAGGTCTTGCTTGATCGTGACTCGATCTTGACCCAGACTTAATCCTATTAGGCTGGTCAATTTAAGCATTGTTGATCCCATCTAACCAACTCTTGATTCGGTTTGATCAACCGCTTAGACCTAATTGAGCTACCCAAGCCCGAACCCAGTATTATGAATATGTCTTAGATCTAAAATTCTCAATTTTAGATCTAATTAATATTCCATAATCTTAATTCTTTAATTAAGTAGGGTTCATAAATAAAATATGCACAATAAATCCTAGGGTTTCAGGATCTAGGGTTTTGCAGAAAGTAAGTTTTGGGTTTCTGATTAAGGACGAACGCGCAGCACCCCTACACATCATAAGAACACCCCATCGGAATGGGAAGGAGAGGGCCTTTAAACCCTTCTTCATTCTTATGATCGGACGGCCAAGAGGAACGCCTTAATCAGGAACATGCAATACTACAAAATAGTTTTAGATCTATATCATATATCTCATATACAAATTAGATCTAATCATGGCATATTTTGCATACATCTCATGTATCGAATCATGCATATTTTCAGATCTAAATTATCTCATAATAATCTAAAAAATTAGATTTAAATTGATCTAATCAAAATAAATTCTAATCTAGATAATTATGTAGAACTATTCTACAACTAGTCTAGACATGCATCAATCATATCTCATATGATGTTTAAAATTAAATAATTTTTATTTACTATTTTTTAGATATTATTATAACCATTATAATATCAAAAAATAATAAATAAATAGATCTAAAATATGATTTAATCAAATTAAATTGAAACATACAAGACTATTCTATAGAACTATTCTATTTTAGAACTAGTCATGCATATTTTCTAATCTTAGTTCCAAATCATTTAATTTTTATTTTTTTCTGATTTCAGATCTGATCACATCTCATGTGACATCTAAAATTATTTATTTTTTAATTAGAATAAATTTAAAATCAAATCTAAATATTTTTAGAATCTTGGCTCTGATAATAGTTGAAGGAAAATCCTGATTTCCCTGACCAGATTCGTTCAGATCTGATCGGATCAAGAGATATATTTTAAAATATTTTCTCTTTGATCTAAATTAGATCTGAGATATTTTAGATCTAATTTTTATTATTCTAATAATAATAATAAAATATAGATAAATTAAATCATATTTAATTTACCTTGATGTAGGATAATCCTAATACCTGTTGATGATCCTGTATGCAGTGGAAGGTTCTGGATCTAGCCACGCAAGTGCCTGACCTCTACTAGTATCCACTTGGACTGGATCTGGAGATTCTCTTCTTTTCTATCACATCTCCAAAAATTAGATCTGGAGGATCTTCAAAATACCTTTTGAAGATCAGCAGTTGTCCTTTGCAGCAGTGCAGCCTTCTAGCTACAGGATTGCACCAACCAAGAAACCAAAATACTTTTGAACGTGGAGAGGAGAGGGAGAAGATACTTTGGCATGGAGGAGGAGAGGAGAGGCAGCCTTGGGTGTGGGAATTTTCAATTCCTTTTCAATCATAATTTGAGTTGGGCGTAGGGTCTTATTTATAGACTATCTGTGGTCCAACTCCTCTTCTTCCCAACATATCACAATCCTTTGTGAAATCAGATCTAAATCTGATTGGTGAAAATAGAGTCCCTTGGATTCCTCCTTAGATGGTGCCTAAGATCAGTCAAACTTGGTTCTTAGGAGAACTCTAATCGAAATCCAAAAAGAAGATGGAGTCCCTGTCCAACAGGGACTCCTGAGCACCTCCAGCTTGGGCACACGCCAAGGGTGGCATGTGCCGTCCTCCTTGCCAGGTTCTAGTAGGGGGACAGGCCCCTACCAATTTTCCAATAGGTGCATGATACGTGGATAGAAGTCAAAGTATCAATGGTCAACATTTGACCAGTCAAAGGTCAACTTTTGACCAAAGTCAAAGGACGAGAAATGGCAGGTGATCAAAAATGGTAGGTATTGTCTTACAAAATAAGACAACCCTTTTCTGACCTAGACAGGCTCTAGTCATATTAGTGAAGGCTCTGAACGCACCTGTAGAGAGCTTGGTGGGATCAACTAAATTAGGTGCCTATCCCCCTTACTAAACCTAGCAAGAAAGAGGTGCACGCCACCCTGGTGTGTGCCAAGTGGAGGCGCCTAGGAGTCCTTGTGGATCAAGGACTCCATCTCCTTTTTGGATTCCAATTAGAGTGTCTTCTAAGAACCAACTTTGACTGTCTTAGGCACCCTCTAAGGAGGAATCCCTGGGGACTCTGATTCCCACCAATCAGATTTAGATCTGATTTTCACAAAGGGTTTGATTGTTGGGAAGAAGAGGAGTTGGATCCAGCTTAGTCTATAAATAAGACGCCTGCCAACTCAAAGAGTAATCACGAAATTCCCATGCCCAAGGTGCCTCTCCCCTCCTTCTCTCATGCCAAACCACCTTCTCCTTCCTCTCCAGTCCAAAAGGAGTTTTGATTGTTGGTTGCGATTCACAAGCAAGAGATAAGGCGATCAAAAGCTAGAAGGCTGCACTCTGCAAAGGGAGACTACTTGATCTTCAAAAGGTTTTGGAAGATCCTCCAGATCAGATCAGATCTATTTTGGAGACGTATAGAGAGAAGAGCGATTCTCAGATCCAATCGAGTGTGATTACCGTAAGCCAGCGCTTGCTGGCTAGATCCGAACCTTCCGCTGCATACAGGATCATCAACGGGTAATTGGATTACCCAAATATGTAAATTAAATTTGATTTAATTTATCTTTTTTATTTTTTATTAAAATAATAAGAATTAGATCTAAAAATCCCAATCTGATAAGATCAAAGAAAAAAATTTTGAAATATATTTCTGATCTTGATCAAATTCTTAACGAACCTGAAAACCAGAAAATCAGGCATTTTCCTTTCAAGAAGAAGCCAAGCCAAGGTCTTCAGTTGATGGAGGCAGTCATCCTAAGGCCTCAAGGGAGCATAATAGCCTGAGTGGATTGAGGAGGCAATGTTGTGTATCAGAGGCTGTGAGGGTTGCATAGCTGACAAAGGTTTGCCAAGGCTTGGGGAGCAACCAATGGTAAAAATTTGATTGAAGGCATTTATGGTTGCTCCAAGCCTTGGAAGGCCACAAGAGGAGTAGGTAGTGTGGTCTAGGGGTTACTAGGATGGGTGTGAGTCCTAGGGCTTAGGATAGGATTTTCTTAGGTTGAGATTGGCATGTGGCCCTGCACAGACTCGAGTTCAAGTGCTGAGAACCTGTGAGGGCTTGGTAGGTGCCTCCAAAAAACCTGAGGATACCAAGTGGAGCAAAGGATCAAAGTCAGGAAAAAAGAATCAGCTAGACAAAGGGCTGACACATAGACAAGCTGACTCGTATACGCGCCGAGCACAGCTTGGAGCTGAGAATGGAGCCAAGCTCTTGGGCAAAGTCGAGTTAGGCTATCTCAGGTAGATAAAAGATATGGGTTGGGCGAGATGCTGCCAAGCCAGCATTCTCGGCTCCTGATAGAGCTGGTTGATGGTGGTGAAATAGAATCTGGGACAAGGTTTTCTATTTGGTCTTGGATTGGGCATTAATCCAAGGGGTCTTAAGCTTAGTTTAATAAGGTCTTAAGGGGGCTAATTCATTATATGGATTGCGGACTAGATCCAAAAGATAAGAGCATGTGAGACAATGTACATGGGCTCGTGAGTTGCTTTCATGTATTATGTAGGCCAGAAATGTGATGCGGGCCTGAATAGCTATGGTATGGAATGACATGAGGCTGTTGATGTGTAGGAGTGGCATTTGATGGCATGGAAGAGAGATGCTGTGTCCTGCAATCTGCTGCTGTTGCTTGCTCGCTGCTAGGAGTGTGGCTCACCCTAAGGGAGTGGCACCTGTGCCTGCAAGCCCAAGGAGGTGAGGCTGCCCCAGCACATAGCTGGTGGGAAAAATGGGTGGTGTCAAAGCCAATGCATCAGCCTGATGTGAAGGTTGTGAGTTGAGATGTGTGGAAATGTGTGATGATGTTGAGGGATTGAATGTAAAGTGGAAATGATGATGTGTGTGGATATTGGTGGTGATGCATGAAAGTATGTGCATCGGCTAACGAACCTGTGCATGTATGGGTGATGGAAGTGCCGAGAGAACTGAGTGTTGTAGCTGTGCGATGAAAGGAGAGGAGTGGATCAATGGAGTGCCTTGTAAATGCTAGGCACGGACGAAATGGATGAGGCTGATGTGAATGTGAAGAACAATGTCGTATGCGAGCTGTTGAGGTGCGCTGGGATGTGTGGCCAAATGTGTGTGGAATTGGAGTGAATGGAAGGGCTGTTGAGGGACAAGGGCTGTGTGAATGAGCAAAGTGCTGATGCAAAAGATGGGGAATGTGGACCACGCAAAGAGGGGAGAAAAAGATGTATGCACGGTGAGTGTGTGCAATGATGAGAAAATGCTGTGGGCCAGGTGAATCAGTGAAATGGGAGGTGATGAGGGTGGTAAGTTGATGTTGAATGTGATGGGACAACCTGTAGCAAAGGTGGACAGGTGTGGAAACTCGAAGGGATGCCTGAGTGGAGCAGGTGGGTGCAATGTGGAGGAAGTTGATGTGATAGAAGTCGATGATCTGGCATGGGGTTGTGAATGGATGGTGTGCTGACACATGGTGCGACCTGATGTCCGCGCTGGTGCGGGGACCCACTGACTGAAAATGGGTACTGTTGCAATGGTGGGAGAAAAAGGATGGCGTGGCTGAGTCAACGTGAGGTGTGCGGAGGCTGATGGATGATGCCACATGACATGTGATGACTGTGTAGGAGCTGGAGGGAATGGGGGATCAATGGATGTGAAGAATCGGTGAAGGGTGTGAAATGCGATGCAAAATGGATGTGGTGGTGTGAAAAATCCTGAGTTGCAAGTGGTGGCAGGAGATCGATGGAGCAATTGAAAGTGCGTGAAGTTGACTGAATGTGGGAGGAAGCTGAGAGGGCGGAGATTGAGGGAAGGAAATGAGGAGTGTGAATGTGATATGGTGTGGGGACTGGAGGAGCAAGTGGCAAGTGGTTTGATGGATGAAGCCAAGTGGCAAGGAAGAAACTTATGCCTGTGGGCTAACAGAGGACTTGGGGTGTCAACTGCAATGGTGTGCGAATGGTGACTGAATAAAATTGAAAGCAATAATTGAAATGTGAAGGATGTAATGCTGAATGTGGAATGATGATGTGCTGGAATGGGCGGGAGGTGCCTGAATTGGTGAATGTGAGTGGAGTGGACGGTTAGTGGGAGTGTGGGTGTGAAGAAAGTCATGAGTATGGACCAAGTGCAAAATGAGGAAGCCGAGATATGGACTCGGCATGGCTGCGAGGCCCGGGCACCACCGTGAGTGCCCAACGCCCACCCTTGCATGGCACCATGGGGGCAGGAAGGCGACTTGCCCAAGAGAAGTCCTGACCACGCCCAAAGGCCTGCAGATGTGCTGTGAGTGACAGGATGAAATTGAAGTGATGGCTGCAAGTGCAAAGTAGAAGGGGGGGGGATGTGCAAAGTGCTGATGGAGCAGAGAATGTGGGATGGAAACCAAAACTCTGGCCGATGTAGTGGCCACCATGGCCACCTAGAGTGGTGGGCTGAGAATGTGTGATGGCGGTGTGAGAGGGGTGGATGTATGTAAAACCTGTGGTGGGGCCATGGGTGAGAAAAAAGGAGGGGGCGCCTGTATGAGTGTGGGCACCCCTAAAATGCAGTGCCTGTAATGTGGGACCGGCCTGACGTAGAGAGTGGGACCGAGATGAAGGAGGGGCCGAGCTGCTGCTGAGTGGAAAAGGAATGGGAGGCTGAGTGGGTGGATGTGGAGTGCGGAGATGATGTGGGAGAGGGCGCGTGGGGGTGGGAAAAAACCAGAGAAAAATGGGAGCAAGTAGTGGGGGAATGTGTGTGAAAGATGGTACGAATGCAAGGTGGGCTGAGGGGAAAAAAGAAAGAAGAAGGAAGAGGTGCGCTGTGCTGGGGGGTGTGGGCTGACACCTGCGTGCCGCCATGTGGGGGTTGTGGAATGGTGGGAAAGGAGGCTGCAGCAGCACAGTAGCAACTTGCCTGTGGACTGGCTGAAAAAGGAAGAGGCCAGGTGGCAAGAAGGGAAATATGTGCAGATGCAATGCTGCAAAAAAGGATGCAGGCACAGTGCTTAGCAAACTGGACTAAGGGGGGGAGACCAAAACTGGCGGAGCAGCAGGCATGGGGCGCGGGTGGGAACATGCTGCTGTGAGAGTCCAAGAGGTGGGGCAGCTGGGCAACATGGCATGCCGTCAAGCCTGGAGCAGCAAATGGAAAAGGTGCGAACGCACACCAGAACAGAGGATCAGATCTGGGACTGTGATGTGGAGGCTGGAGCGAGGGGAGATGCTGAGGGGGAGAGTG
>QRFJ01002283.1:18898-43695 GCA_006176705.1 Cocos nucifera | reverse complement strand
ATGACATGTGGTCAAAAGTCAAAGGTCAATGGTCAACGTTTGACCAGTCAAAGGTAGACTTTTGACCAAAGTCAAAGAACAAGAAATGGCAGGTGACCAAAAATGGCAGGTAATGTCTTACAAAATAAGACAACCTTTTCTGACTTGGACAACCTCCAGTCAGACCATATGAAGGCCTCTGATTGAGCACAAACTCCTTTGGCTCAGTCAGGACAACTTATTTATGATAGTAAAAGAAGAACGTTAGGTTCAATCGAGTGCTAGCACGATTTTCCTTGAACCTAATTGAATCTCATTCAGATCAATTGAACTGGATCAGTTCAATTGATGATCACCAGATTCAAACCCTTGTTTGTGTGACCCAGTTAGGTTCAGTTCTGTATGGTAATGGGATATGTCATGATCTCTATCATCGACATCATCGAAACTCCTTTCGATGGATCAGAACTCTTCTGATTCGAACAGCTAGAATGATCGATCATCTAAATCATTCTAATTGCTCCCAAAATCCACCAGTGACACCTAGCAGTATATGGTGGCAACCCATCAGAGCTGAATGCGAACCTCTTGGTGCAGCTACCTGTGTGATTAAGTTCTTCTATCTTGAGCCCCGATCAGATTAGGGTTAAGGTGAACTCGTCAAACCCTAGTCTCTGTCATATGATGTAATCATTCGATTCGAGTCCAATGTGAAAATCTAAATAGAAACTCTTTCTATTATTTCACTCTACCATGGCCATGGCCATGGATTTCTGGACTTGATTCTCATGATCATCATAGGGCTGCTCCTCTACCACCGAGGTAGATAGATTCCATCTTGATGCAATCCAGTTCCTACAATGAACATGCTATAGCCAACATACACCTCAGGGTTCCATATGGCTAGGAGACCGAGTAATGGTGTAGTCAAACTATAACACCCTCAAGGTGAACTGCCGATGCACCTCAGGTCAAAGAACCAGACACACTACTGCAGCATCGAGTCAGTCATTGACGAGAAGGTAGACTTCCCTAATGACTACTCGAGGTGGTCACGCTCAGTGCCCTCGTTCTCTAACGAGTACCTGTACTCTCGCTTCCGGTGTCTCCACACCATAGACTCAAGACTCATCTACTAAAGAGAAGCGATTGTACACCAACCTTCCGGATCAATCACCATCCTCGTGATGATCCTATGGTCGGGAGCATTTTATGAGTTAATAATGATTATTCATGTCTTAAATTTTCAACTCTTGAAAATATGAATTATCATTACCATTAACTCAAAGGATGTATCACAGACACTAAATACACATATGTGATAGAAAATAACCCATTTTATTATTATAGTCAAAATTATAATTTTGCCCCTAGAAGTGTATTACAAGTGTCAGCCAATTCTGGCTTCTAGGGATCCAATCAAAGTTCGTTCAGATCTGATCAGATCAAGAGATATATTTCAAAAATTTTTCTCTTTGATCCTATATCAGATCTGAGATGTTTCAGATCTGATTCTTATTATTTTAATAAATAAAATAAAATAAGAATAAATTAAATCAAATTTAATTTACCTGATTTGGGTAATCCTATTACCCGTTGATGATCCTGTATGCAGCGGAAGGTTCTGGATCTAGCCATGCAAGCGCCTGGCCTCTACCGGTATCCACTCGGGCTGGATCTGGAGATCCTCTTCTTCTCTATCACACCTCCAAAAATTAGATCTGGATCTGATCTGGAGGATCTTCAAAACTCCTTTTGAAGATCAGCAGTCGTCCTTTGCAGCAGCGCAGCCTTCTAGCTTTTTTGATCGCCTTTCTTTGATCTGGATCGCACCAACCAAGGTCCAAAACTCCTTTTGGACGTGGAGAGGAAGGGGAGAAGGTGGGTTTGGCATTGAGGAAGAGGGGAGAGGCAGCCTTGGGGCATGGGGAATTGATGATTCAATCTTAATCTGAGTTGGGCGCAGGGTCTTATTTATAGACTAACTGTGATCCAACTCCTCTTCTTCCCAACCAATCACAACCCTTTGTGAAATCAGATCTAAATCTGATTGGTGGGAATAGAGTCCCCTGGATTCCTCCTTAGAGGGTGCCTAAGACCAGTCAAAGTTGGTTCTTAGAAGAACTCTAATTGGAATCCAAAAAGGAGATGGAGTCCTTGTCCAACAAGGACTCCTAGGCGCCTCCAACTTGGGCACACGCCAAGGGTGGCGTGCGCCCTCTTCCTTGCCAGGTTCTGGCAGGGGGACAGGCCCCCACCAGCTCTCCAATAGGTGCATGACATGTGGTCAAAAGTCAAAGTGTCAATGGTCAACAGTTTGACCAGTCAAAGGTAGACTTTTGACCAAAGTCAAAGAACAAGAAATGGCAGGTGACCAAAAATGGCAGGTAATGTCTTACAAAATAAGACAACCTTTTCTGACTTGGACAACCTCCAGTCAGACCATATGAAGGCCTCTGATTGAGCACAAACTCCTTTGGCTCAGACAGGACAACTTATTTATGATAGCAAAAGAAGAACGTTAGGTTCAATCGAGTGCTAGCACGATTTTCCTTGAACCTAATTGAATCTCATTCAGATCAATTGAACTAGATCAGTTCAATTGATGATCACCAGATTCAAACCCTTGTTTGTGTGACCCAGTTAGGTTCAGTTCTGTATGGTAATGGGATATGTCATGATCTCTATCATCGACATCATCGAAACTCCTTTCGATGGATCAGAACTCTTCTGATTCGAACAGCTAGAATGATCGATCATCTAAATCATTCTAATTGCTCCCAAAATCCACCAGTGACACCTAGCAGTATATGGTGGCAACCCATCAGAGCTGAATGCGAACCTCTTGGTGCAGCTACCTGTGTGATTAAGTTCTTCTATCTTGAGCCCCGATCAGATTAGGGTTAAGGTGAACTCGTCAAACCCTAGTCTCTGTCATATGATGTAATCATTCGATTCGAGTCCAATGTGAAAATCTAAATAGAAACTCTTTCTATTATTTCACTCTACCATGGCCATGGACTTCTGGACTTGATTCTCATGATCATCATCATAGGGCTGCTCCTCTACCACCGAGGTAGATAGATTCCATCTTGATGCCATCCAGTTCCTACAATGAACATGCTATAGCCAACATACACCTCAGGGTTCCATATGGCTAGGAGACCGAGTAATGGTGTAGTCAAACTATAACACCCTCAAGGTGAACTGCCGATGCATCTCAGGTCAAAGAACCAGACACACTACTGCAGCATCGAGTCAGTCATTGACGAGAAGGTAGACTTCCTAATGACTACTCGAGGTGGTCACGCTCAGTGCCCTCGTTCTCTAACGAGTACCTGTACTCTCGCTCCGGTGTCTCCACACCGTAGACTCAAGACTCATCTACTAAAGAAAAGCGATTGTACACCAACCTTTCGGATCAATCACCATCCTCGTGATGATCCTATGGTCGGGAGCATTTTATGAGTTAATAATGATTATTCATGTCTTAAATTTTCAACTCTTGAAAATATGAATTATCATTACCATTAACTCAAAGGATGTATCACAGACACTAAATACACATATGTGATAGAAAATAATCCATTTTATTGATTATAGTCAAAATTACAATTTTTCCCTAGAAGTGTATTACAAGTGTCAGCCAATTTTGGCTTCTAAGGCACATATATCTAACAATCTCCCACTTGTCCTAAAGCTAATTGGCTATAGTAAGTCCCATCTTCTCAGGTGGGCTTCGATCTTCTGTAGCCAACGGTTTGTAAGTGGGTCTACATTATCTATGGATTGACTCTTTGACCCCGAATATTTCTCGAGGTATATGGATAAGGTGATATTACCATTGCTTGGAACTCTTCCAACCGATAGCACCACCATTGCACACAAACAGACTCCCAGATGTCGACTTTCGATCATTTATATCGGACATGAAACCTTGTGATCAACATCACTGGATGTGAAACCTAGCGACTGTTCCATATAGATATCTTCCTTAAGGTATCCATTTAAGAATGCCGGTTTTACGTCCATTTGCCATATTTCATAATCGAAATAGGCCACAATAGCAAGCAATATGCAGATGAATTTTAGCATAGCTACTGATGAAAAGATATCCTGATAGTCAATGCCTTCGCATTGACTATACCCTTTTACCACTAATCTAGCTTTGAATGTCTCCACATTTTCATCTGCACCAATCCTTCTCTTAAAGATCCATTTACATCCAATAGGTACTATACCTTCTGGTGGATCTACGAAGTTCCATACTTGGTTTGAGTGCATCAAGTCAATTTCTAACTTCATTGCCTCTAATCATTTCTCAGAGTTGATATCTGATATCGCCTCGTTATAGGTTTTGGGATCATTACTATGAACCCCATTACCTACGAGGAACATTTCCTCTACTTTCTCTAAAATAGTACCAAAGTACCTCTCAGGAGGATGGAAAACTCTTTTCAATCTACGAGATGGAGGAGGTAGTGATTGTATTGGCTCAACCTGATTTAGTTCTATTTGCTCGTTAGCTCGTAGCTCTTATGAGACTTTCTCCTCGAGCTTGATCTGCTTTCCAATGCTGCTATCTTGAATAAACTATTTTTCAAGAAAGATGGCATGTCGACTTACAATCACATTATGATCTTCTAAAATATAGAAATAATATCCTAATGAATCTTTAGGATATCCTATAAATCAAGCTCTAAAAGATCGAAAGTCTAACTTATCCGTTTGTTATCTTTTGACATGAGTCGAACATCCCTAAATTCTGAGATAACTCAGACTTAGTTTCTTACCATGCCATATCTCATACGGTGTGGTAGGAATGGTTTTAGAAGGAACCCTATTCAGTAAGTATATTGCAGTTAACAAACTATGTCCCTAAAAAAAATCAGGAAGATCTGTGATGCTCATCATGGATCGGACCATATCTAATAGGGTCTGATTCCTCCATTCTAAAATTCTATTGAGTTGAGGTGTTCCAGGTGGAGTCCATTGAGAGACTATTCCATTTTTCTTGAGATAGTCCAGGAATTCTCAAATAAGATATTCACCTCCTTGATCTGATCGAAGGACCTTAATGGGTTTTCCAGTTTGCTTTTCTACTTCATGTTGAATTTTTTGAACTTTTCAAAAGCTTCAGACTTGTGTCTCATAAGATACACATACCCATACCTAGATAAATCATCGGTAAAGATTAAGAAGTAGACAAAGTTGTCTCTAGCCGGCACATCAAATGGGCCGTACACATTAGTATGTACTAGGGCAAGAAGATCCATGGCCCTTTTCCCATATCCTACAAAAGGGAGCTTAGTCATTTTGCCATGAAGACAAGATTCACAAATTGGATATGACTCGAAAGTCAACAGACTCAATAGCCCAATTTTCTCCAATTTGTTAACCCTATCTTCTGTTATATGACCTAGTCTTAGGTGCCATAGATACCTATCATTTGAACTATCCCTAGATCGTTTCATGGCATTTACATTTTGCTCAATATTAAAAATAAATACATTAATATGTAACTGGTAAAGACTGTTAATAGGAAAACAACTTGCAATTTTATTTCTTTCATAAAGAATGTTACAATGGTCCTTAAGAAAACTAATTACATAGCCTTCTAGTCCTAGGCATGAAATAGAAATTAAATTCCTGCTTGCTGCAGGCACATAATAACAATCTTTCAATACTAAGTCTAAACTAGATGGTAGTTGAAAAGGATATGTTCCCACAGTCACAGCAATAACTCTTGCTCTATTTTCGATACGTAGGATCATCTCACCATCCCTCAGCCACCTACTATCCTCAAGATCCTGCATGAAAGTGCATAAATGAGCATTAGAACCAGAGTCAAGTACCCAACTGGATGTAGAAGAAATCATAAGGTTAGACTCAATAACAAGCATACCTCCAGAAGGACCTGCCTCCTTCTTATTCTTCAGGATAGCCAGGTAAGTAGTGCTGTTCTGCTTTCAGTGGCTGTTAGTGTTGCAATGAAAATACTTTTCTTTGTCAGCGGCCTTCTTCTTCAACTCTATCTTTTTCTTCTTTCCTCCTTCGACCTTTTGCCTTTCCACAGACTTCTTTTTCTTTCCAAAATACTTTCTCTTGGAAGAAGTCCATTCCATAGCAAGTACCGGGCCTTTAGAATCTTTCATAAAATGTTTAGCAGTAACCAACATGTTCATAAGCTCGACTAGAGAATTTTAAAGTTTATACATATGGTAGTTCATGATGAACTGCCCATATGCATCAGTCAAAGATTACAGAATTATATCATTCTGCAGATCCAAGTCCAACTTCACTCCGAGCTTCTTAAGCTCTTCTAAGTCCTTGATCATCATCAGACAATGATCTTGGACTGACTGCCCATTAGGCATTTTAGCCTTGAATTTAGTGACTTGATACTTGACTGTACGACTCTATTTACCAAACACCTTTTATAGGTGAGCCAACATTTGGTGGGCAGTCTTGATATCTTCATGTTGTCATTGAAGCTCATCAAACATCGATCCCAATATGTAATATTTGGCTTTGTTATCTTCGTCCATCCACTTATCAAAAGATGCTCTCTATTCAGCAGATGGACGAGCTGATAAGGTGGGAGGGTCCTGGTCCAATACATGAGTTAACTTCTTGAAACCCAAAATAATTTTGATATTCTGGAGCTAATTCTTGTAATTAAATTCAGTCAGTCTATGGGTGTCCAGGATACGTGCTAGTGGATTGGATGCGGACATTTTTCTATAGAGAGTCAAAGTTTTTGGTTAGATATTATAATTAAGACTTGACCAATTCATTTAGGATTTTTATTTTTAAACAAATTAGCTCTTATAATTTTCTTGGATTCCTACACTCCCTCTATAGAGATGCGAAAATCTTCATGATTAATGATTTCTAATGGATGGTGCGATCCCACTAACTGACTCATCACCTCACCAAACAGTTATTGATGATGGGTTAGCCAATGAGTGAACAACTTTTGTTCAATGATTCTCTAATCATGGTGCACCCAAACTTGGTCTCTAATTCATGAATCTCATCATGCCCAAAATATTGAACCATTCCTTAGTTAAGTCAGATCCATCGTTTGCATAGATTGGATTTTTAATCGAGTCTCTCACCATATATGGAATATTAAGTCCAATCCATCCTCCAACCCATAGCATCCAATGCCTAATAGACACGGTTGCATCTTTTTGGTGCAACTAAACCACTGTAACCAATCGAGAATAATCAACTTCGGGAAGGGCCCGCACATCTACAATGGTGGAAGACCTTAGACTTAATCTTTTCTTAAGAAGATTTGATTTAGGTCTCATTAAACTAGACTTGACATAGTCATAATAATTATGACTAATCTAGTGGCATAGGTTAGCTTAGATTATTGGCCACCCAGACTTAATCCTATTAGGCTGATCAATTTAAGCACTCTTGATCCCATCTAACCAACTCTTGATTCAGTTTAATCAATCGCTTAGACCTAATTGAGCTATCCAAGCTCGAACCCAATTTTTTGAATATGTCTTAGATCTAAAATTCTTAATTTTAGACCAAATATATATTTCATAATTTTAATTCTTAATTAAGTTTAGGGTTCATAAATAAAATATATAAATAAAATCCTAGGATTTCAGGATTAGAGTTTTGCAAAAACTATGTTCTTGATTTCTGATTAAGGACGAACACGCAGCACCCCTACACATTATAAGAACACCTCATCGAATGGAAGGAGAGAGCATTTAAATCATACTTTCTTCTTATTATTGGACAGCCAAGGGGAATGCCTTAATTAGAAATATAAAAGACTATAAAACTAATTAGATCTGCATCATACATCTTATATATAAAATTGATCTAACTATAAACATATTTTGCATACATCTCATGCATATTTTTTAGATCTAAATTATCTCATAATCATCTAAAAAATTAAATTTAAATTGATCTTATCAAAATAAATTCTAAACTTGACAATTATGTAGAACTATTCTACAACTAGTCTAAACATGCATTCATCATATCTCATATGAACAAAAAATTAAATAATTTTATTTTTTATTTTTTAGATTTTTATTATAAAATTTATAATATTAAAAAATAGTAAATAAATTAATCTAAAATTATAATTTAATTAAATTAAATTATGATCATGCAAGACTATACATAGAATAATTCTATTCTACAACTAGTCATGCATCTTGTAGAACTTAGATCTAAATTATTTAATTTTAATTTTTTTAATTTTAGATATAATCATATCTCATATGACATCTAAAATTATCTAATTATTATATTAAAATTAAATTAAAATTAGATCTAAATAATTTATGGGAACCTGGCTCTGATACCAGTTGAAGGGAAAAACTTGTTTTCTGGATCAAGTTCGTTCAAATCTGATTTGACCAAGGAAAATATTTCAAAATTTTTTTCTTAGATCTAAATTAGATTAGATACCTCTTAGATCTAATTTGATAGATCTAATAAAAAAATAAAATAAATTAAATTAGATTCAATTTATACCTTATTCTTAGGTAATCATATTATCCTATGATGATCCTACTGATTGCCTAAGGTTCTAGATGTAGCCACGCAATCGTCTAGCTTCTACCGATATCCACTCAGATAGGATTTAGATAACTCCTCTTTCTTGAGCTATCCTCCAAAGATCAAATCTGGATCTGATCTTGAAGGTCTTCAAAATAACTTTTGAAGATTCGATGTCGTCTCTTGCAGCAATGCTGCCTTCTTTCTTTCTTATCGCCTTTCTCTTACCTAGATCGCACCAAACTTGACCACAAATCCTCTTAAGCATAGAGAGGAGAGAGAGGATCTGAGGAAGATGTGGAGGAGAGAGGGAGAGGCAATGTGGCATGGGCAAAGGGAGAAGTCTCTTATAGCTAGGCGCAGATAGGGTTTATATAGGTCTGGCTGCGGCATGCAGTGCCACATCATCCTGACCAATCACGTCTTTTCATGCAAGCAGATCTAAATTTCATTGGTGGGATGATATCACCTGATCTAATCAGATGAGAGCCCCTCTCCAATACCCTTAGGTGGTGCCAAGATTGATCAAAGTAGAGTCCTTTGGCGCCACCTAGTTTGATTCCAAGAAGCAATCTGGAGTCCCATCTGTATGGGACTCTAGGCATCCCTACCCTTGGGCGCACGCCTCCCTAGGTGTGTGCCTCCTCCTTTCTTCTTTCTAGCAATGGGACAAGCCCCTATCTACTCTCCTATGGTTGCATGATACATGGGCAAATGTCTAAGTGTCAAAGATCAATGTTTGACCAAAGTCAAAAGATAAGAATTAGCAGGTAACGAAAAATGGCAGGTATTCTCTTAAATTTATCTCATAAATTCAGACAATCCTTTTCTGATCTGAATAAGCTTCAGTCAAACCAAGTAAAGGTACTTGAGTGAGCACAAATATATTTGGCTCGGTCGAGACAACTTTTAATGATTGTAGAAGGAGAACATTAGGCTCAATCATGTGCTAGCACGATTTTTTTGAACGTAATTGAATCTAATTCAAATCAATTGAACTGGATTAGTCCAAGTGATGATATCCAGATCCAAATTCTTATTTGTGTGACCTAGTTAGGTTCAATTCTATATGATAATGGGATATGCCATGATCTCTATCATCGACATCATCGAAAGATCTTTCGATGGATTAAAACTTTTTTGATTTAGACAACTAGAATGATCGATCATCTAAATCATTCTAATTGCTTCCAAAATCCATCAGTGACATCTAGCAGTATATGGTGGCAACCAATCAAAACTGGAAATGAACCTCTTGGTGTAGTTACATGTGTGAATATGTTCTTCTATCTTGAGCCTCGATTAGATTTGGGTTAAGATGAACTCGTCAAACCCTAATTTCTGTCATATGATTTAATCATTTGATTAAAGTCTGATGTGAAAATATTAATAGAAATTCTTTCTATTATTTCACTTTGCCATGGACATGGACTTATGGACTTGATTTTCATGATCATCAAAGGGCTGCTCCTCATCTACCGAGGTAGATAGATTTCTTTTTAGTGTAATCCAATTCCTACAATGAATATGCTATAGCCAACATACACCTCAGGATTCCAAATGGCTAGGAGACCGAGTCATGGTATAGTCAAACTATAACATGCTTAAGATGAAATACCGATACACCTCAGGTCAAAGAACCAGACACACCACTACAACTTCGAGCCAATCATCGACGAGAAGGTAGACTTTCTTATGACTGCTCGAGGTGGTCATGCTCAATGCCTTCGCTCTCTAACGAGTATCTATACTCTCACTTCGGTGTCTCTACTATTATATATATGTGCCCTAGAAGCCAGAATTGGCTGACACTTGTAATACACTTTCAGGGGTAAAATTATAATTTTGACTATAATCAATAAAATGGATTATTTTCTATCACATATGTGTATTTAGTGTCTGTGATACATCCTTTGAGTTAATGGTAATGATAATTCATATTTTCAAGAATTGAAAATTTAAGACATGAATAATCATTATTAACTCCTAAAATGCTTCCGACCATAGGATCATCACGAGGATGGTGATTGATCCGGAAGGTTGGTGTACAATCGCTTCTCTTTAGTAGATGAGTCTTGAGTCTACGGTGTGGAGACACCAGAGCGAGAGTATAGGTACTCGTTAGAGAACGAGGGCACTGAGCATGACCACCTCGAGTAGTCATTAGGGAGTCTACCTTCTCGTCAATGACTGACTCGATGCTGCAGTGGTGTGTCTGGTTCTTTGACCTGAGGTGCATCGGCAGTTCACCTTGAGGGTGTTATAGTTTGACTACACCATAACTCGGTCTCCTAGCCATTCGAAATTCCTGAGGTGTATGTTGGCTATAGCATGTTCATTGTAGGAACTAGATTGCATCAAGATGGAATCTATCTACCTCGGTGGTAGAGGAGCAGCCCTATGATGATCATGAGAATCAAGTCCAGAAGCCCATGGCCATGGCAGAGTGAAATAATAGAAAGAGTTTCTATTTAGGATTTTCACATCGGACTTGAATTCGAATGATTACATCATATGACAGAAACTAGGGTTTGACGAGTTCACCTTAACCCTAATCTGATCGGAGCTCAAGATAGAAGAACTTAATCACACAGGTAGCTGCACCAAGAGGTTCGCATTCAGCTCTGATGGGTTGCCACCATATACTGCTAGGTGTCACTGGTGGATTTTGGGAGCAATTAGAATGATTTAGATGATCGATCATTCTAGCTGTTCGAATCAGAAAGAGTTCTGATCCATCGAAAGGAGTTTCGATGATGTCGATGATAGAGATCATGACATATCCCATTACCATACAGAATTGAATCTAACTGGATCACACAAATAAGGGTTTGAATCTGGTGATCATCAATTGAACTGATCCAGTTCAATTGATCTGAATGAGATTCAATTAGGTTCAAGAAAATCATGCTAGCACTCGATTGAACCTAACGTTCTTCTTTTACTATCATAAATAGTTGTCCTGACTGAGCCAAAAAAATTTGTGCTCGATCAGAGGCCTTCACTTGGTCTGACTGGAGCCTGTCCAGGTCAAAAAAGGGTTGTCTTATTTTGTAAGATAATACCTGCCATTTTTGGTCACCTGCCATTTCTCATCCTTTGATTTTGGTCAAAAGTTGATCTTTGACTGGTCAAATATTGACCATTGATACTTTGACTTCTATCCATGTGTCATGCACCTATTGGAGAGTGGTGGGGGCTTGTCCCTCTATTAGAACCTGGCAAGGAGGAGGGCACACGCCACCCTCTATTCCCACCAATCAGATTTGGTTCTAATTTCATAAAGGATTGTGATTGGTTGGGATGAAGCGGAGTTGGATCATGCATAGTCTATAAATAAGACCCTGTGCCCAACTCAAGGAGTATCTGAAAATTTCCACACCCCAAAGCTGCCTCTCTCCTCCTCCTCCATGCCAAGTCCATCTTCTCCCTCTCTTCTCCACGCCCAAAGTAGTTTGGGATCCAAGTTGGTGCAATCTAGATGAGAGAAAGGCGACAGAAAGCTAGAAGGCTGCGCTGCTACAAAGGACAACTGCTAATCTTCAAAATTTGTTTCGAAGATCCTTCAAATTAGATTCAGATCTGACTTTTAGAGATGTGATAAAGAAGAAGAGGATGTATAGATTCAGTCCAAGTGGATACTGGTAGATGTCAGGCACTTGCGTGGCTAGATCCAGAATCTTCCGCTGGTTATAGGATCATCAATGGATAATAGGATTATCCTACATTAAGGTAAATTAAATTTAGTTTAATTTATCTATATTTTATTTTTATTATTAGAATAATAAAAATTAGATCTAAAATATTTTAAATCTAAATTAGATTAGAAAGAAAAAATTTTAAATATATCTCTTGATCCAATCAGATGTGAACGAACCTATCTAGGAAATCAGGATTTCCCTTCAACTGAAATCAGAGCCAAGGTTCTAAAGTATTTAGATCTGATTTTAAATTTATTTTAATCAAAAAATAAGTAATTTTAGATGTCACCTGAGATGTGATTAGACCTAAAATAAAAAAAAATTAAAATTAAATAATTTGAATCTAAGATTAGAAAATATGCATGACTAGTTCTAAAATAGAATAGTTCTATAGAATAGTCTTGCATGTTTACAATTTAATTTGATAAAATTATATTTTAGATCTATTAATTTATTATTTTTTAATATTATAATTATTATAATAATATCTAAAAAATAGCAAATAAAAATTATTTAATTTTAACATCATATGAGATATGATTGATGCATGTCTAGACTAGTTGTAGAATAGTTTTACATAGTTGTCTAGATTAGAGTTTATTTTGATAAGATCAATTTAAATCTAATTTTTTAAATTATTATGAGATAATTTAGATCTGAAAAAAATGCATGATTCGATACACGAGATGTATGCAAAATATGCCATAATAAGATCTAATTTGTATATGAGATATATGATATAGATCTAAAACTATTTTGTAGTAATACATGTTCCTGATTAAGGCGTTCCTCTTGACCGTCCGATCATAAGAATGAAGAAGAATTTAAAGGCCTTCTCCTTCCATCCGATGGGGCATTCTTATGACATGTAGGGGTGCTGCACGTTCGTCCTTAATCAAAAATCCAAAACTTACTTTTTGCAAAACCCTAGATCCTAAAACCTTAGGATTTATTGTGCATATTTTGTTTATGAATCCTACTTAATTAAAAATTAAGATTATGGAATATTAATTAGGTCTAAAATTAATAATTTTAGATCTAAGACATATTTATAATACTGAGTTCGGGCTTGGGTAGCTCAATTAGGTCTAAGCGGTTGATCGAACCGAATCAAGAGTTGGTTAGATGGGATCAACAATGCTTAAATTGACCAGCCTAAAAGGATTAAGTCTGGGTCAAGATCGAGTCACGATCAACCAAGACCTAATTAGGCTTAGAGGTTAGAGTCTGGATTGTAGGCTAACCCAATTGATTCTGACTCAATAATTTGCTGTCTAAGGTAAGTTTGGCACATACGACCGACTGATTTTTAATTGAAAGCTACTCGATCTGAATGCATTCTTGTAAGAGTTGATGGCATATCCCTTCCATCAGTCCACTTACCTAGCCATATCTATTGACTCAGTTCTGATTTGAGGTGGTCAATAATTCGAGCTAACCCATGCCACTAGGTTAGTCATAATTATTATGATTATAAAAAGTTTAGTTTAATGAGACTTGAATCAATTCTTCCTAAGAAAAGATTAAGTCTGAGGTCTTCCACCATTGTAGATGTGTGGGCCCTATTAGATATATGTGCCCTAGAAGCTAAAATTAGCTGACACTTGTAATACACTTCTAGGGGCAAAATTATAAATTTCACTATAATCAATAAAATAGATTATTTTCTATCACATATGTGTATTTAGTGTCTGTGATACATCCTTTGAGTTAATGGTAATAATAATTCATATTTTCAAGGGTTGAAAATTTAAGACATGAATAATCATTATTAACTCATAAAATACTCCCAACCATAGGATCATCATGAGGATGGTGATTGATCCGCAAGGTTGGTGGACAATCGCTTCTCTTTAGTAGATGAGTCTTGGGTCTACGATGTAAGACACCGAAGCGAGAGTACAGGTACTCGTTAGAGAATGAGGGAATTGAGCGTGACCACCTCGAGTAGTCATTAGAAAGTCTACCTTCTCATCAATGACTGACTCGATGCTGTAGTGGTGTGTCTATTTCTTTGACCTGAGGTGCATCGGCAGTTCATCTTGAGGGTATTATAGTTTGGCTAGCCATATCCTGAGGTGTATGTTGGCTATAGCATGTTCATTGTAGGAACTGGATTGCATCAAGATGGGTGGTTCTGTTGTTAGATATATGTGCCCTAGAAGCCAGAATTGGCTGACACTTGTAATACACTTCTAGGGGCAAAATTATAATTTTGACTAAAATCAATAAAATGGGTTATTTTCTATCACATATGTGTATTTAGTGTCTGTGATACATCCTTTGAGTTAATGGTAATGATAATTCATATTTTCAAGAGTTGAAAATTTAAGACATGAATAATCATTATTAACTCATAAAATGCTTCCGACCATAGGATCATCACGAGGATGGTGATTGATCCGGAAGGTTGGTGTACAATCGCTTCTCTTTAGTAGATGAGTCTTGAGTCTACGGTGTGGAGACACCGGAGCGAGAGTACAGGTACTCGTTAGAGAACGAGGGCACTGAGCGTGACCACCTCGAGTAGTCATTAGGGAAGTCTACCTTCTCGTCAATGACTGACTCGATGCTGCAGTAGTGTGTCTGGTTCTTTGACCTGAGGTGCATCGGCAGTTCACCTTGAGGGTGTTATAGTTTGACTACACCATTACTCGGTCTCCTAGCCATATGGAACCCTGAGGTGTATGTTGGCTATAGCATGTTCATTGTAGGAACTGGATTGCATCAAGATGGAATCTATCTACCTCGGTGGTAGAGGAGCAGCCCTATGATGATCATGAGAATCAAGTCCAGAAGCCCATGGCCATGGCAGAGTGAAATAATAGAAAGAGTTTCTATTTAGATTTTCACATTGGACTCGAATCGAATGATTACATCATATGACAGAGACTAGGGTTTGACGAGTTCACCTTAACCCTAATCTGATCGGGGCTCAAGATAGAAGAACTTAATCACACAGGTAGCTGCACCAAGAGGTTCGCATTCAGCTCTGATGGGTTGCCACCATATACTGCTAGGTGTCACTGGTGGATTTTGGGAGCAATTAGAATGATTTAGATGATCGATCATTCTAGCTGTTCGAATCAGAAGAGTTCTGATCCATCGAAAGGAGTTTCGATGATGTCGATGATAGAGATCATGACATATCCCATTACCATACAGAACTGAACCTAACTGGGTCACACAAACAAGGGTTTGAATCTGGTGATCATCAATTGAACTGATCTAGTTCAATTGATCTGAATGAGATTCAATTAGGTTCAAGGAAATCGTGCTAGCACTCGATTGAACCTAACGTTCTTCTTTTACTATCATAAATAAGTTGTCCTGACTGAGCCAAAGGAGTTTGTGCTCAATCAGAGGCCTTCATATGGTCTGACTGGAGGTTGTCCAAGTCAGAAAAGGTTGTCTTATTTTGTAAGACATTACCTGCCATTTTTGGTCACCTGCCATTTCTTGTTCTTTGACTTTGGTCAAAAGTCTACCTTTGACTGGTCAAACGTTGACCATTGACACTTTGACTTTTGACCACATGTCATGCACCTATTGGAGAGCTGGTGGGGGCCTATCCCCCTGCCAGAACCTGGCAAGGAGGAGGGCGCACGCCACCCTTGGCGTGTGCCCAAGTTGGAGGCGCCTAGGAGTCCTTGTTGGACAAGGACTCCATCTCCTTTTTGGATTCCAATTAGAGTTCTCCTAAGAACCAACTTTGACTGGTCTTAGGCACCCTCTAAGGAGGAATCCAGGGGACTCTATTCCCACCAATCAGATTTAGATCTGATTTCACAAAGGGTTGTGATTGGTTGGGAAGAAGAGGAGTTGGATCACAGATAGTCTATAAATAAGACCCTGCGCCCAACTCAAATTATGATTGAAAAGGAATTGAAAATTCCCACCCCAAGGCTGCCTCTCCCCTCCTTCCTCCATGCCAAAGTCTCTTCTCCCCTTCTCCTCTCCACGTCCAAAAGGAGTTTTGGTTTGGTTGGTGCGATTCAGATCAAAGAAAGGCGATCAAAAAAGAAGGCTGCGCTGCTGCAAAGGACGACTGCTGATCTTCAAAAGGAGTTTTGAAGATCCTCCAGATCAGATCCAGATCTAATTTTTGGAGATGTGATAGAGAAGAAGAGGATCTCCAGATCCAGCCTGAGTGGATACCGGTAGAGGCCAGGCACTTGCGTGGCTAGATCCAGAACCTTCCGCTGCATACAGGATCATCAACAGGGTAATAGGATTACCCAAATCAAGGTAAATTAAATTTGATTTAATTTATCTATATTTTATTTTATTATTAAAATAATAAGAATTAGATCTAAAATATCTCAAGATCTGATTTAGATCAAAGAGAAAAATTTTTGAAATATATCTCTTGATCTGATCAGATCTGAACGAACCTGGACCGGGAAATCAGGATTTTCCTTCAACTGGTATCAGAGCCAAGGTTCTAAAAATATTTAGATCTGATTTTAAATTTATTTTAATTAAAAAATAAGTGATTTTAGATGTCACATGAGATGTGATCAGATCTGAAATCAGAAAAAAATTAAAATTAAATGATTTGGATCTAAGATTAGAAAATATGCATGACTAGTTCTAAAATAGAATAGTTCTATAGAATAGTCTTGCATGTTTTCAATTTAATTTGATTAAATCATATTTTAGATCTATTTATTTACTATTTTTTGATATTATAAGTGTTATTATAATAACATCTAAAAAATAGTAAATAAAAATTATTTAATTTTAAACATCATATGAGATATGATTGATGCATGTCTAGACTAGTTGTAGAATAGTTCTACATAAGTTGTCTAGATTAGAATTTATTTTGATTAAGATCAATTTAAATCTAATTTTTTAGATTATTATGAGATAATTTAGATCTGAAAATATGCATGATTCGATACATGAGATGTATGCAAAATATGCCATGATTAGATCTAATTTGTATATGAGATATATGATATAGATCTAAAACTATTTTGTAGTATTTACATGTTCCTGATTAAGGCGTTCCTCTTGGCCGTCCGGTCATAAGAATGAAGAAGGGTTTAAAGGCCCTCTCCTTCCCATTCGATGGGGTGTTCTTATGATGTGTAGGGGTGCTGCGTGTTCGTCCTTAATCAGAAACCCAAAACTTACTTTCTGCAAAACCCTAGATCCTGAAACCCTAGGATTTATTGTGCATATTTTGTTTATGAACCCTACTTAATTAAGAATTAAGATTATGGAATATTAATTAGGTCTAAAATTGAGAATTTTAGATCTAAGACATATTCATAATACTGGGTTCGGGCTTGGGTAGCTCAATTAGGTCTAAGCGGTTGATCAAACCGAATCAAGAGTTGGTTAGATGGGATCAACAATGCTTAAATTGACCAGCCTAATAGGATTAAGTCTGGGTCAAGATCGAGTCACGATCAAGCAAGACCTAATTAGGCTCAGAGGTTAGAGTCTGGATTGTAGGCTAACCCAATTGGTTCTGACTCAACAATTTGGTGTCTAAGGTAAGTTTGGCACATACGACCGACTGGTTTTTAATTGGAAGCTACTCGACCTGAATGCATTCTTGTACGAGTTAATGGCATATTCCTTCCACCGGTCTCACTTACCTGGCCATATCTGTTGACACAGTTCTGATCTGAGGTGGTCAATAATCCGAGCTAACCCATGCCACTAGGTTAGTCATAATTGTTATGACTAATGACAAGTCTAGTTTAATGAGACCTGAATCAATTCTCCCTAAGAAAAGATTAAGTCTGAGGTCTTCCACCATTGTAGATGTGCGGGCCCTTCCCGGGGTTGATTGTTCTCGGCTGGATACAGTGGCTCAGTTGCACCGGGAAGATGCAACCATGTCTATTAGGCATTGGATGCTATGGGCTGGAGGATGAGTTGGGCTCAATATTTGGATACGGTGAGAGACTCAATTAGGAACCCAGTCTATGCAAATGGTGGGTCTGACTTAACTAAGGAGTGGATCAATATTTCCGGATACGGTGAGATTCATGAATTAGAGACCAAGTTTGGGTGCACCATGATTAGAGAATCATTGAACAAGAGTTGTTCACTCATTGGCTAACCCATCACCAATAACTGTTAGGTGAGGTGATGAGTCAGTTGGTGAGACCGCACCACCCACTAGAAATCATTAATCATGGAGATTTTCGCATCTCTACAGAGGGAGTGTAGGGATCCGAGAAAATAGTGGGAGCTAATTTGTTTAAAAATAAAATCCCTAAACAAATTGGTCAAGTCAATAATTACAGTATCTAACTAGAATCTTTGACTCTCTACAGGAAAAATGTCTGCGTCCAACCCATTGGCACGTATCCTGGACACACATAGACTGACCTGGACCCAATTATAAAGATTGGCTCAGGAACTACAAAATTATTTTGGGTTTTTGAGAAGTTAACCCATGTTATTGGACCAGGACCCTCCCACCTTACCAGCCCGTCCATCCACTGAACAGAGAGCATCTCTGGAAAAAATGGATAGACGAAGATAATAAGGCCAGATATTACATGTTGGGCTCGATGTCTGATGAGCTCCAGCGCCAACATGAAGATATCGGGACTGCTCGCCAAATGTTGGCTCACCTGCAGGAGATGTTTGGTGAACAGAGTCGCGCAGCCAAAGTATCAAGTCACGAAATGACTTTTTAAGGCTAAGATGCGTGATGGGCAGTCAGTCCAAGATCACTGTCTGACAATGATCAAGGACATGGAAGAGCTTGAGAAGCTCGGTGTGAAGTTGGACTTGGATCTGCAGAATGATATTATTCTGCAATCCTTGACTGATGCATATGGGCAATTCATCATGAATTACCACATGCATAAACTTCAAAATTCCTTGGCCGAATTAATGAATATGCTGGTTACCGCTGAGCTTTCTATGAAAGGTTCTAAAGGCTCAGTTCTTGCTATGGAACGGACTTCTTCCAAAAGAAAGTCTTATGGAAAGAAAAAGAAGTCTGTGAAAAAGCAGAAAAGGTGGAAGGATCAAAGAAGAAGAAGGCAGAAGCCGAAGAAAAAGGCCGATGGCAAAGGAAAGTGTTTCCATTGCAACAGCGACGGCCATTGGAAGCGGAACTGCCCTACTTACCTGGCCACCCTGAAGAACAAGAAGGAAGGTCCTTCTGGAGGTATGCTCGTTATTGAGTCTAACCTTACGGTTTCTTCTGCATCCAGTTGGGTGCTTGACTCTGGTTCTAGTGCTCATCTGTGCACTTCCATGCAGGGTCTTGAGGATAGCAGGAGGCTGAGGGATGGAGACATGATCCTACGCATCGGTAATGGAGCAAGAGTTGCTGCAGTAGCCGTGGGAACATACCCTCTTCGATTACCATCTGGTTTAGACTTAGTTTTGAAAGACTGTTATTATGTGCCTGCAGCTAGCAGGAATTTGATTTCTGTTTCATGCTTAGCACAAGAAGGCTATGTGATTACCTTCTTTAAGGACCATTGTAACATTCTTTATGAAAGAAATAAAATTGCAAATGGTTTCCTTATTAATGGTCTTTATCAGCTACATATTGATGTACCTATTTCTAACTATCGAGCAAAACGTGAATGCCAAACGACCTAGGGATAGTCCAAACGACAGATATCTATGGCACCTGAGATTAGGTCATATAGCAGAAGATAGGATCAACAAATTGGAGAAAAATGGGCTATTGAGTCCATTGACTTTCGAGTCATATCCAACTTGTGAATCTTGTCTTCAAGGCAAAATGACTAAACTCCCTTTTGTTGGACATGGGGAGAGGGCCACAGATCTCCTTGCCCTAGTACATATAGATGTGTGCGGCCCATTTGATGTGCCGGCTAGAGGCAATTTTGTCTACTTCATTACCTTTACCGATGATCTGTCTAGGTATGGGTATGTGTATCTTATGAGACACAAGTCTGAAGCTTTTGAAAAGTTCAAAGAATTCAGACATGAAGTAGAAAAACAAACTGGAAAACCCATTAAGGTTCTTCGATCAGATCGAGGAGGTGAATACCTTAGCCGGGAATTCCTAGACTATCTTCAAGGAAAAATGGCATAGTCTCTCAATGGACTCCACCAGGAACACCTCAACTCAACGGGGTTTCAGAACGGAGAAATCGGACTCTATTGGATATGGTTCGATCCATGATGAGCTTCACAGACCTCCCTGATTTTCTTTGGGGACACTCATTGTTAACTTCAATTTATCTACTGAATAGGGTTCCCTCTAAAACCGTTCCTACCACACCGTATGAGATATGGCACGGTAAGAAACCAAGTCTGAGTCATCTCAGAATTTGGGGTTGTCCGGCTCATGTCAAAAGACAACAAGCGGACAAGTTAGAGTTTAGGTCCTTTCAGAGCTCGATTCATAGGATATCCTAAAGAGTCATTAGGATACTATTTCTACATTCCAGAAGACCACAATGTGATTGTGAGTCGACATGCCATCTTTCTTGAAAAATAGTTTATTCAAGATAGCGGCATTGGAAAGCAGATTAAGCTTGATGAGAAAGTCTCACAAGTACAACGAGCTAAGGACCAATTGGAACCAAATCAGGTTGAGCCAATAAGAACACTACCTCCTCCACCTCGTAGATCGGAAAGAGTTTTCCATCCCCCTGAAAGATACTTAGGTATTATTTCAGAGGAAGTAGAGGAAAATGTTCCTCATAGGTAATGGTGCTCATGGTGATGATCCCAAAACCTACAACGAGGCGATATCAGATATCGACTCCGAGAAATGGCTAGAGGCAATGCAGTCAGAAATTGACTCGATGCACTCAAACCAAGTCTGGACCTTGGTAGATCCACCAGAAGGTATAGTACCTATTGGGTGTAAATGGATCTTCAAGAGAAAGATTGGTGCAGATGGGAATGTGGAGACATTCAAGGCTAGACTAGTGGCAAAAGGTTATAGTCAACGCGAAGGCATTGACTATCAGGATACCTTTTCCCCAGTGGCTATGCTAAAATCCATCCGCACATTGCTTGCCGTTGCAGCCTATTTCGATTATGAAATATGGCAAATGGACGTGAAAACGGCATTCCTTAAATGGATATCTTGAGGAAGATATCTATATGGAACAGCCGCTAGGTTTCACATCCAGTGATACTGATCACAAGGTTTGCAAGCTGCAAAGGTCCATATATGGACTTAAGCAAGCATCTCGGAGCGGAGCTGGAACACTCATTTCAATGATGTGATCAAAAAGTTTGGTTTCATCAAAAATGAAGAGGAACCATGTGTTTTCAAAAAGGTCAGTGGGAGCGCTGTTGTCTTCCTCGTATTGTACGTGGATGACATCCTCCTTATTGGGAATGATATTCCCATGTTGACAATCAGTCAAATTATGGTTGTCCAAGGAATTCTCCATGAAAGACCTAGGTGAAGCATCCTTTATTCTAGGAATTAAGGTCTATAGGGATAGACCGAATAGGATGCTAGGACTTTCACAGAAGATGTACATAGAGGAAAGTACTAAAGAGGTTTAGTATGGAAAACTCTAAGAGGGGATTAATACCCTTCAGACATGGTATTCATCTTTCCAAGAAGATGTGCCCCTAGCACACCTGAGGAAATAGAACGCATGAGCAAGATCCCTTATGCTTCTGCAATAGGGAGCCTCATGTATGCCATGCTATGTACACGACCTGATATAGCCCATGCTGTGAGTGTCACAAGCAGATATCAGTCAAATCCAGGTGAAGAACACTGGACTTCTGTGAAATGTATCCTTAAGTACTTGAGAAGAACTAAGGATATGATGTTGGTCTTTGGTAATGGAGAACTCCAAGTCCAGGGATACACAGACTCGGATTTCATGTCCGATATAGATGATCGAAAGTCGACATCTGGAAGTCTGTTTGTGTGCAATGGTGGTGCTGTCAGCTGGAAGAGTTCCAAGCAAACTGTGATAGCAGATTCCACCATGGAAGCAGAATATATCGCTGCATCAGAGGCTGCGAAGGAAGCATTCTGGTACAAGAAGTTTGCTGCAGAAATTGGAGTAATGCCATCAGATGCCATTCCTCTATACTGCGACAACAATGGCGCCATAGCCCTTGCTAAGGAGCCGAGGTCTCACCAGAAATCCAAGCACATTGAGCGGCGATACCACCTCATCCGCGATTACCTCGAGAAAGGGTTACGTCGAGGTCAAGAGAGTCAACTCCACAGATAATGTGGCAGACCCACTTACAAAGCCGTTGGGCCAGCAGAAGATCGAAGCCCACCTTGAGAAGATGGGACTTAGACTTGTAGCCAATTGGCTTTAGGACAAGTGGGAGATTGTTAGATATATGTGCCCTAGAAGCCAGAATTGGCTGACACTTGTAATACACTTCTAGGGGCAAAATTATAATTTTGACTATAATCAATAAAATGGGTTATTTTCTATCACATATGTGTATTTAGTGTCTGTGATACATCCTTTGAGTTAATGGTAATGATAATTCATATTTTCAAGAGTTGAAAATTTAAGACATGAATAATCATTATTAACTCATAAAATGCTCCCGACCATAGGATCATCACGAGGATGGTGATTGATCCGGAAGGTTGGTGTACAATCGCTTCTCTTTAGTAGATGAGTCTTGAGTCTACGGTGTGGAGACACCGGAGCGAGAGTACAGGTACTCGTTAGAGAACGAGGGCACTGAGCGTGACCACCTCGAGTAGTCATTAGGGAGTCTACCTTCTCGTCAATGACTGACTCGATGCTGCAGTAGTGTGTCTGGTTCTTTGACCTGAGAGATGCATCGGCAGTTCACCTTGAGGGTGTTATAGTTTGACTACACCATTACTCGGTCTCCTTAGCCATATGGAACCCTGAGGTGTATGTTGGCTATAGCATGTTCATTGTAGGAACTGGATTGCATCAAGATGGAACTATCTACCTCGGTGGTAGAGGAGCAGCCCTATGATGATCATGAGAATCAAGTCCAGAAGCCCATGGCCATGGCAGAGTGAAATAATAGAAAGAGTTTCTATTTAGATTTTCACATTGGACTCGAATCGAATGATTACATCATATGACAGAGACTAGGGTTTGACGAGTTCACCTTAACCCTAATCTGATCGGGGCTCAAGATAGAAGAACTTAATCACACAGGTAGCTGCACCAAGAGGTTCGCATTCAGCTCTGATGGGTTGCCACCATATACTGCTAGGTGTCACTGGTGGATTTTGGGAGCAATTAGAATGATTTAGATGATCGATCATTCTAGCTGTTCGAATCAGAAGAGTTCTGATCCATCGAAAGGAGTTTCGATGATGTCGATGATAGAGATCATGACATATCCCATTACCATACAGAACTGAACCTAACTGGGTCACACAAACAAGGGTTTGAATCTGGTGATCATCAATTGAACTGATCTAGTTCAATTGATCTGAATGAGATTCAATTAGGTTCAAGGAAATCGTGCTAGCACTCGATTGAACCTAACGTTCTTCTTTTACTATCATAAATAAGTTGTCCTGACTGAGCCAAAGGAGTTTGTGCTCAATCAGAGGCCTTCATATGGTCTGACTGGAGGTTGTCCAAGTCAGAAAAGGTTGTCTTATTTTGTAAGACATTACCTGCCATTTTTGGTCACCTGCCATTTCTTGTTCTTTGACTTTGGTCAAAAGTCTACCTTTGACTGGTCAAATGTTGACCATTGACACTTTGACTTTTGACCACATGTCATGCACCTATTGGAGAGCTGGTGGGGGCCTGTCCCCCTGCCAGAACCTGGCAAGGAGAAGGGCGCACGCCACCCTTGGCGTGTGCCCAAGTTGGAGGCGCCTAGGAGTCCTTGTTGGACAAGGACTCCATCTCCTTTTTGGATTCCAATTAGAGTTCTCCTAAGAACCAACTTTGACTGGTCTTAGGCACCCTCTAAGGAGGAATCCAGGGGACTCTATTTCCACCAATCAGATTTAGATCTGATTTCACAAAGGGTTGTGATTGGTTTGGGAAGAAGAGGAGTTGGATCACAGCTTAGTCTATAAATAAGACCCTGCGCCCAACTCAATTAAGTGAATTGAAATTCCCCACGCCCCAAGGCTGCCTCTCCCCTCTTCTCCATGCCAAACCATCTTCTCCCCTTGCTCTCCACGTCCAAAAGGAGTTTTGGACCTTTGGTTGGTGCGATTCAGATCAAGAGAAAGGCGATCAAAAGCTAGCAAGAAGGCTGCGCTGCTGCAAAGGACGACTGCTGATCTTCAAAAGGAGTTTTGAAGATCCTCCAGATCAGATCCAGATCTGATTTTTGGAGGATGTGATAGAGAAGAAGAGGATCTCCAGATCCAAGCCCGAGTGGATACCGGTAGAGGCCAGGCGCTTGCGTGGCTAGATCCAGAACCTTCCGCTGCATACAGGATCATCAACAGGGTAATAGGATTACCCAAATCAGGTAAATTAAATTTGATTTAATTTATCTTAATTTTATTTTATTTATTAAAATAATAAGAATCAGATCTGAAACATATCAAGATCTGATTTAGATCAAAAGAAAAAAATTTTTGAAATATATCTCTTGATCTGATCAGATCTGAACGAACCTGGACCGGAAAATCAGGATTTTCCTTCA
>QRFJ01002283.1:0-17898 GCA_006176705.1 Cocos nucifera | reverse complement strand
ATGGCCATGGTAGAGTGAAATAATAGAAAGATATTTGATTTTCACATCGGCTCGAATCAAATATACATGAGACTAGGGTTGACAAGTTTTTCCCTAATCTAATCGGGGCTCAAGATAGAAGAACTGATCACACAGGTAGCTACACCAAGAGGTTCGCATTCAGCTCTGATGGGTTGCCAATACTGCTAGTGTCATTGATGGTTTGGGAGCAATTAGAATGATTTAGATGATCGATCATTCTCTGTTCGAATCAGAAGAGTTCTGATCCATCGAAAGGAGTTTTCGATGATGTCGTGATAGAGTCATGACATATCCATTACAATACAAACTGAATCTAACTGGGTCACACAACAAGGTTTTGAATCTGGTGATCATCAATTGAACTGATCTGTTATTGATCTGAATGAGATTAATTAGGTTCAAGGAAATGGTGCTGCACTCGATTGAACTAACGTTCTTTTTCTATCATAAATGTTGTCTGTCTGAGTCAAAGGAGTTTGTGCTCAATTAGAGGCCTTCATATGGTCTGACTGGAGGTTGTCTAAGTCAGAAAAGGTTGTCTTATTTTGTAAGTCATTACCTACCATTTTTTGTCATCTGCCATTTCTTGTTCTTTGACTTTGGTCAAAGTCTACCTTTGACTGTAACATTGCCTTGACACTTTGACTTTTGACCACATGTCACGCACCTGTTAGAGAGCTGGTGGGGGCCTATCCCCCTACTAAAACCTAGCAAGAAAGAGGGTGCACGCCACCCTAGGTGTGTACCCAAGCTGGAGGCGCCTAGGAGTCCTTGCTGGATAAGGACTCCTCCTTTTTGGATTCCAATTAGAGTTCTTCTAAGAACCAACTTTGACTGATCTTAGGCACCCTCTAAGGAGGAATCCCGGGGACTCTATTCCCACCAATCAGATTTAGATCTGATTTCACAAAGGGTTGTGATTGATTGGGAAGAAGAGGAGTTGGATCACAGTTAGTCTATAAATAAGACCCTGTACACAACTCAAAGAGTAATCAGAATTCTCCATGCCCCTAGGCTGCCTCTCCCCTCCTTCTCCATGCCAAACCACCTTCTCCCCTTGCTCTCCACATCCAAAAGGAGTTTTGGATTTTTGTTGGTGCGATTCAAGCAGAGAAAGGCGATCAAAAGCTAGAAGGCTGCATGCTGCAAAGGATGACTACTGATCTTCAAAAGGAGTTTTGAAGATCCTCCAGATCAGATCTAGATCTGATTTTTGGAGACGTGATAGAGAAGAAGAGGATCTTCAGATCCAATCTGAGTGGATACCGGTAGAGGCCAGACGCTTGCGTGGCTAGATCCAGAACCTTCCGCTGCATACAGGATCATCAACGGGTAATTGGATTACCCAAATCAGGTAAATTAAATTTGATTTAATTTATCTTTATTTTATTTTATTTATTAAAATAATAAGAATTAGATCTAAAACATCCCAGATCTGATATAGATCAAAGAAAAAAAATTTTGAAATATATCTCTTGATCTGATCAGATTTGAACGAACCTAAACCAGAAAATCAGGATTTTCCTTCAAGAAGAAGCAAGCCAAGGTCTTCAGTGATGGAGGCAGTCATCCTAAAGGCCTCAAGGGAGCATAATAGCTGAAGTGGATTGATGGAGGCAATGTTTGTACAAGAGGCTGTGAGGGTGCATAGTGACAAAGGTTTGCCAAGGCTTGGGAGCACCAAGGTAAAAATTATGAGGATTTATGGTGCTCCCAAGCCTTGGAAGGCCACAAGAGGAGTTAGGGTGTTGGCTCTAGGTTACTAGGATGGGTGTGAGTCCTAGGGCTAGGATAGGATTTTTCTTAGGTGAAGATGGCATGTAGCCCTGCACAGACTCGAGGTTCAAGTGTGAGAACCTTGAGGGGCTTGGTAGGTGCTCCAAAAACCTGAGATACAAAGTGGAGCAAAGGATCAAAGTCAGGAAAAAGAATCAGCTAAGACAAAGGGCTGACACATAGACAAGCTGACTCGGATACGCAGCCGAGCCAGCTTGAGCTGAGAATGAGCCAGCTCTGGGCAAAGTCGAGTTGGCTATCTCAGGTAGATAAAAGATATGGGTTGGGCGAGATGCTGCCAAGCCAGCATCTCGGCTCCTGATAGAGCTGGCTTGATGGTGGTGAATAGAACTGGACAAGGTTTTCTATTTGGTCTTGGATTGGGATTAATCCAAGGGGTCTTAAGGCTTAGTTTAATAAGGTCTTAAGGGGGCTAATTCATATATGGATTGGGACTAGATCCAAAAGATAAGAGCATGTGAGACAATGTACATGGGCTCGGTGAGTGCTTTCATGTATTAGGTTAGCCAGAAAAGTTTTTGATCGGGCCTAATAGCTATGTATGAATACATAGGTTGTATTAGGATTTCATTATGCATTGGAATATAGATCTTTTCTCCCTCAATCTCTCTTCTCTCTTCTCTCTAGAGTTGCCACCCTAAGGGAGGGCACCTTCCTCAAGCCCAAGGAGGTAGGCGCCCCATCACATATCTGTTGAAAAATGTGTTTCAAAGCCAATCATCAGCCTATTGACGGTTGAGTTATATTGAATTTATAATTGATTGATTAATAAGTGAAATATATTTTTGATATTTTTTATCATAAAGTATTCATCTTCTAACGAACTTCATTATTGTGATGAAGTCCTTAGAACTATTTAGCTTCGATAAAGAGAGGATTTATCAATTAGTCCTTAAATCTATTCACGACTAAATGATATGCTATTAATTAAGACAATGTCTATCGAGCTTAGGTCGCTGTATGCCAAATTTTTAATTTAGTAATGGAAGGCTTCTAGGTACAAGTGCTTGTAATATCAAAGTGTGATCAAGATGGAATTGACCACTCCAAGAGTTGGAGAAAAATATATCACTGTATTTCAATATAGCAAAATCTTGGCCAGGGTAATCCATTAAATGGATTTGATATTTTGAATTATAATATGGACAACCTTATCAAAGTTGACAGTTGAACTCTAAGGTATCCTATGAGCATTTTGGTCAAGGTGATGAATTATATAGAATCTATATCTGCATGGGTTTTAATGATGTTGTTCTACACATTCGACCTATCCGGCTGTCGGGTACCACTACTAAATGGTTACTTCAATTGGTATAAAAATTTATTTCTGTGCTATCAACTTAGGTTCGGATCTATGAGATCACATACATTAGTACTTATGATCTGATCGGATGGTTGATCAATGATTAAGAATCGTTTAAGGGTTAAATGATCAAAATGATTGTTGTTTAACCTAGTGCAAGTGTTGCAGGAGGATCGATTAGCAATTAAATTGCTAATTTACTTAATTTGATTAAGCTAGAGGGCTGAGATTAAGTTTAATTAAATATGATTTAATTATATTTGGTTTGGACTTGATTTGATCAAGTTCAATTGGTTTATGGATAAGCCAAGTGCAAGGAAGAACTAGTCCTTGTTCAACTAGGACTTGGGTCAACTCAATTTTCTAATTTGACTAAAAAATTAAATCAAAATTAAATTTAATTTAATCTAATTTAATTATATTCTTAATTGGGTTAGGTCCTAATTTAATTATGTTGATTTACTTTTAGTTTGATTTGGTTTAAGAAATCATATATGACCAAGTCAAAATAGGAATCCTAGTATGACTCGGATTCTCTATCCTTGCACCACCTTAGTCCCAACGCCCACCCTTCATGCACCCATTGGTTTTGCATGAATTCTACATGCCCAAGAGAAGCCTACCACATCCCAAAGTCCTCATATTTCTTTATTACATGATAAATTAAGTATGCATCAAGTCAAAGTAGGAATTGGTTTTGATTTCAAATTCTATGAGATAGAATTTTAGGAAACCAAAACTCTTCCTATAGTGCACCAATTCCACCTAGATTTTTTCTAGAATTTTTATGGCTTTTAGAGGGTTTTTTGTATGATAAAACCTGGTGGTCCATGGTAGAAAAGAAGGAGGGGGCGCCTATGAGTTGGGCACCCCAAATCATTCCTTAATTGGACCTTCCTTACTAGATATTTGACCTAGAGAAGGAGTGGTCCTTATCTCTCTATTTAAAATGAATTTTAGGCTAATTTTTTTTATGGATTCTGGATATTTGATAGGGCTCTTGGGTGTGGAAAAACCAGAGAAAAATTTATCAAGAGTGTGGGAATTTTAAAGATACTAATCAAGGTGTCTAGGTGAAAAAATAAAGAAGAAGAAGAGGGTCTTCTTCTTGGGTTTTGTTCTACACCTCTTCCTCCATTGTTTGTGAGATTTTGAAAGGATTCTCAGCATCACATATCAACTTCCTTGACTTCTAAAAATTGAAGAGTCCATGTTTCAAGAAGGAAGATTCAGATCAATCATCAAAAAAGGATCAGCACAGTTCTAGCAAACTGTACTAATTTTTGGATACCAAACTTCTGATCAGCATTCATGGGCTCGTGTGGACATCTCTTAGAGGCCAAATATGTGTGCAGCTTGCAACATCATCCTCAAGCCTGGATCAGCAAATTAAAATTTCTAACTCACACCAGTAACAAGGATCAGATCTTTTGTTACTTATTTGATTCTGATCTAGTGTAGATCTATGTTGATATGATCAACACTTCTTCTTTCTTTTTATTTTTAATTTTTGATTTAATACCATGCTATAATCTTATAATAAATCTTAGATCTAGGATATTTTTAAATATTTAAAATTAATTTTGATTTATTTAAGTCTGTCACTGTTTGATATTGAAAAAGTTTCAAGATCTAGCCTTTTTATTACATGATTATTTAAGTATATTTAGATCTGGTTCCTTCAATTGGTATCCAAGCTAGATTTTTTATTACATGATTATTTAAGTATATTTAGATTATTTTTTAAATTAGACCTAATTTATAATCTAATTATTAAATCTAAAATTAAAACTTTTGATCATACGAACTGCTATAAGGTTGTCCTGCTGTAAGATTTACCACTTACAGTGGAAGGTTATCTTAGCTCATGTTGATCTGCTTCTAATCATAAATTTATTAAATTTAATCTAATTTTATTTATAATTTAATAAATTTAAAATAATTTTAGATTTAAAAATAAAATTTTTAGATTGCACGGACTGCTATAAGGTTGTCCTGCTATAAGGTTTATCCCTTATAGTGGAAAGATTGTCATAGTACATGCTGATCTAAAATATTGATCATAATATTTTAGATTAGATCTAAAAAATTTTATGATCTGATTAAAAATATTTTAATCTAATTTTAATCATCATAAATATATTGGATTTGATCTAAGATAATTTATGATTGATTATAATTGAAATTATTTTAATTACATGAACTTGCTTAAAGTAGTTTCATACTTATTATACTTGCATAATTGATTATAAATCAAATATGCAACTTGGTTGATAGAACCATGTTGCAAAAATATTTTATAAATATGAAAATCATTTCAAAAAGCCAAATCCCAATCCTCAGCCCAAAACTTAATTAAGAATTAAGAAGTTGTTTGATTAGGATCTTGGATTGTGAATTGAAGTTCTTAAGATACAAATAATAATACATTGGGTTAAATGGATTAGTGGAGATTAGGTCCATTAATTGGATTAGATCTATGCTTAGATTAAAGAATGGACTTAATTAGAGAATTGACTAAATCTAATCAATTATTGTCTTAGCTTAGGTTAAGGATTCTCTAGATCAATTACAATAGTTATAGTTGGTCAAGTCTATGTCTTTAACAAGATCAAAGATGGATTTGATTCTTGGCTACATGATCTTGCAAGAACTGTTAGGTTAATCTAATTAAAACTAATTAAATCAGTTGGTGTCTAAGGTTAATCAGACTGGTGGTCTTTAATTGGCAGCCCGCTTACCTAGCCATTTTTGATGATATCTAAGACAACCTTTAGCAGATCCTCCCACTGATCAAACTTATCTGATCTCTTAGTGAAATTATGTTTTGATCAAATCACTTGACTATTCGAGCTGATTCATGTCAGCAAGGTAAATTAGTTTGATAGATTTAGGTGCTCCTAGACCAGCCTATTAATGATCTTCCTTAAGCTGACTTGGTGAAGTCAGTGAGAGGATCATGATAAGCTGGTTCATCTGATCTTCTCTCATCTTCAAATTAAATCTTCTAAAATTATTAGGTCCCTAAAATGATATGGTTATTATGATAACTAGATCATAGCCTCCCATAAAAGTGGATGATAATGGATCTTTTAGTTGGATAATCATTGGAGGCCCAAAGGCCTGATGATTATCGACTAATGAAATTATCATTCATTATATAATTTTTTGGTTGCATCTTTCTAAATAGTGGTTAGAGTGGCCAACCAATGTTCGGCCTAATCATTCATTGATTTGATGGGCCAAGTATGGTCATATTAATGGTTGGACCTAACTAGATTTTTTTAGTGGAGGCCAAAGCCTACTGCTTAGGGATTAGGGCAAAATTTAATTACTAAAAATTATTTGAAGAAACAATTGGCTATGAACCTTTTCTATGAACCTTTTCATAGATGTACATGGGTTGGCCAACCAAAGTTGGACTCGTGTGCAGTCTGTGGATTCTAGTATCCACAAAGAAATTAGGATAATTCCATGAATTGGAGGTAAAGGCTACCAATTCGAATAAAATAGTGGAAGAACCTTTTGATTAAAGTCTAAATCTTTAGGTTTATTGAGTGACTTACTAATTAGATTATGATTTTCCTTGGTGCAGATATGGCCACTTTTCTATCGCTTTAATCATTGTTGGACAATGATAAATTAGCGGGATCCAGCTTCGGTAGCTAGTACCAAAAAATAAAAATTATCCTGGAGCATGAACGGATCCTATGTGTATTAATGGATCCTATACCTGAGGAGCTAGCTGCCAATGCACATGGAACAGTCAGAGATACTTACCAGAAGTGGCTTAGTGATCGAACAAAAGTGTATTGCATTATGCTGGTAGTTATGAGTGACGAGTTTAGTCGTAGATCTGAGATGGCTCAACCAAAGGATAGGCTTCAAGTGTTGAAGGATTTTTTTGGCACACCCAATGATGTGGAGAGGCACAAGACTAGTTATGCCATGCTAGGATGTAGGAAGGTGCCTCTGTCATTGATCAAGTATTATACATGATCGAGCTGATAGAGCGATTAAGCAAGCTTGGCTTTTTCTTGCATAAATAGGTTGGGAAGTATGCAATACTGAACTCATTGCCCAAGTCTTTTCTCCCATTTTTTACTCATTTTAGAATAACAAAGCTTGAAGTAGACTACCACAGGTTACTAGGGTTGCCTCGCAACTTTAAGAAGGATCACCAACTCCATAAGGAGTCGGTGAACATAGTGGGAGGTTCATCTTCTAGTTCTCAATCCTTTAGAAAAGGAAAGAAGAACAAGAAGAAGAAAGCTAAGAAGGTGCAAGTTCAGACTGGGATATCTGTGCAAGGCTAGATCAGGAAGATCAGGTCTGATAAGAGTCTAGTTGAATGCTTCTTTTGCAAGAAGTGGGAGGTACTGGAAGAGGAACTATCCTCGGTATATTGCCTCTCTGGATCCAAATAAGTAGAGAAAGAAGCAAGCAGTTGCTGGACAAGAAATTTATATGATAACTCCTTACAATTTCTCTATTTGTGATATTACTGATTAGGTATTGGATACCGATAGCCCTTGCCATATTTGCAATTTATTACAAGAGTTGTAGGTCAGTAGGAGATTTGAGCAAGGTGAAAGATTCCTAAATGTTGGAGATGGAAGACTAGTTCCAATTCTAGCTTTAGAAATTTTAGAACTTGTATTTAAGTCCCATACATTTATTCTTAGTGATTGTCATTTCTGTCCCAGTTTCTTTTTGAATGTTATATCTGTAGGCCTTCTAGCAAAAAATGATTATGAAATATCAATAATGAAATAAGTTTGTAATATCATTACAAATGGTGTTACTATTTTCTATGGCATTTGAATAATGGTGTGTATATACTATCACAACCAATTAACGTAGTCTATTCAACTAGCAAGCACCCTAGATTAGATAATGTATCAGATATCTATTTATGGCACTATAGGCTAGGCCATATAAACAAGAACAGAATAAACAGGTTGACTCAAGAGAAAAGCCCCGAAGTTAGTGATAGTGAATCACTTCCAATCTGTTAGTTCTGTCTTCTTAGTAAAATGACCAAGTCACCTTTTACTAAAAAAGATGAAAGAGCCATTGAGCTCTTAGGTCTAGTACATACTAATGTATGTGGACCAATGAGCACAAGTGCCAATGGTGAATATTTTTACTTTATTACATTCACAGATGATCTATCTAGATATGGATATGTCTATCTGATGAAACACAAGTTGGATTCATTAGAAATGTTCAAATGATTTCGAAGTGAAGTAGAAAAATAAACTGAGAAGAGTATCAAAACTTTTTGATCTGATCGAGGAGGGAAATATCTTTCTGATGAGTTTCTTATATATCTAGAAGAGAATGAAATTCTCTCCCAATGAACTCCTCTCGGAACACTACAGCATAATGGTGTGTCTAAAAGGAGAAATCGGACTCTATTAGACATGGTTCGATTCATGATGGATTTTGCTAGCTTGCCGATAACATTCTGAGGATATGCACTCAAATCAGCTTATTATCTGTTAAATAGAGTTCCAAGTAAGTTTATAGTTAAGACTCTATATGAGATATGGATAGGACATAAGCGAGCTTTTTCAAAACTTAGGATTTGGGGGTGCCCGACTTATGTCAAATGATTAGTTACAAATAAACTTGGACCTAGGTCTGATAAGTGCACGTTTATAGGGTACCCAAAAGAGATTAAAGGATACTATTTCTACCATGCTGATGAACAAAAGATGTTCGTCAGTCTTAAGACAACCTTTTTGAAAAAAATATTCCTTGGTGAAGGTGCTATTGCCTGTAAGGTTAAACTTGATGAAGTTTAGCAGGTAGAAAAATCGATACCTATAGCTGAACCTGAGTTGGATTTGATTAGATAAGATCTAGAGCCTAATGTACCTATACCATTAAGGAGATCCGGTAGAGTACCGCATCATCCGAATAGATACTATGATTTCTTAATCCAAGATTGTGATCCCATCGAACTCGATGAGAATGATAAGGATCTGGTCACTTATATGGATGCTCTGTAGAGACCCAATTTTGAGAAATGGCTTGAGGCCATAAAATCCAAAATGGAGTCCATGAAGGTCAATGATATGTGGACATTGGTTTACCCACCTCAACGGGTTAAATCATAAATGGGTCTTCAAAAGAAAAAGGGGCGTAGATGGAAAGGTGAAGACCTATAAAGCCCATCTGATTGCCAAGGGGTATCATCAATGTTATGGTATTGACTATGACAAGACGTTCTCCCCTATGGTAATGCTCAAATTCATTTCAATAATGCTTGCGATAGCTATCCATCTGGACTATGAGATCTAGCAGACAGATGTGAAGATAGCTTTCCTAAATGGAGAGCTGATCGAAGAGATGTATATGATACAACCTGAGGGATTCACATGCACAAATGAGTCCAAGGTGTACAAGCTTTAGAGATCCATTTATGGATTGAAGTAGGCATCTCAGAGTTAGAACATGCATTTTGATAAGGTGATCAAAACATATGGCTTCACTAAGAACTGAGAAGAGCCCTGCATTTACAAATGGGCAAATGGCCCAGCAGTGGTATTCCTTATCTTGTACGTGGATGACATTCTCTTAATCGGGAATGGCATCCCTATACTATAGGGAATAAAAGTCTGGTTGTCATCATAGTTCTCCATGAAGGACTTGGGTGAAGTATCCTACATCCTAGGAATGAAGATCTATAGGGATAGATCTAAAAGGATGCTTGGGTTATCCCAGTCCACATACATAGATATTATGCTGAAGAGGTTCAACATGAAAAATTTCAAAAAGGGCTATCTTTCTATAGATCATGAAATTTCTCTCTCTAAGAAGGATTGTCTGACAACTCCTGAAAAGAGAGAGCATATGAGTAGAGTCCCATATGCTTCGACAGTGGCATTTATCATGTATGTCATGATATGTACGAGACCAAACATGGCATACTCACTAGGAGTAGTGAGTAGATACCAGTCTGACCCTAGAGAAAACTACTAAAAAGTGATTAAAATTATCCTTAAGTATTTGAGAAATACTAAGAACCAATGGTTGGTTTATGGCAGGTCAGATCTAAAACTTATGAGAATTATAGATTTCAGCTTTCAATTTGATCATGATGATAGTAGAAGCATGTCGGGATATATCTTTGCTCTAAATGGTGGAGCTATCTACTAGAAGAGTCCCAAGTAGCATACTGTGGCAGACTTTGTTTGCAAAATAGAGTACATCACAGCATCAGATGCCATAAAGAAAGCTGTATGGCTGAGGAAGTTTATCACCGAGCTTCGAGAAGCATCCTCCCTAGATGGTTCGGTCCTGCTCTACTACAACAGCACTAGTGCCATAGCTCAGACAAAGGAACTAAAGGCACACCAGTGGATGAAGCACATCTTACGCCTCTTGCACATGGTCTGGGAGATCGTGGATCGAGGTGAAGCTGACCTTCAGAAGATCAATGGAAAGAAGAACCTGGCTGATCTCTTCACTAAAGCCCTGGCAATAAAGGGGTTCGACAACTATAAGTCAAAGATGGGTTTTAGATAGTGTGCCAAGTGGCTTTAGGATAAGTGAAAGTTGTTAGAAAATATGTCCCAAAGCTAATCATCAGTCTATTGATGGTTGAGCTACATTATATCTATAATTGATTCATTAATAAATAAAATATATTTTTGATATTTTTTATTATAAAGTGTTCATCTTCTAATGAACTCCATTATTGTGATGATGTCCTTAGGACTATTTAGCTTCAATAAAGAAAGGATTTATCGATTAGTCCTTAAATCTATTCATGACCAAATGATAGGCTATTAATTAGGACGACAACGTCTATCGAGCATAGGTTGCTGTATGCCATATAGGTTAGTTATTCTCTTAACCAAGAAGTGTGGAGATACTGGTATGGCATATAGGTGAGATATATGGGTGCATTATCATTGAACGGGACCAGCTCTAGAGCATTCTACTATCGAGAATATCTCTGATGGGATATAGGTATAACTATCCCTTAGACCTGAGATCAGCTCAGTGACTAACAAGCAACTTACTATGCTTTGCTACTGGACTAACTAAATTTCTAATTCTATAATGGAAGACTTTTGGGCACAGTCAAGTACTTATGAAGTCAGAGTGTGATCAACATGGAATTGACCACTCCAAGAGTTGGAGAAAAATATATCATTGTATTTCAATATAGCAAAATCTTGGCTAGGATAATCCATCAAATGAATTTGATATTTTCAAATACAATGTGGACAATCTTATCAGAGTTGACAATTGAACTCTGAGGTGTCCTACAAGCATTTTGGTCAAGGGGATGAATTATATGGAAACTGTATACGCATGGGTTCTAAGGACGTTGTTCTACACATTCAACCTATCCGATCGTCGGATACCATTACTAAATGGTTACTTCGATTGATGTAATAATTTATTTCTATGCTATTGATTTAGGTTCAGACCTATGAGGTCACATACATTAGAGCTCATGATCTGATCGGTGTTAGATATATGTGCCCTAGAAGCCAGAATTGGCTGACACTTGCAATACACTTCTAGGGGCAAAATTATAATTTTGACTAATATCAATAAAATGGGTTATTTTCTATCACATATGTGTATTTAGTGTCTATGATACATCCATTGAGTTAATGGTAATGATAATTCATATTTTCAAGAGTTGAAAATTTAAGACATGGATAATCATTATTAACTCATAAAATGCTCCCGACCATAGGATCATCATGAGGATGGTGATTGATCCGAAAGGTTGATGTACAATCGCTTCTTTTTAGTAGATAAGTCTTGAGTCTACGGTGTGGAGACACCGGAGTGAGAGTACAAGTACTCATTAGAGAATGAGGGCACTGAGCGTGACCACTTCGAGTAGTCATTAGGGAGTCTACCTTCTCGTCGATGACTGACTCGATGCTGCAGTGGTGTGTCTGGCTCTTTGACCTGAGGTGCATCGATAGTTCACCTTGGGGGTGTTATAGTTTGACTACACCATTACTCGATCTTCTAGCCATATGGAACCCAGAGGTGTATGTTTGCTATAGCATGTTCATTGTAGGAACTGGATAGCATCAAGATGGAATCTATCTACCACGGTGGTAGAGGAGCAGCCCTATGATAATCATGAGAATCAAGTCCAGAAGTCCATGGCTATGGTAGAGTGAAATAATAGAAAGAGTTTCTATTTAGATTTTCGCATCGGACTCGAATCGAATGATTACATCATATGATAGAAACTAGGGTTTGACGAGTTTACCTTAACCCTAATCTGATCGGGGCTCAAGATAGAAGAACTTAATCACACAAGTAGCTACACCAAGAGGTTCGCATTCAGCTCTGATGGGTTGCCACCATATACTGCTAGGTGTCACTGGTGGATTTTGGGAGCAATTAGAATGATTTAGATGATCGATCATTCTAGCTGTTCGAATCAGAAGAGTTCTGATCCATCGAAAGGAGTTTCGATGATGTCGATGATAGAGATCATGACATATCCCATTACCATACAGAACTGAACCTAACTGGGTCACACAAATAAGGGTTTGAATCTGGTGATCATTAATTGAACTGATCTAGTTTAATTGATCTGAATGAGATTCAATTAGGTTCAAGGAAATCGTGCTAGTACTCGATTGAACCTAACGTTCTTCTTTTGCTATCACAAATAAGTTGTTCTAATTGAGCCAAAGGAGTTTGTGCTCAATCAGAGGCCTTCATATGGTCTTACTGGAGGTTGTCCAAGTCAGAAAAGATTGTCTTATTTTGTAAGATAGTACTTGCCATTTTTGATCACCTGTCATTTCTTGTTCTTTGACTTTGGTCAAAAGTCTACCTTTGACTGATCAAATGTTGACAATTTTCACATTGACTTTTGTCCACATATAATGCACCTATTGGGAGCTGTGGGGCCTTCCCCCTAAATAAAAGGGCCCCCCCTTGCGTGGCCCATGAGGCTGAGTCCCATTGGATAGGACTCCATCTTCTTTTTTGATTCCAATTAGAGTTCTCCAAAAAACCAACTTTGACTGATCTTGAAGGGAAATCCTGATTTCCCTGACCAGGTTCGTTCAGATCTGATCAGATCAAGAGATATATTTCAAAAATTTTTCTCTTAGATCTGTATCAGATCAGGGATGCTTCAGATCTGATTCTTATTTATTTAATAAAAATTAAATGAAAAGGATAAATTAAATCACATTCAATTTACCTGAATAGGGTAATCCTATTACCCTGTTGATGATCCTGTTTGCAGCGGAAGGTTCTGGATCAAGCCACGCAAGCGCCTGGCCTCTACCGGTATCCACTCGGGCTGGATCTGGAGATCCTCTTCTTCTCTATCACGCCTCCAAAAATCAGATCTGGATCTGATCTGGAGGATCTTCAAAACTCCTTTTGAAGATCTGCAGTCGTTCTTCGCAGCAGCGCAGCCTTCTTGCTTTTGATCTCCTTTTCTTGATCTAAATCGCACCAATCCAAATCCAAAACACTTTTGGACGTGGAGAGCAAGGGGAGATGAGAGTATGGCGTGGAGAAAGGGGAGAGAGGCAGCCTTGGGGCGTGGGAAGATTGCTTCTTGATTACTTCTTGATTATTTCTTTTTTTTTTTTCACTTGGGCGCTGGGTCTCTTATATAGACTAAGCGTGATCCAAGTCATCTTCCTCCCAACCAATCACAACCCTTTGTGAAATCAGATCTAAATCTGATTGGTGGGATTAGAGTCCCCTGGATTCCTACTTGGAGAGTGCCTTGGACCAGTCAAACTGGATTCTTAGAAGAACTCTCATTGGAATCCTAAAGGGAGATGGAGTCCTTGTCCCACAAGGACTCCATAGGCGCCTCCTTACTTGGGCTCACGCCTCCCTTGGCGTGCGCCCATCTCCTTGCCAGGTTCTGGCAGGGGGACAAGCCCCCACCAGCTCTCCAATAGGTGCATGACATGTGGTCAAAAGTCAAAGGTGAATGGTCAACGTTTGACCAGTCAAAAGGTAGACTTTCTGACCAAAGTCAAAGAACCAAGAAATGGCAGGTGACCAAAAATTGGCAGGTAATGTCTTACAAATAAGACAACCTATTCTGACTTGGACAACCTCCAGTCAGACCATAAGAAGACTTCTGTTTGAGCACAAACTCCTTTGGCTCAGACAGGACGACTTATTTATGATAGCAAAAGAAGAACGTTAGGTTCAATCGAGTGCTAGCACGATTTCCTTGAACCTAATTGAATCTCATTCAGATCAATTGAACTATATTAGTTCAATTGATGATCACCAGATTCAAACCCTTGTTTGTGTGACCCAGTTAGGTTCAGTTCTGTATGGTAATGGGATATGTCATGATCTCTATCATCGACATCATCGAAACTCCTTTCGATGGATCAGAACTCTTCTGATTCGAACAGCTAGAATGATCGATCATCTAAATCATTCTAATTGCTCCCAAAATCCACCAGTGACACCTAGCAGTATATGGTGGCAACCCATCAGAGCTGAATGCGAACCTCTTGGTGCAGCTACCTGTGTGATTCAGTTCTTCTATCTTGAGCCCCGATCAGATTAGGGTTAAGGTGAACTCGTCAAACCCTAGTCTCTGTCATATGATGTAATCATTCGATTCGAGTCCAATGTGAAAATCTAAATAGAAACTCTTTCTATTATTTCACTCTGCCATGGCCATGGGCTTCAGGACTTGATTCTCATGATCATCATAGGGCTACTCCTCTACCACCGAGGTAGATAGATCCCATCTTGATGCAATCCAGTTCCTACAATGAACATGTCACAGCCAACATACACCTCAGGGTTCCATATGGCTAGGAGACCGAGTAATGGTGTAGTCAAACTATAACACCCTCAAGGTGAACTGCCGATGCATCTCAGGTCAAAGAACCAGACACACTACTGCAGCATCGAGTCAGTCATTGACGAGAAGGTAGACTCCCTAATGACTACTCGAGGTGGTCACGCTCAGTGCCCTCGTTCTCTAACGAGTACCTGTACTCTCGCTCCGGTGTCTCCACACCGTAGACTCAAGACTCATCTACTAAAGAGAAGCGATCGTACACCAACCTTCCGGATCAATCACCATCCTCGTGATGATCCTATGGTCGGGAGCTATTTATGAGTTAATAATGATTATTCATGTCTTAAATTTTCAACTCTTGAAAATATGAATTATCATTACCATTAACTCAAAGGATGTATCACAGACACTAAATACACATGTGTGATAGAAAATAACCCATTTCATTAATTATAGTCAAAATTACAATTTTGCCCCTAGAAGTGTATTACAAGTGTCAGCCAATTCTGGCTTCTAGGGCACATATATCTAACAATCTCCCACTTGTCCTAAAGCCAATAAGTCTTCCCATCTTCTCAAGGTGGGCTTCGATTCCTCTAATCTGGGTCACTCTGACCCTGTCTCAAACTTCTTGTACCAGAACGCTTCCTTTGCAGCCTCTGATGCAGCTATATATTCTGCTTCCATGGTGGAATCTGCTATCACAGTTTGCTTGGAACTCTTCCAGCTGACAGCTCCACCATTGCACACAAACAGACTTCCAGATGTCGACTTTCGATCATCTATATCGGACATGAAGTCCGAGTCTGTGTATCCCTGGACCTTGGAGTTCTCCATTACCAAAGACCAACATCATATCCTTAGTTCTTCTCAAGTACTTAAGGATACATTTCACAGAAGTCCAGTGTTCTTCACCTGGATTTGACTGATATCTGCTTGTGACACTCACAGCATGGGCTATATCAGGTCGTGTACATAGCATGGCATACATGAGGCTCCCTATTGCAGAAGCATAAGGGATCTTGCTCATGCGTTCTATTTCCTCAGGTGTGCTGGGGCACATCTTCTTGGAAAGATGAATACCATGTCTGAAGGGTATTAATCCCCTCTTAGAGTTTTCCATACTAAACCTCTTTAGTACTTCCTCTATGTACATCTTCTGTGAAAGTCCTAGCATCCTATTCGGTCTATCCCTATAGACCTTAATTCCTAGAATAAAGGATGCTTCACCTAGGTCTTTCATGGAGAATTCCTTAGACAACCACATCTTGACTGATGTCAACATGGGAATATCATTCCCAATAAGGAGGATGTCATCCACGTACAATACGAGGAAGACAACAGCGCTCCCACTGACCCTTTTGAAAACACATGGTTCCTCTTCGTTTTTGATGAAACCAAACTTTTTGATCACATCATTAAAACGAGTGTTCCAGCTCCGAGACGCTTGCTTAAGTCCATATATGGACCTTTGCAGCTTGCAAACCTTGTGATCAGTATCACTGGATGTGAAACCTAGTGGCTGTTCCATATAGATATCTTCCTCAAGATATCCATTTAGGAATGCCGTTTTCACGTCCATTTGCCATATTTCATAATCGAAATAGGCTGCAACAGCAAGCAATGTGCGGATGGATTTTAGCATAGCCACTGGGGAAAAGGTATCCTGATAGTCAATGCCTTCACGTTGACTATAACCTTTTGCCACTAGTCTAGCCTTGAATGTCTCCACATTCCCATCTGCACCAATCTTTCTCTTGAAGATCCATTTACACCCAATAGGTACTATACCTTCTGGTGGATCTACCAAGGTCCAGACTTGGTTTGAGTGCATCGAGTCGATCTCTGACTTCATTGCCTCAAGCCATTTCTCGGAGTCGATATCTGATATCGCCTCGTTGTAGGTTTTGGGATCATCACCATGAGCACCATTACCTATGAGGAACATTTCCTCTACATCCTCTGAAATAATACCTAAGTATCTTTCAGGGGGACGGGAAACTCTTTCCGATCTACGAGGTGGAGGAGGTAGTGTTCTTATTGGCTCAACCTGATTTGGTTCCACTTGGTCCTTAGCTCTTTCCTCTTGTGAGACTTTCTCATCAAGTTTAATCTGCTTTCCAATGCCACTATCTTGAATAAACTGTTTTTCAAGAAATATGGCATGTCGACTCACAATCACATTGTGGTCTTCAGGAATGTAGAAATAGTATCCTAATGACTCTTTAGGATATCCTATGAATCGAGCTCTAAAGGACCTAAACTCTAACTTGTCCGCTTGTTGTCTTTTGACATGAGCCGGACAACCCCAAATTCTGAGATGACTCAGACTTGGTTTCTTACCGTGCCATATCTCATACGGTGTGGTAGGAACGGTTTTAGAGGGAACCCTATTCAGTAGATAAATTGAAGTTAATAATGAATGTCCCCAAAGAAAATCTGGGAGGTCTGTGAAGCTCATCATGGATCGAACCATATCCAATAGAGTCCGATTTCTCCGTTCTGAAACCCCGTTGAGTTGAGGTGTTCCTGGTGGAGTCCATTGAGAGACTATGCCATTTTCCTTAAGATAGTCTAGGAATTCCCGGCTAAGGTATTCACCTCCTCGATCTGATCGAAGAACCTTAATGGGTTTTCCAGTTTGTTTTTCTACTTCATGTCTAAATTCTTTGAACTTTTCAAAAGCTTCAGACTTGTGTCTCATAAGATACACATATCCATACCTAGACAGATCATCGGTAAAGGTAATGAAGTAGACAAAAGTTGCCTCTAGCCGGCACATCGAATGGGCCGCACACATCAGTATGTACTAGGGCAAGGAGATCTGTGGCCCTCTCCCCATGTCCAACAAAAGGGAGTTTAGTCATTTTGCCTTGAAGACAAGATTCACAAGTTGGATATGACTCGGAAGTCAATGGACTCAATAGCCCATTTTTCTCCAATTTGTTGATCCTATCTTCTGCTATATGACCTA
>QRFJ01002282.1:166992-205735 GCA_006176705.1 Cocos nucifera | reverse complement strand
TGTCTTCAAGGCAAAATGACTAAACTTCCTTTTATAGGACATAGGAAAAGGGCCACAGATCTCCTTGCCCTAGTACATACTGATGTGTGCGGCCCATTTGATGTGCCGACTAGAGGCAATTTTATCTACTTCATCACCTTTATCGATAATCTATCTAGGTATGAGTATGTGTATCTTATGAAACACAAGTCTGAAGCTTTTGAAAAGTTCAAAGAATTCAAACATGAAGTAGAAAAACAAACTGAAAAATCCATTAAGATTCTTCGATCAGATCGAGAAGGTGAATACCTTAGCCAGAAATTCCTAGACTATCTCAAGAAAAATGGCATAGTCTCTTAATGGACTCCACCAGGAACACCTCAACTCAACGAAATTTCAGAATGGAGAAATTGGACTCTATTGGATATGGTCCGATCCATGATGAGCTTCACAGACCTCCCTGATTTTCTTTAGGGATACTCATTGTTAACTTCAATTTATCTACTGAATAGGGTTCCCTCTAAAACTATTTCTACCACATCGTATGAGATGTAGCACGGTAAGAAACCAAGTCTGAGTCATCTCAGAATTTGGGGTTGTCTGGCTCATGTCAATAGATAACAAGCGAACAAGTTAGAGTTTAGGTCCTTCAGAGCTCGATTCATAGGATATCCTAAAGAGTTATTAGGATACTATTTCTACATTCCATAAGACCATAATATGATTGGGAGTCGACATGCCAACTTTCTTAAAAAATAGTTTATTCAAGATAGCAGCATTGAAAAGTAGATTAAGCTTGATGAGAAAGTCTCACAAGTACAATGAGCTAAGGACCAATTGAAATCAAATCAAGTTGAGCCAATAAGAATACTACATCCTCCACCTCATAGATCGAAAGAGTTTTCCGTCCCCCTGAAAGATACTTAGGTATTATTTCAGAGGAAGTAGAGAAAATATTCCTCCTAGGTAATGGTGCTCATGGTGATGATCCCAAAACCTACAATGAGGCGATATCAGATATCGACTCCAAAAAATGGCTAGAGGCAATGCAGTCAGAAATTGACTCGATGCGCTCAAACTAAGTCTGGACCTTGGTAGATCCACCAGAGGGCATAGTACCTATTGGGTGTAAATGGATCTTCAAGAGAAAGATTGGTGCAGATGGAAATATGGAACATTCAAGGCTAGACTAGTGGCAAAAGGTTATAGTCAACGTGAAGGCATTAACTATCCGGATACCTTTTCCCAGTGACTATGCTAAAATCCATCCGCACATTGCTTGCCATTGCAGCCTATTTTGATTATGAAATATAGCAAATGGACGTGAAAATGGCATTCTTGAATGGATATCTTGAGGAAGATCTTTATATGGTACAGCCGCTAGGTTTCACATCCAGTGATACTGATCACAAGGTTTGCAAGCTGCAAAGATCCATATATGGACTTAAGCAAGCATCTCAGAGCTAGAACACTCATTTTAATGATGTGATCAAAAAGTTTGGTTTCATCAAAAATGAAGAGAAATCGTGTATCTTCAAAAAGGTCAGTGGGAGCGCTGTTATCTTCCTCGTATTGTACGTGGATAACATCCTCCTTATTGGGAATGATATTCCCATATTAACGACAGTCAAAATATGGTTGTCCAAGGAATTCTCCATGAAAAATCTAGGTGAAGCATCCTTTATTTTAGGAATCAAGGTCTATAGGGATAAACCGAATAGGATGCTAGGACTTTCACAGAAAATGTACATAGAGAAAGTACTAAAGAGATTTAGTATGGAAAACTCTAAGAGGGGATTAATATCCTTCAGACATGGTATTCATCTTTCCAAGAAGATGTGCCCTAGCACACCTGAGGAAATAAAATGCATGAGCAAGATCCCCTATGCTTCTGCAATAGGGAGCCTCATGTATGCCATGCTATGTACATGACCTGATATAGCCCATGCTGTGAGTGTCACAAGCAGATATCAGTCAAATCCAAGTGAAGAATACTGGACTTCTGTGAAATGTATCCTTAAGTACTTAAGCAGAACTAAGGATATGATGTTGGTCTTTGATAATGGAGAACTCCAAGTCCAGAGATACACAGACTCGAATTTCATGTCCGATGTAGATGATCGAAAGTCGACATCTGGAAGTCTGTTTGTGTGCAATGGTGGTGCTGTCAGTTGGAAGAGTTTCAAGCAAATCATGATAGTAGATTCTACCATAGAAGCAGAATATATCACTACATTAGAGGCTGCGAAGGAAGCATTCTGGTATAAGAAGTTTGCTGCAGAAATCAAAGTAATGCCATCAGATGCCATTCCTCTGTACTGCGACAATAATGGCGCTATAGCTCTTGCGATGGAGCCAAGGTCTCAGTAGAAATTCAAGACATTGAGCGGCAATACCACCTCATCTGCGATTACCTCGAGAAGGGTTACGTCGAGGTCAAGAGAGTCGACTCCACAGACAATGTTGTAGATCCACTTACAAAGCCATTGGGCCAACAGAAGATCGAAGCCGACCTTGAGAAGATGGGACTTAGATTTGTAGCTAATTGGCTTTAGGATAAGTGAAAGATTGTTAGATATATATGCCCTAGAAGCTAGAATTGGCTAACACTTGTAATACACTTCTAGGAGCAAAATTATAATTTTAACTATAATCAATAAAATGGATAATTTTCTATCATATATGTGTATTTAGTGTCTGTGATACATCCTTTGTGTTAATGGTAATGATAATTTATATTTCCAAGAGTTGAAAATTTAAGACATGAATAATCATTATTAACTCATAAAATGCTCCCGACCATAGGATCATCACGAGGATGGTGGTTGATCCGGAAGGTTGGTGTACAATCGCTTCTCTTTAGTAGATGAGTCTTGAGTTTATGGTGTGAAGACACCAGAGCGAGAGTATAGATACTCGTTAGAGAATGAGGGCATTAAGCGTGACCACCTTGAGTAGTCATTAGAAAGTCTACCTTCTATCAATGACTGACTCGAAGCTGCAGTAGTGTGTCTGGTTCTTCGACCTGAGGTGCATCGGCAGTTCACCTTGAGGATGTTATAGTTTGACTACACCATTACTCGATCTCCTAGCCATATGGAATCCTGAGGTGTATGTTGGCTATAGCATATTTATTGTAGGAACTGGATTGCATCAAGATAGAATCTATCTACCTCGATGGTAGAGGGGCAGCCTTATGACGATCAGGAGAATCAACTCCAAAAGCCCATGGCCATGATAGAGTGAAATAATAGAAAGAATTTCTATTTAGCTTTTCACACCAGACCTGAATCGAATGATTACATCATATGATAGAAACTAAGGTTTGACGAGTTCACCTTAACCCTAATCTAATCGGGGCTCAAGATAGAAGAACTTAATCACACAGGTAGCTGCACCAAGAGGTTCGCATTCAGCTCTGATGGATTGCCACCATATATTGCTAGGTGTCACTGGTAGATTTTGGGAGCAATTAGAATGATTTAAATGATCGACCATTCTAGCTGTTCGAATCAGAAGAGTTCTGATCCATCGAAAGGAGTTTCGATGATGTCGATAATAGAGATCATGACATATCCCATTACCATATAGAACTGAACCTAACTAGGTCACACAAATAAGGGTTTGAATCTGGTGATCATCAATTGAACTGATCCAGTTCAATTGATCTGAATAAGATTCAATTAGGTTCAAGAAATCATGCTAGCACTCAATTGAACCTAACATTCTTCTTTTACTGTCATAAATAGTTGTCCAAACTGAGCCAAAGGAGTTTGTGCTCGATCAGAGGCCTTCACTTGGTCTGACTGGAGCTTGTCCAGGTCAGAAAAGGGTTGTCTTATTTTGTAAGACAATACCTACCATTTTTTGTCACCTACCATTTCTCGTCCTTTGACTTTGGTCAAAAGTTGACTTTTGACTGGTCAAATGTTGACCATTGATACTTTAACTTTTGTCTGCATGTCATGCACCTATTGGAGAGCTGGTGGGGGCTTGTCCCCCTGTTAGAACCTAGCAAGGAGGAGGGTGCACGCCACCCTTGGTGTGTGCCCAAGCTGGAGGCACCCAGGAGTCCCTATTGGATAGGGACTCCATCTCCTTTTTGGATTCCGATTAGACTTCTCCTAAGAACTAAGTTTGACTGGTCTTAGGCACCATCTAAGGAGGAATCCAAGGGACTCTATTCCCATCAATCAGATTTAGATCTGATTTCATAAAGGGTTGTGATTGGTTGGGAAGAAGAGGAGTTGGATCACGCATAGTCTATAAATAAGACCTTGCGCCCAACTCAAAGAGCAATTAAATTCTCCACACCCCAAGGCTATTTCTCTCTCCCTTTTCCATGCCAAGCCCATCTTCTCCCTTTCCTCTCCATGCCCAAAGTAGTTTGGGATCTTAGTTGGTGCAATCCAGATGAGAGAAAGGCGACAGAAAGCTAGAAGGCTAAGCTGCTATAAAGGACAACTGCTGATCATCGAAAGGTGTTTTGAAGATCTTCCAGATCAGATCCGGATCTAATTTTTGGAGATGTGATAGAGAAGAAGAGGATCTCCAGATCAAGCCTAAGTGAATATCGATAGAGGCCAGGCACTTGCATGGCTAGATCCAGAACCTTCCGCTGCTTACAGAATCATCAACGGGTAATAGGATTACCCTACGTTAAGGTAAATTAAATTTTATTTAATTTATCTAAATTTATTTTAATTATTAAAATAATAAAGATCAGATCTAAAATATCTCAGATCTGATCTGGATCAAAGAAAAAAATTTTTGAAATATATCTCTCGATCCGATCAGATCTGAACGAACCTGGTCCGGAAAATAATGATTTTTCCTTCATGGGTTGGGTTAGCCTAGGGGAGTTTTTGAGCTAGGGTTTATTAGGGTACATGTGAGAACTCTAGGGTATATAAACCAGGATATTGTAACTTTTATAATAAGGTTGGAATACAATTAAGCTTTTCTCCCTAACTTTCTTCTCTCTTCTCTCTGGTTCCAATGCCAAAAATTCTAGCTTCTCTCATCTTTCTTAGATCTTCTTCAGTTTGCTGGATTAATACCTAGGTTCACGCAAGAGATCGGATCTACGACTATGGCTTCGAGCAACCATAGGAACAATAATCAGATCTCTACATTGCATCCATATAGATGATCGAATCTGCATCATTCTCATCGAGTTTGATGGAATCACCATCCCGTACTAAGAAACCATAGTATCTGTTTGACTAACGGGGTACTCTACCAGATCATCTTAACGGTGTAGGTATAGTGAGCTCTGAATTTGATCTAATTAAATTCAATTCTAGTTCAGCTATTGGTGTCGGTCTTTCTACCTATTGAACTTCATCAAGTTCAACCTTAGAGGCAATAGTTGCTTCACCAAGAAACTCTTTTTCTAAAAAGATTGCCTTAAGACTGACGAATACCTTTTGTTCATCAACATGGTAGAAATATATACCCTTTGGTTTCTTTTGGGTATTCTATGAATGTGCACTTATCGGATCTAGGTTCAAATTTATCCGTGATTAACTATTTCACATAAGTCGAACACCCCCAGACCCTAAGGTATAAAAGTGCTGGCTTACACCCTGTCCATATCTCATATAGAGTTTTAATTACAGACTTACTTAAAATCTTATTTAAAAGATAGCAAGCCGATTCGAGTGCATATCCTCCGAAGAATATCGACAAGCTAGCAAAATCCATCATGGATCAAACCATATCTAGCAGAGTTTGATTTCTTCTTTCAAACACACCATTATGCTGTGGTGTCCTTAGAGGAGTATATTGAAAGAGAATTCTATTCTCTCTTAGATATGTAAGAAACTCACTAGAAAGATATTCACCTCCTCAATCAAATTGAAGAGTTTTAATACTCTTTCCAGTTTATTTTTCTACTTCATTTGAGAATTATTTGAATATTTCAAATAAATCTAACTTGCGTTTCATTAGATAGACATATCCATACCTGGATAAATCATCTATGAAAGTAATAAAATAGAGATATCCACCTCTAACACTTATGCTCATAGGCTCACATACATCAGTATGTACAAGACTTAAGAGCTCAGTGGCTTTCTCACCTTTTCTAGTAAAAGGTGACTTGATCATTTTTCCAAGAAGACAAGACTCACAGATTGAAAGTGATTCACAATCACCGACTTCAAAGATTCTATCTTGAGTCAACATGTTTATCCTATTCTTGTTAATGTAATCTAACCTACAGTACCATAAGTAGATATCAGATATATTATCTAATCTAGGATGCTTGCCAGTGAAGTAGACTATATTAACAGGTTGTGATATCATGTATATCCTATTATTCAAATGTCTAGAAAATATAGTAATACCATTCAAAATGACATTACAAAGTTCTTTCTTTATTGAAATCTAATAATTATTTTTGGCCAAAAGGCCTACAGAAATAATATTAAAAAAAAAACTAGGATGAAAGTGACAATCACTAAGAACAATAGTATGAGACTCAAATATAAGTTTTAAGATTCCTAATGCTAGAACTAGAGCTGGTCTTCCATATCCAATGCTCAAGAATCTCTCATCTTGTTCGAATCTTCTACTGACTTACAACTCCTCTAATGAATTATAAATATAGTAAGGGCTATCGATATCCAATACTCAGTCAGTAATATCATTAATAGAGAAATTGCAAGGAGTTATCATATAAATACCTTATCCATCAATAGTTTGCTTCTTTCTTGATCTGCTTGAATCCAGAAAAGTAATGTACTGAGGATAGTTTCTCTTTTAGTGCCTCCACTTCTTATAAATGAAGCACTCTGCTTGACTCTTATCGGAGCTAGTGATCCTTCTCAAAGTTCTGAAGTAATCCCAGTAATCCATGGTAGTTAACTTCAGACTTTGTCATTCGATAATGAGTAAGAAGTGGAAGATAAGATTTGGGCAACGAGTTCAAAATTGCATCTTTTTCTAGCTACTCATGCAAGAAAAAGCCGAGCTTGCTTAAACACTCCATCAGCTCGATCATGTATAGTACATAATCAATGACTGAAGCTTCATCCCTCATCTTGGCATTCAAAATGACACAACTAGTCTTGTACCTCTCAACATCATCGGATGTGCCGAAAGACTCATTCAACACTTGAAGCATATCTTTTGGCTGAGCTATCTTAAACTTGAGACTAAACTTGTCGCTCATAACCACCAGCATAATACAACACACCATGGTTTGATCATTGAGCCACTTTTGGTAAGTGTCTCTAACTAACCCACGTGCATTAGAAGTTGGCTCCTCAGGTGCCAAATCTATTAAGATGTACAAGATCCATTCATGCTCTAGAATAATCTTCAACTTACGATATTAGCTATTAAAGTTAGGTTCTACCAACTTGTCATTATCCAATAATAACAAGAGCGAAAAGAAAGTAGCCATAACTGCATAAAGAAAAATCAAAATCTAATTAGTAAATGATTTATTAAACTTAAAAATTTAGACTTTAATCAAAAGGTTCTCTCATTATTTTATTCGAATTGATAGTCTCTACCTCCAATTCAAGAAATTATCCTAATTTCTTTGTGGGTACTAGAATCCACATAGACTGCACATAAGCTCAACTTTGGTTGGTCAATCTATGTACATCTAAGAATAAGTTCATAATCAATTATTTTTTTAAATAATTTTTAGTAATTTAATTTTATCCTAGTCCCTAATTAGTAGGCCTTAGCCTCTACTAAAAAGGTTCGATTAGGTCCAACCATTAACATGACCATACTTGGTTCATTTAACTAATGAATGATTAAGCCCAACTTTGGTTGGTCAACCTAACCACCATTTAGAGAGACATGGCTAAGAGATCATATTATGAATGATAATTTTATTAGCCGATAAGTACCAAGCCTTTAGGCCTCCAATGATTATCCAACTAATGGATCCATTATCATGTGAGCTCAGAAGTGGCACTCCCAAGTCTTGGAAACATGAGAAGATAGGTCATGAAAAGATGAAAGCAAGTCGAAAGAAAAATCAATCTCAATAGTAAAGTTCAGAAACTAGGTCTGCTCACTAAAACTGGGCCGGCTCACTCTGAGACTGAGCCGGCTCAGTTCGAAATTGGGTCGGCTTAGTTCATGACTGGGTCGACTAGGTCTCAGAGGAAAATTTAGATAGAGAGCAGCATTTTTGAACTGTTGGCTTGGTATACAACTAGGTCGGCTCAGTCTAGGACTGAGCTGACCCAACCATAGGTTAGCCGACTCAGTCTGAAATTAGGCCGACTCAGTTTTCATGGGTTATTATTTTATGTACGTAGGTTGTTTGGGTTTGAAAAGTTTTTCTATGAGCTTGGCCTTGACCCTTTGTAAAGTATATATACTAAAAATAGGTCAAGGTTGTAAAACAGATTGAGCTGACCCAGTCGCAGGTTAGTTGGCTCAGTCTGAAACTGGGCCAGCTCAATTTTCGTGGGTTATTATTTTATGTACATAGGTTGTTTGGATTTGGAAAATTTTTCTATGAGCTTGGCCTTGACCCTTTGTAAAGTATATATACCGAAAATAGGTCAAGGTTGTAAGTGTACTGAAATATGCTGAATAAAAGCTCTTTTCTTTCAAAAATCTCTTCTTCTCTTCTTCTCTATTCTTTGATTTATTTGATCATGCTTCTGTAGAGATCTCTAAGAAGTACTTTCTTATTTCTTGGCTAATCACCGACATCCACGCCGATCCATGTGGGAAGAGCGCATATTTCCAACATTTGATATTAGAGCGGTGTTGCATCGAAGGAAGAAAGACCCCTAGGATTTACTACATCCAGGATCTATTGCATCAGATTTTATCCTAAAACTTCTAGTTTGCTTCGTGGTTGTCTCTAGATTGAGGTGGAGATTATTTACACGGAGGAATGGTGATACAGAAGTTTGGAAATAGGATCTAGGGCTAGTTAGATCTTCTATGAAGGATAGTTTTACTGATGTGTGATCGTGAAGGATGTCAGAAATCTGTTCTTGACTTGTTTGAAGTCATAGGATCAAGTGGATTCAAGGTGGATTTTGAGAAGTTCGACAATAAGAGAAACTTTACCCTATGGCAGCAAAGAGTAAAGGACTTGTTGGTTTAGCAGAGGATCTACAAGGTCTTAACAAAAGAATGGCCGAAAAAGATCAGTGCTGAGGATTGGAAAGAGTTGGAGGAAATTGCTTTTAGCACAATCTAGATGTGCTTGGCCGATCAGGTTTTGCCTGAGGTTTGCATAGAAACTATGGTAAAGGGGCTCTGGGAGAGACTGAAGAACACATACATGGGAAAGAACATGATGAACAAGCTGTGGTTGAAGAAATAGCTGCATAGTCTGAGGATGCCCAAAGAAGGAGATCTTGTTGCACATATCCAAAGGTTCAATCAGGTGTGTTCTGAGGTGATGAGTTTGGATGTGAAGATTGACGAGGAGGATCGGGCATTGCTACTATTATGTTCTCTCCCAGGTTCATATGATGGTCTCATAACAACTCTAGTTTAGGGGAAGGAGATCCTAAACTATGAAGAGGTTGTTGGTGTACTCGGATCAAATGAATAAAGGAAGAAGATCTGCAAGGAAGACCCTAAGTCTGAGATCTTGGCTATGAACGTAAGATAAGGAAGATCAAAGGAGAAGACAAGAGAGAAATCCAAGGGCAGGTCAAAGTCTCACGATCAGAGGAACATGATATTAAAATGTTATAAATGTCATCAGCTTGGACATTTGAGGAGAAATTATCCTCTTTTGAGATCAAAAAAAGGGAAGGCCAACAAGGGAGATGATACAGCTTCTATGAGCAGTGGAGAATATGTACTAGTTGCATCAGATGGATCCACAGAGTGCGATATTATGTGGATATTAGATTCAGCATGCTCACACCACTATACTTCTCATCGAGAGTGGTTTGCTACCTATCAAAAGGCTGATGATGGAAGTGTCAGTCTTGGAGATGATCATCCATGCAAAGTAGCTGAAATTAGTTCTATCAGGGTGAGGATGTACGACGGGATCATTCGTACATTATCAAATATCAGGCATGTACCAAAGTTGAAAAAGAATTTAATTTTTTTGGACTACTTGGAGGAGCAGGATTATGCTTTTAGTAGCCAGGCTAGGAGTGGATGTCTGAAAATTTTCAAAAGAGCTTTGGTGGTCATGAGAGGTAGAAGACTGAGCAACAATCTTTACAGAATGAAAGGCTTAGTGATAAATGATAGTGTAGAGGTGCTAGTAGTGGCACAAGAGGAGCAGATTTTATATTGATTATGGCACTATCGGATGGGTCATATGAGTGACCGTGGGCTCACAGAACTAAGAAGAAGAGGTATGATCTCAGTTCTAAAGAAGGAGGACACAGATCTTTATGAGCCATGTATCTTTAGCAAATAGCATAGGATGAAGTTTGCTAGAAGTACCAAGCATAGCGAGGGAGTGCTGGATTTAGTGCACTCGGATGTGTAGGGACCAACTCCTGTATCAGTTAGAGGTGGGGCAAAATTACTTTCATTGATGATTTCTCAAGGAAGGTATGGGTTTATCTGATCAAAGAAGAATTAGATGTGTTTGCCCGATTCAGAGCCTGGAGAGCTGAAGTAGAGAAGGAGTCAGAAAGATAGATAAAGCGTCTGAGGTCGGACAATGGAGAAGAGTATACTAGCATGAAGTTCAGGAGGTACTATGAGAAAAATGGCATCAAATGCCATTACACGGTGAGGATGACTCTCCAACAGAATGGTGTCATGGAGAAGATGAACCGAACATTGACCGAGAAGGCATGGAGTTTGAGGCTGCAGACATCACTCCCAAAGTCCTTTTGGGATGATGCTCTAACTTTTTTCTTATTTTTTTGTGAACAGGTCCCCTCATTGTAAGTTGAATGGAGGCATTCCATAAGAGGTCTGGAGTGGAAAGAAGGTGGAGCTTGGCCATCTGAAAGTCTTCGATTGCTTAGCCTATGCACATATAGAGGCAACTAAGAGGAGTAAATCAAATCCAAAATCTTGAAAGATGACATTCATAGGATATCCATAAGGAGTCAAGCAGTACCTACTATAGGACTCTCAGGCACAAAAGTCAATGATCAATAGGGACATTATCTTTGATGAGAATAGCATCTTGAGGAGGTCTGGGATAGATAAAACTAGAAAAATAAAGATGAACAGCGATGGCCAGTCAGAGAATGATGGCATGCAGGTTACATCCACTTACAAGAGTGTTCCTGTTGAAGTGGAGCTGGGCAGAAAAGTATTGTCTCAAATTGAAAATCAGCATGAAGAGTCGGTAGTTCAGACAAATGTGCAAGAGCAGCCATAGACATCAGGCAGAGATGTATCAGTGGGAGTGGCTTTGCAGAGGCCCCAGCATACTATTAGGAGACCAGTCAGATATGGCATTAATGAGGTTATCTCTTATGCACTCATCACTACTAATGGAGATCCAAAGAATTATGCAGAGGCCATGGAGAGTGAGGATCATGATTCATGGATGTAGGCCATGATGAAGGAGATGGAATCACTTGAGAAGAATCAGACATGGTAGCTGGTGGATCTTCCTGAGGATGCTCGACCTATTGACTCAAAGTGGATGTTCACAAAGAAAGAAGCACCTTTAGAAAAAGGTGGAGTCAGATTCAAAGCAAAGCTGGTAGCAAAGGGATACTCACAAAAGGAAGGGATTGACTACACAGAAATTTTCTCTTCTGTGGTGCATCATACATCTATTCGAGTTTTGCTATCATTGGTAGCACAGCATAACATGGAATTAAAATAAATGGATGTGAAGATGGCCTTTCTTCATGGGACTTTGGAAGAAAGAATCTACATAAAGTAGCCAGATAGTTTTATGAAGATGGGATAGAAAGAAAAGGTATGTTTACTCAGGAAGCCTTTGTATGGCTTGAAACAATCCCCTCGTCAGTGGTATCGAAGGTTTGATAGCTTTGTATTGAGCCTGGGTTTTAGTAGATGTGAACATGATTGTTGTGTTTACGTTAAGAATGTAGATGAGGAGGATGTCCTATACCTATTATTATATGTAGATGATATGCTCATAGCCAATAGAAGCATGGATGCTGTGAAAAGGTTGAAAAGAGCATTATCATCTGAATTTGAGATAAAAGATTTGGGTCCAGTTGAGAAAATCTTTGGAATGGAGATTTGCAGAGATAGTGCAAAGGAGTGCTCCATTTGTCACAAAAAAAGTATATCCAGAAGATTCTGAAGAGGTTTGAGATGGAGAAGGTCAAACCTATAGAGACGCCATTGCCGAGCCATATGTCTCTCTCTAAGTTACAGTGCCCCCAGTCAAAAGAGGAGAGAGAGTACATGGAATGAGTTCCTTATGCAAATGCTATAGATAGTATGATGTACACTATGGTATGCTGTAGACCAGATATAGCATATGCTGTGAGCATGGTTAATAAATACATGGCTAACCCTGAGAAGGAATACTAGAAAGCATTGAAATGGATATTGAAAAATCTATATGGAACAAGGGATTATGGTTTGATATTTGGTGGACAGTCGAAAGGATTTGGAGAACAATCTATGAAGATATGTAAAGGTTCAAATCCTTTGGAAGGATTTGTAGATGCAAATTATGCTGATGATCTTGATACAATGAGGTCTACTACTGGATACCTCTTCTGCGTATATGGTGGACTGGTGTCTTGGAGATCAATCCTTCAGTCAATCATGACCTTGTCTACCATAGAGGCCAAGTACATTGGGATAATGGAGGCTACAAAGGAAGCCCTTTGGCTTAGGAGGCTGATTGATGAGTTGGAGGTGGAGCAGAGCAAGGTTATACTATTCAGTGATAATCAGAGTGCTCTATTCTTGGCATAGAATCCAGTCTATCATGCGCGCACAAAGCATATAGATATGAGGTACCACAGGATCAGAGAGCTGATGGAGGAAGATGAAGTGGAACTGATGAAGGTCCATACCAAGGAGAATCAGTTTGATGCACTCACAAAGGTACTCTCTAGAGATAGCTTTCAGAGATGTATGGCATCGATGGGTCTGTTGAGAAGAGATGTAGAAATAGATGTGCATGAACTTCAGCAGCTCTCCAAGGGGCTTCGAGCCCATAAAAGAAAGGGTGCTACTCTCGACGAGCCTTCCAAAAGAGCAAAGATCAATGCCTCGAGCTCTACTGCACCCACTAGTACTGTTGACTCCTCCAAAACTACTGTTGCTACTAAGATTGTTGCTGCCACTGAGGTTGCGGCACCTCCAACATCCTCAAGCCCTCCGACCAAAGTCCAAACTTTGGAGCCTCCCAATGAGAGAAAAAAGAGGATGGAAAAGAAGAAGGCGAAGATGGCCTCTAGGAAGGTCAAGTGCAAGACCCATCCTAATGAGTCTAATGGTTTTGATGAGGATTTGGAAGAAAACCCCTTCCACAATTAAGAAATTATCAAGGATTTAATTGTCGGTTGCACCTTGGTTGAGGTTGTGGACAAAATTATCGATGCCGACTATGAACAACGTTCTTGGGACTCTCATGGGTCCTTCCTTGAGGTAACCACTTTCTCTTTTGATTAACTTGTCTATGAGCTTCTTCATTTACATAACTCATTTATTATTTTGTAGATGGGTCACCAACTGATCGCCAATATTAAGGCGATGAATCATATGAGGTCGAAGATAGTAAAGGCTCAAGAAGACCATCAAGCTGAGACTAGTCACCTCATTAAGGAGAAAGCTGAGGTCGACCATCTTCTTAAAAAGAAAATGACTGAGGTCGAGAGCCTCTAGGAAATGGTACAAAATACTATGCAAGCCTTGGCAAAAGCAAAGGAGGAGCTAAGCTTGAAAATTAAGAAGAGGGAGAAGACCAAAGCCGAAGCTGCTGAGATGAAGGAGTAGGTCTCATTTGGGAGGCGAAGGCTCAAGCAGTGGAAGAATTCAAGGCCTCTTCAAAGATGAAGGATATAAAGTTTGAGTTCACCCAATTGTCTTTCATCAAGGGGTTTGAGCTCTGCTAGAAGAATGTGATCGATAAATTTTTCGAGCTTGACCTTAGCTTCTTGGATGAAGGAGCTTCTGACAATATGGCCGGACCATCTATCGTAGGTGTCAATCTCCCATCAACCGAGCCTTCTTTCGTTGCATCCCCTGTCACATCTGCTCCTCCTACTACATCAGCTCCTCCCATCGCTGAAAAACCTGCGTCAACTAGGGCTGCACCGAACTCCTCTACTACTTCTCTAGAAGTCTGAGACCTCTTATTATTGTACCTTTTCTTTTATTTTTTCTTTTTTTGGTATTTAAAGAACATTTTGATTAATGAAAATAAACCTTTTTCTTTAGTGGTATTTTTGTTATGATACTTTCATGCATTAAGTGCAGTCTCCTATTGAAGCTGATCCTCTACCTTAGGGTATCCTCCTGAGAGCTTATATAAAGAATTTAAAGAAGAAAGTTTGTCAGCACAAGAAGAAGTTAGAAAAAATAGAAGATGAGCATAAGAAATCCAAAAAGATCTATGCCAACGTCGCTATTGAAATTAATCGCTTGTATCAATCATCCAGGCAACTCTTCAAAGAATATAATACCAAGAAGTATCATCTGAATGAAGAGCTCAAGGAAGTCAAGAAGCATGCAAGTGAGAAGTCTTGGGCTTTGACAGTCAAGGCTAGCTCTCTTGAGGTTGAACTGAAAGTAGCACAAGAAAGGATTCAGCTACTTGAAAGAAGTTCGGCATGGTCTACTGATCGAAAAGAATATGGTTGGGATAGATCGAAGAAATTTTTTGAACTTCAAAGCCAATTGAAGTCGCTGATCTCCAAAGGAAGCTTTAGAAGGCTGATGACAAGGTTGCTCGACTTGGACAATGATTGTGTGATAAAGCCCAGGCTAGCTCAGGTAAAGATTCAGAGGAGGTTATTTCTTTAAGGGGCATCTTGGAGAGCTTGTCTGCGGCACATAATAAGGACAGGATCGAGCTGCAAGAACTAAAGATTTAGATGGTTTATCAAAGAATGTCGTGAAAGAAGTTGAGGAGGAATCGGCCATCCGGAGGAATGAAAGAACCAGATCTAGAGTTTCACGGGTAGATCTTAAAACTTTTTTAAGATCAGGTAGCAAAAAGCTTAAATAAATTAAATATTTATTTAAATAAGCATGAAAACACCCTAGATCTAAGATTTATTACATGATCAAGGAATGATATTCAATCAAAAATTAAAAAATATAAAGAAAAGATTAATATGTTGATCTCATCAACATGCTACAATACTATATCTAATGCAGCTATAAAATAAATAGATTAGATCTATTACCTATGCAAGTTAGACATTCTAACCTGCTAATCTAGGCTTAAGTATAATGTCACAAGCCGCACATGCATCCAATCTCTAGAAGTCATCCAGACAATCCCACGAGCACGATCAAAAATTCTGATGCAGAAAATCAGCACAGTATGCTAGTATTGTGCTGATCTTTCTTTAATGGTCGATCAGATACCTCCTTCTGGATTTAAACTCTTCTAAGGAGAAGAAGGTGAAGAGGAGGTTTCAAATGTGAGACTCTCTCAAAAAACCCAAGGAAGAAGGAAGGAAAGAGATGAACAAAGCAATCCTAGAAGAAGACCCTCTTCTTCTTCTCTTTGCTCTCATCTAGACATCTAGTTTTGTGTCTATTGAAACCCAATGCCCAGAGGATCTCTCTCCCTAATTTTTACACACATCAAATCTCTCTTAATGATCTATATTTCATGAAAAAATAAGACCAAAATTCATCCTAAATAGAAAGATATGTAGAGTTCAAGTTTGGTAAAAAACTCAAACAAGGAAAGGACATAATATGGCAAGTTGTTGGGGCACCAAACTCTTGGGCACCCCCACCTTATTTCTTTCTATAGACTAGAAATAGGGGCACACAAAAACTTTTTATTTTATCATGGAATTCAGAGAAAATAAAGAAGGTGTGGGCGGCACAATTAGAAGGAGGTGTTTTAGTTTATATGGATTTTATCTCATAGAATCCTAGATCAAAACTTACTTTTCTTTTTGACTTGGTCAACCACCAAATTACCATATGAGAAAGAGAGGGAGAGTGGAGGCATGTGTGAAGATCAGGAGAAAGAGAATTTCCATGAAAAATTCCTAAAAAATAGGCATGGGAGGCATGGAGGGCTAAGGTGGCACAAGGTGTAATCCTAGTCTCACTAGGATTCCATCTATGACTTGGTCAAATATGGTTTCTCAAACCAAATTAAATCAAAATCAAGTTAACCAAATTAAATTAGATTTTAATTTAATTAAAAATTTAATTAAATTAGATTAAATTAAATTTAATTTTAATTTAATTTTCTAATCAAATTAGGAAATTGGGTTGACCTAAGTTTTAGTTGAACTAGGATTAGTTTTTTCTTGCACTTGACTTATCCAATAAGCCAATTGGACTTGATCCAATCAAGTCCAAACTAAATCTAATTAAATCATATTTAATTAAACTTAATCTTAGTCCTTTGGCTTAATCAAATTAAGTCAATTAGCAATCAAATTGCTAATCGATCCTCTTACAATACCTGCACTAGGTTAAACATCAATCGTATTGATCGTTTAATCTTAGAATAATTCTTAATCATTGATCAACTATCTGATCGATGAAGGAATCAGATTTAGAATTTCACAGATATATCTCAAAAATTTTTCAAGATCAGGCAGCAGAAACTTTAAATAAATTAAATATTTATTTAAATAAGCATGAAAACATCCTAGATCTAAGATTTATTATATGATCAAGAAATGATATTAAATCAAAAATTAAAAAATATAAAAAAAATTAATATATTGATCTCATCAATATGCTACAATACTACATCTAATACAGGTATAAAATAAATAGATCAGATCTATTACCTGTGCAAGTTAGACGTTCTAACTTGCTGATCTGGGCTTGATGATGATATCACGAGCTACACATACGTCCGACCTCTAGGAGTCATCCACACGAGCCTACGAGCATGATCCAAAATTTTGATGCTAAAAATCAGCATAGTATGCTGATTTGAGATGACATTTCAGATGTGAGACTCTCTCAAAAAACCAAAGGAAGAAGGAAGGAAAGAGATGAACACAGCAACCCTAGAAGAAGATCCTCTTCTTCTTCTGTTTGCTCTCACCCAAATATCTAGTTTTGTGTCTATTGAAACTCAATTCCCAGAGGTTCTCTCTCCCTAATTTTTGCACACCTCAAAGCTCTCTTAATGGTCTATATTCCATGAAAAAATAAGGCCAAAATTCATCCTAAATAAAAAGATATGCAAAGTCAAATTTTGGTCAAAAACTCAGACGAGGAAAGGACATAATATGGCAAGTTGTTGGGGCGCCCAAGAGTTGGGTGCCCCTATGAGCTCAGAAGTGGTACTCCCAAGTCTTGAAAATATGAGAAGATCGATCATGAAAAGATGGATGTAAGTCGAAAGAGAAATTAGCTCTCCTAGTAAAGTTTAAAAACTGGACCGACAAACCCTAAGACTGAGTCGACTAAGTTAGGAACTGGGCCGGCTCAGTTCAGGACTAGGTTGGCTAGGTCTCAGAGAAAAATTTAGATAGAAAGCAGCATTTTTGGACTATTGACATGGTACACAACTAGCCTGGCTCAGTCTGGGACTGAGTCGATCCAGTCGTAGATTAATCGGCTCAATTTGAAATTGGGCCGACTCAGTTTTCATGAATTATTATTTTATGTACGTGGGTTGTTTGGATTTGGAGAGTTTTTCTATGAGCTTGGGCTTGACCCTTTGTAAAGTATATATACTGAAAATAGGTCTAGATTGTAAAGAGTGCTGAAATATACTGAATAAAAGCTCTTTTCTTTCAAAAATCTCTTCTTCTTTATTTCTTGAATTATTTGATAGTGCTTCCATAGAAATTTCTGAGAAGTACTTTCTTGATGCTTAGCTAATCACTAACGACCATGCCAATCCAGATGGGAAGAGTGCGCATTCTTGACATTTTGGTATCAGAGCGGTGTTGCATGGAAGGAAGGAAGACACCTAGGATTTACTACATTCAGGATATGTTGCACCAGGTTTTATCCTAAAACTTCTAGTTTGCTTCGTGGTTGTTTCTAGATTGAGGTGGAGATTGCTTACACGGAGGAATGGTGATACAAAAATTTGGAAAGAGGATCTAGGGCTAGTTAGATCTTCTTTGAAGGATAGTTTTGCTGGTGTGTGAGATCGTGAAGGATGTTACGGATTTATTCTTGACTTGTTTAAAGTCATGGGATCAAGTGGATTCAAGATAAATTTTGAGAAGTTCAATAGCAAGGAGAACTTTACTCTATGATAGCAAAGAGTAAAGAACTTATTAGTTCAGCAGAGGATCTATAAGGTCTTGACAAAAGAATGGTCGAAAAAGATTAGTGCTGAGGATTGGAAAGAGTTGAAGGAAATTACTTTTAGCATAATTCAGATGTGCTTGGTCGATCAGGTTTTGTCCGAGGTTCGCATAAAAACTACAGCAAAGGGGCTCTAGGAGAGACTGGAGAACACATACATGGGGAAGAATATGATGAGCAAGCTGTGGTTGAAGAAATAGCTGTATAGTCTGAGGATGCCCGAAGGCAAAGATCTTGTTGCACATATCCAAAGGTTCAATCAGGTGTGTTCTGAGGTGATGAGTTTGGATGTGAAGATCAACGAGGAGAATCGGGCATTGTTGCTATTATGTTCTCTCCCAAGTATGTATGATGGTCTCATAACAACTTTAGTTTATGGAAAGGAGATCCTAAACTATGAAGAGGTTGTTGGTATGCTCAGATCAAATGAGCAAAAAAAAAAGATCTGCAAGGAAGACCCTAAATCTAAGATCTTGGTTGTGAATGAAAGATAGGGAAGATCAAAGGAGAAGACAAGAGAAAAATCTAAGGGCAGGTCAAAGTCTCATGATCAAAGAAAGATGACATTGAAATGTTATAAATATCATCAGCTTGGATACTTGAGGAGAGATTATCCTCTTTTGGGATCAGAAAAAGGAAAGGCTAGCAAAGAAGATGATACAGCTTCTATAAGCAATGGAGAAGACCTACTAGTTATATCAGATGGATCCAAAGAGTATGATACTATGTGGATATTGGATTCAGCATGCTCCCACCACTCTACTTTTCATCGAGAGTAGTTTGCTATCTACCAGAAGGCCGATGGTGGAAGTGTCAGCCTTGGAGATGATCACCCATGCAAAGTAGCTGAAATTGGCTCTATCAGGATGAGGATGTATAATAGGATCATTCATACCTTATCAAATATCAAGCATGTATCGGAGTTGAAAAAGAATTTGATTTCTTTGGGCTACTTAGAGGAGCAGGGTTATGCTTTTAGTAGCTAGGCTGGGAGTGGATGTTTGAAAATTTTCAAAGAAGCTTTGGTGGTGATGAGAGGTAGAAGACTGAGCAACAATGTTTATAGAATAGAAGGCTCAGTGGTAAATGATAGTGCAGAGGTGCTAGCAGTGGCACAGGAGGAGCAGATTTTATATTGATTATGGCACTATCAGATGGATCATATGAGTGACCGTGGGCTCACAGAACTAATCAAAAGAGGTATAATCCTAAGTCTGAAGAAGGAGGGCACAGATCTTTGTGAGCCGTGTATCTTTGGCAAATAGCATAGAATAAAGTTTGCCAGAAGTACCAAGCGCAGCGAGGGAGACTGGATTTAGTGCACTCAGATATGTGGGGACTAGCTCCTATATTAGCTAGAGGTGGGGCAAAATACTTTATCACTTTCATTGATGATTTCTCAAGGAAGGTATGGATTTATCTGATCAGAAAAAAATCAGAGGTGTTTGTCCGATTCAAAGCATGAAGAGCTGAAGTAGAGAAGGAGTCAGAGAGATAGGTAAAAAGTCTGAGGTTAGATAATGGAAGGGAGTATACTAACCTGGAGTTCAGAAGATACAATGAGAAAAATGGCATCAAACATCATTACACAGTGAACATGACTCCCGAGCAGAAGGGTGTCGCGGAAATGATGAACCGAACTCTGATCGAGAAGGCATGGAGTTTGAGGCTGCAGACATCACTCACAAAGTTCTTTTGGGATGATGCTCTAATTTTTTCTTATTTTCTTATGAATAGATCTCCTCATTATAAGCTGAATGGAGGCATTCCAGAGGAGGTCTGGAGTGAAAAGAAGGTGAAGCTTGGCCACTTAAAAGTTTTTGGTTGCATAGCCTATGCACATATGGAGGCAACCAAGAGGAGCAAATTAGACCTGAAATCTCAAAAGATGACATTCATAGGGTATCCACAAGGAGTCAAGGGGTACCTACTATGGGACTCTCAGGCACAAAAGTCAGTGATCAATAGGGACATTATCTTTGATGATAAGAGCATCTTGAGGAGGTCTAGGATAGACGAAACTGAAGAAATAGAGGTGAACAGTGGTGGCCAGTCAAAGAATGATGGCATGCAGGTTATATTTACCTACAGGAGTGTTCCTGTTGAGGTGGAGCTGGACAAAAAAGTGTTGTCTCAGATTGAAAATTAGTATAGAGGGCTAGCAGTTCAGACAGATGTGCAGGAGCAGCTACAGACATCAGGTAGAGATATGCCAGTGGGAGTGGCTTTGCATAAGCCCCAGCGTACTATTAAGAGATCGATCAGATATGGCATTGATGAGGTTATCTCCCATGCACTCATCACTACTAATGGAGATCTAGAGAATTATGCAGAGGCCATGGAGAGTGAGGATCATGATTCATGGATACAGACCATGATGGAGGAGATGGAATCATTCGACAAGAATCAGACATGGCAGCTGATGGATCTTCTTGAGGGTGCTCGACCTATTATCTCAAAGTGGGTGTTCGCAAAGAAACAAGTACCTTCAGAACAAGGTGGAGTCAGATTCAAAGCAAGGCTGGTAGCAAAGGAATACTCACAAAGAGAAGGCATTGACTATACAAAAATTTTCTCTCCTATGGTGTGTCATATATCTATTCAAGTTTTGCTATCACTGGTGGCACAGCATAACATGGAATTGGAATAGATGGACGTGAAAACGACCTTCCTTCATGGAACTTTAGAGGAAAGAATCTATATGAAGCAGCTAGATGGTTTCATGGAGATGGGATAGGAAGACAAGATGTGTTTACTCAGAAAGTTTTTGTATGGCTTGAAACGATCCCCTCGTTAGTGGTATCGAAGGTTTGATAGCTTTGTCTTGAGCCTGGATTTCAACAGATGTGAACATGACTATTGTATCTACGTCAAGGATGTAGATGAGGAGGATGCCCTGTACCTATTATTATATATAGATGATATGCTTATAGCCAGTAGAAGCATGGATGCTATGAAAAGATTGAAAAGGACATTATCATTTGAGTTTGAGATGAAGGATTTGGGTCCAGCTGAAAAAATTCTTGGAATGGAGATTTGCAGAGATAGATGCAAAGGAGTGCTCTATTTGTCACAAGAAAAGTATGTCTAGAAGATTCTGGAGAGGATTATGATGGAGAAGGCCAAACATGCAGAGACGCCATTGTCGAGCCATATATCTCTCTCCAAATTATAGAGCCCCCAGTCAGAAGAGGAGAGAGAGTACATGGAATGAGTTTTTTATGCAAATACTGTAGGCAGTGTGATGTACACTACGGTATGTTGTAGACCAGATATAGCACATGCAATGAGCACCGTTAGTAGATACATGGCTAACCATGGGAAGGAACACTGGAAATCATTGAAATAGATATTAAGATATCTACTTGGAATAAAGGATTATGGTTTGGTATTTTGTGGGCAGTCGGAAGGATTTGGAGAATAATCTATGAAGATGTGTGAAGGTTCAGATCCTCTGAAAAAATTTGTTAATGCAAATTATGCTGATGATCTTGATACAAGGAGGTCTACTACTTGATACCTCTTCTGCGTATCTGATGGACTAGTGTCTTGGAGATCAACCCTTCAACCAATCATGGTCTTGTCTACCATAAAGGCCGAGTACATTGGGATAATGGAGGCTGCAAAGGAAGCCCTTTGGCTTAGGAGGCTGATTGATGAGTTGGGGGTGGAGCAGAGCAAGATTATACTATTCAATGATAGTCAGAGTGCTCTGTTGTTGGCATAGAACCTAGTCTATCATGCACACACGAAGCATATAGACGTAAGGTACCATAGAATCAGAGAGCTGGTGGAGGAAGATGAAATGAAACTAATGAAGATCCATACCAAGGAGAATCAGTCTAATGCACTCATGAAGGTACTCCCCAGTGATAGCTTTCAAAGATGTGTAGCACAGATAGGTCTGTTGAGAAGAGATATGTTCACAAGGACTTGAAAGTACCAAGGTGGAGAATGTGAGCTCAGAAGTGGCACTCCCAAATCTTGGAAACATGAGAAGACAGATCATGAAAAGATGGGAGCAAGCTGGAAGAAGAATCAGTCTCAATAGTAAAGTTCAAAAATTGGGCTGGCTCACTCTGAGACTAAGTTGGCTCAGTTGAAAACTGGGTCGGCTCAGTCTAAGACTGGGTCGGCTAGATCTTAGAGGAAAATTCAGATAGAGAGTAGCATTTTTGGGCTATTGGCACGATACACAACTAGGTCAGCTCAGTCTGGGACTAAGCCGACCTAGTCATAGGTTAGCCAGCTCAGTCTAAAACTGGCCCGGCTCAGCTTTCGCGGGTTGTTATTTTATGTACGTGAGTTATTTGGATTTGAGAAGTTTTTCTATGATCCTGGGCTTGACCCTTTGTAAAGTATATATATTGGAAACAGGTCAAGGTTGTAAGGGTGCTGAAATGTGCTGAATAAAAACTCTTTTCTTCCAAAAATCTCTTCTTCTCTATTCTTGATTTATTTGATCATACTTCTGTAGAGATCTCTAAGAAGTACTTTCTTGTTGCTTGGCTAATCACCGACGTCCATGCCAATCTGTGTGGGAAGAGTGCATATTCCCAACATATTAATCACTTAATGGGATGCTATGATCTAGTTATCATCATAACTATTTCATTTTTAAGGATCTAATAATTTTAGAAAATTTGATTAATTTGATTTAGAAAAGAGAGTTAGATGAACCAGCTAAATAGGATCCTCCCACTGACTTCACCAAGTCAGATTAAGGGAGCCATTGATAAGCAGGTCTAGGAGCACCTAAATCTGTCACACTGATTTACCTAGCTTACATGGATAAACTCAAATTATCAAATGATCTGGTTAAAACATCATTTCACCAAGAAGGCCAGGTAAGTGAGATTGATGGTCTACCAAAGCTTGCCTTAGACACCATCTGAAATGGCCAAGTAAGCAGGCTGTCAATTAAAGACCATCGGTCTGGATTGCTAGACTTATCTTAGACACCAACTAGTTTGTTAGTTTTGATTAGATCAACCTAACAGTTCGGGTTAGACCGCGTAAACAAGAATTAAGTCAATTTTGGTTCTCGTTAAAGATTGGACTCGATCAACTATAACTATTATAATTTATTTAGATAATCCTTGATCGAATCTAAGATAAGTATTGATTAGATTTAGTCAATTCTCTAATTAAGTCCATTCTATAATCTAACCTTAGGTCTAACCCAAGTAATGAATCTAATTCCTACTAAACCATTAACCCAAATGTTATGATTTGTGTCTTAGGATCTTCAATTCGCAATCCCAAATCCTAATCAAACAACTCTTAATTCTTATTAAGTTTAGGACTGAGGATTGAGATTCGATATTTTAAAAATAATTTTTATATTTATAAAATATTTTTATTAAACATATTCATGTAATTCAAATTGAAACTATTTTAATTTTAATCAACCATAAATCACCTTAAATCAAATCTAACATATTTATGATGTTAAAAATTAGATTGAAATACTTTCAATCAAATTATAAATTTTTTTAGATCTAATCTAAAATTTTATGTTGAAAATTTTAGATCAGCATATATTAAGACAACTATTTCACTATAAGGGATAAACCTTACAGCAAGACAACCTTATAAGATCAGTCCATACAATCAAAAATAATTATTTTTAGATTTAAATAATTTTAAGGCTAATAAATCATAAATTAATCTAGATCATATCTATCAAATTTATGATTAACTTCAGATCTACACGAACCAGGATAATCTTTATACTATAAGGGATAAACCATATAGCAGGACAATCTTATAAATCAATTCATGCAATCTATAATTTAATTTTAGATTTAAATAATAGATTATAATTTAGATCTAATCTAAATAAATAATCTAAACATGTATAAAAATTATTTCATAAGAAATCTAGGCTCTGATACCAATTGAAGAAATGGATCTAGGGTTTCATGAATATATTTCAAAACTTTTTTCAAAATTATAAATTTATTAAAATACATAAATTAATCCTAGATCTAGGATCTTATCTCATGATCTATGCATGCTATTAAATCTAAAATTCAAAAAAAAAATCTAGCAAAGATGATGTTGATCACATCAACATCAAAGCTATACTAGATCTAATTTAGAAAGAAAAAGAAGAACGAATCTCTCTTACCTATGCAATTTGGGTTTTCTAACTTGCTAATCTGAGGCTGAGGCCATTGCTCCATGCCACACACACATCCAGTCTCTATAGAAAATCTACATAAGACCTCGATCATCAATCTGAAGTCCAGCAATAGAAAATCAGCATAGCATGCTAGTATTATGCTGATCCTTCTTTGATGGCTGATCATAAGCATCTTTCTTTAAACAATGAACCCTCCAATAATTAAAAGAAGTAGAGGATTTGGAAAGAAAATCACTCTTCTAAAATCTCACAAAAGGAGGAAGAAGAGAATCAAGAAAAGCCCTGGAGAAGAAACCTTTCTTCACCCTTCTTTTTCTCTCACTAGGACACAACAGTTTGTATCTCAATGAAGCACCATGCCCAGATCTACCTTACACCCAAGCCTCTCACATCTCAAACCTCTCTCTTAGGTTAAAAACTTATAGAAAACTCATGTCCTAACTCCCTTTAAATAGAGAGTTATGATAGAGTTATTATATAGGTCAAATACCTAGAAAGGCATGTCCAAATTAAGCAAGGATTGGGGTGCCCAACTCTTGGGTGTCCCCTCTTTATTTTTTTTCATGGACTCTAGAGAATATATGCAAAAATATTATCTATTTTTCATAAAAAAATTAGAGGAAAATCAGATGGTTTGGTGCCTTAAAGAGATAAAGAAAGATGATGTATCAAACTCTATCTAATAGAGACCTAGGTTAAAATAACTTATTTGTTTTGACCTATCCTACAACTAATTTCCTTCTAAAATAGTGGGAGACATAAAAAGGGTATGGATACTCTCTAGAAATAAATTTTTTCATGTAAAATCTAAGAGAATTGGCATGGGGGGTGCATGGAAAGCAAGCTGGTGCAAGATGGAGAAAATCTAGTCACACTAGACTTCTAGTTTTAACTTGGTCTAACTTATTATTTGAACCCATTTAAATCAAAATTAATGCAGCCCAATTAGAGATGATCTTAGTCTAACTAAGATCTTAATTAAATTAGATTAAATTAAATTAAAATCTAGTTTAATTTTTAATTAAATTAGAAATTGGGTGCATACAAGTCCTAATTGAATAGGAACTTGTTCTTCCTTGCAATTGGCTTATCTAATAAATCAATTAAACTTGATTCAATCGAGATCAAACTAAATCTAATTAAATTATATTTAATTAAACTTAATTTTAATTTTTTGATTTAATCAATTTAAGCTAATTAGTAATTTAATTACTAATCGATCCTCCTGCAATACTTGCACTAAGTCAAACATCAATCGTATTGATTGTTTGACCTTAAAATGATTCTAAATTATCGATCAATCATCTGATCAGATTGAGACCACTTACGTGTGTAACCTCATAGATTCAAATATAAGTTAGTAGTATAGAAATAAATTTTTATACCAATCAAAGTGACCATCTAGCAATGGTACCTGACGGTTAGATAGGTTAAATGTGTAAAGCAACATTCTTAGAATCCATATGGATATAGTTTATGCATAATTCATCCCCTTGACCTAAATGCTTGTAGGATGACTCAGAGTTTAACTGTCAACCTTGATTAGATCATCCACATTATATTTTAAAATGCCAAATCCATCTCATGGTTTACTTTGGTCAAGATTTTGCTAAATTGAAATACAGTGATGCATTTTCTTCAAACTCTTTGAGTGATCCATCCCATCTTGATCACTATCGACTTTACAAGTAATTGACTATGCCCAACAATCTTCTATCACTGAATTAAAAATTTAGGTAGTCCGACACCAAAGCACAGTGAGTTTCTTATAAGCCACCATGGCAATCTCAGGTCTAAGAGATACTTATACCCATATCCCATCAGACCAAATCTCGATAGTAGAATGCTCTGAAGTTGGTCATATTTAGTGATGATATATCCTTACATCTCATCTGCATGCCATACCAGTGCCTCCACACTCCTTGGTTAAGAAAACAACCAGCCTATATGGTATACAACAACCTATACTCGATAAACATTATCGTCTTAATTAACGTATCATTTGATCATAAAAAATTTAAGGACTAATCGATAAATTCTCTCTTTATCAAAACTAAATAGTTCTAAGGACTTCATCATAATAAAAAAGTTCATTAGAAGATGTAGACTTTATGATAAAAATATCAAAATATTTATTTTATTTAATAATAAATTATTTATAATTATAAAATAGCATAACCATCAATAGACTGATGATTGATTTTGGGACATAATTTCCAACATGGATACCTATTTCAATCATCAACACCATTAACAAGAAATGTAGGACCTCTGTATAGGATGGTCATAGGGAAGATAGCAAACTTAAACACCTAGCAAACTAAAAGCTCATTTGCTGACTAAATAAAGTAGGTTGTCTAGGAATTATTAACTTAAAGATTCTCAATCAAGCTTTGCTTATAAAATGGTGAGAGAGATTTTATTCCAACCAAGATAGCCCATGGAAAATGCTAATATATAAACTATATTACTCAAGCTTACTGCCTAACCTCTTGTCTCCCCACACATCAAGCAATTCTTCACCGTTCTAGGAGGGTATCTCATCACTAGCCAAGCTAGTGCAATCAATCTCCATACCATTGATCAACAATAGATCACTAACCTCATTCTAGCATGATCAATGGGCAAGTGAGAACCCCTTGCACTCAACTCCTGAACCTCTATTTCTTTACTCACAATTAGGACTATAACATTGCTACATTCATGAGCGAACTATATAATTTACAAAACTTCAGATCCCCAATGCCCCATGTCGCTCAAATCATGCTCCAATTTTCGAACAATATCATCATATATATCTAGCTAAATGCAGAGAATGATAGAAGGACTTAGATATGGAAAAATAAACAAGAGTTTTCAATATCCAAATACTACCTTTTCTTAATGCATGGAGGCATCATTTCCCATTTTAGAAAAATAATATAGAAACTACTGATCTCGAAAGAAATATGAAATATTTAACTAGCTATACTACAATAATAAGCTCCTAACTAGTGATATCTTAATAAAGAAAGGCTTACTAGAACCAACAGTATGCACATTATCCATAACAATGTTGAAACGCTTGACCATATGATGCTAAATTATAGCTATTCAAAAGACTATGGAGCCTACTTCTACAACACCTACAATTTCAATAGTTGCCTAGCCCTATCCATGACCTCTGGCATACTTGGAGGCCGGCACACTATTAAGAGGATCATTATCTAGCTTTAGATATCCTAATTGCCATTTTACTATCATGCCTGTAGAAGGAGAGAAACAATAGAATGTTTCATTTTCATGCCATAGCTGCTCCCATGATACCTAAGATGGTGGTCTCCTTGATAAAGGATTGGACCAGAAATGCTGAGAATATACAAATAAGCAGGCTCTGTTCATAGATGTACTCAATTATAGAGAGGGTATGAAGGCATCATGGGTTTCACCGAGTTGCATAGCTCTTAATTGGAGGATGAAGCTTTCCATCATCCACATTGTATCAAGTAAATGTGAAATCACTTCAACACATATACCAACCGATTATTCCAAGTGAGGAAACTTTGCTAATGGACAAGGGATTTTGGACACATCTTCTATACTAGTCCATGTAGAATAGAGGGAGGAAACACTTGTGCTTTCCTGCCCAACTCCTCTAATCTTGCACATAAACTTTCTCCTTAAATATAAATATCAAGGGGAAGTAATTTACTTCTACCTCTTTTATCTGAAAAAATGATGAGATTTGAATATAAAATGATCAAATTTGAATTTAGACTTTTTTTTATGGAAAAGGGAGGATGATCTGACTGACAATTTATTATAAAATAGATTTAGTATTTACAAAAGGGATTGTTTTTTATCTCAATATTGATGATGAGAGCTCATTAGCATTCAGCAAAACCATTGGCCCAAAATGTGAGTGTAGCCACTAATGTTGCATAGATACAAAAGCAAGGGGGTTCGCATTCAGAATGACCAAAACCCACATTGAGGACATGGTCACATTGAAGTTCCCAAGCAAGGAATATGCCTACCATAAATACCAAAAAAAAAAAAAATGAGGTTGCAGTCTCCAGCAAGTTGTTTTTCTTTTTTTAAATTTCTAGCAATTGGTGAGAGGCTTTGAAACTTCTAAGGCCTGCCAGCATTATCCAGATTGCGGCCTGACACTTCTTTGTGTTGGTTGACATTCACATTTGGAGTAGAAAAATAGTACGGTGGATGATAGCAGTGGGAGATATCGCTTCTATTTTAAAATTTTTATTGTTCCTCTCTAACCACAAGCATCAGTTGACAGCAGCTAATAAACAATCTTTGCTGGTCTGTTTATCTTGGCTGACTTGGTGTTTCTCTTGGTAGACCAAAGATCTTCAATGAAATCAAAGAATGGAGGGAGATGCAATGCTTCTGAAAGCTGAGCCTAGACTAAGCGAGTGAAGGAACATCCTACAAAGAGATGGTTTGCTATTTCCTCAGCTTCCACACACATGATGCACACAATGGGTCCTTGCAACTTCTTCTTGTTTAAAACCTCTCCTATTAAAATTCTATTGTAGAATGCTAATCAGTTGAAAATTTTTATTTTTTCTACTAGTAGAAGTTTCCATACAATTTATGCAAAGAAGGATATAACCTCCATATGACTAAGAAACTCAATTCCCTCTCTTGGACTCCCTCTCTTACTATAGTCTAATAAGAAAGACTTTATACACTGTGTGTGGTGCAATAAAATTGACATGGAGTGCATCATCCAATTATATTGGATCATATAGCCACCGCTTTTCAATGTACATTTAATGCCTGTAGTCCAACTTTTTTATTTAAAATTTTGAATGATGAAAGAATCCTCTTCTTATGAAAACTTTATGATATCTTATGGCTATATTATGGCATCTTGTGACCATATTATAACATCCTTTTATAATTTTTCTTTTAAAAGTCATAAAGACGTTTTTGTCATTGAAACATTATAAAATTTTTAAGTGAGAAGAATAACCCTCCCTTCCTTATGATGATATCTTATATTCAAGAAGTCATAATTTGACGACAAGATATCATAATATGACCATGGGATGTTATAATTTTTTAGAAGTGGAGGGATATTTTTGTCACTCAAAATTTCAAACAAAAAAATGAATTTGCATGCATTAAATGTATGTTGGAAAGCGATCTCTACGTGGTTCAATCAGATGGGATAGTGTATTTTATCTATACCAAATACAGTATACAAAAAATTTCTTATAGTCTAGTTATGCTAGCTATCGAAGCTTGAGATTGCTCAAGAAAATGAATAGAGATGGAAAGAGACCCTTGATTTGCTGATCCATGAGTCATATCAAAAAGCAAAGTTGTGGCTAAAGGGAGCGCACAAGGTTTCTAGCTTTACTTTCAAAAATTTTTTTCAAAAAACATACGCAGTGAAAACTAATATTAATCAAATTAATAATAAGAGCTACAGATCTAATCTAGAAATCCTATACACTACAGGATCTAATGTATCATATATGCATGCATATCTTAAAATAAAAATAGCAACTATAGTAAAACTATTTTTTACTGCTCTATGTGTTCAGAACACATTACCTTTTTATGGGTAAAAGAATGCCATAATCTGATCTCTTCGGTATAGATCTGATCGCCGCGATACAGTCACACATGCATCTGACCTCTACGGGTAATCCACATGAGGCCTAAATTCGATCAACTTTGTAACACCCTATCCCTAATTAACTATGCGTGATGGTGTCACACCCCACCCTTATCTAAAAGTTAAGGAGATTTCTACGTTACAGCTAAGCTATAATATCATTTAAACATGCTCAACACAATTACCTTGTTCAATCATTCCATCAATCACAAGCATTTCAGTTTAACTTTTTTATCTGCTAAAGCAAATATCTTAACTTCACTCAATAATTCACAAGACCAACCTTAGGGTTTCCAATTTACAAAACTATACTTTATTCATACATTCTATTCATTGAACCATCCTTTTAATACACGCATTTGTGAAACAAGCCAAAACATATACATATAATAGTTCTGGCTTAACTATCTCAACTATGCAATACTTCTTAAAATATATTACTTTTACAAGCCAATATCACCAAAATATTTCCTCCACCAGAGGTATTAATACATATATAAATACTAAAACATATATTGAAACATGCCTCCAAACCCAGCTACTCTAAGAACTGCAATGAAAAAGAGTGAGGGGTGAGACTTGGAAAGTCTCAGTGAGTGGATAAACAATCTAACAATGAAAAATAGGAAGATATAGTTATAATAGTTAATATCACAACATAAGACTTAAAAGGCTGATATACTTTCAAATATAAGTAAACCAGACAAGAACAAGTCCACAAATACATCATTTTGCTGAAAAAAAGCTTTGCTGAGCTAAAACCAGTTTATTGAGCTGACAGAATCTACTGATTGAAAAGAAATCCATTGAACTATGATAAACCAATTCTTTTCTAAATAATGCTGATGGCTATGGCTGATTACCCCCAGCGCACCCCTACCATGAGTAGTCAGCACATAGAATGAATGTTAATGCTACTGAAATAAAGCCCTACTAGGTATTTTGATACATTGCCAAGCTTTACTAATCATTCTAATATACTGCTGAACCATGTTAAACCTGATCGCAAGGAGGTGCTGGCTACTACATGCTACATGTCATGCTATGCTATGCATTCTTTCAAAAACTGACACTGAATAAACTTTCAAACATTGATAAACTGATTTAAAAACATTCCAAGCAAGATATAAGCTTGGTAGTAAAACATTTGTGTATATTTCTATTTTTATTCATATAAAAATGAATATAATTTTTATATAAGAAAGAGAATACCAAAGCTAGATAAGAAAATCCACTCACCTTAATAGGCTATTAACTGATTGGCTAATTTTTTCAAATTCTTTAATTCCCCTATAACACCAATAAGTACTGATTAATATAATTCCACATGATTTAAGAACATCAAAGCACATACTTTACTCTCTTAGGCTTATTCTTTAACTCTTCCAATCTTTACTTTCATCCCTATTCATTAGCTCTTCTAGTTCATACTTTAATTTCACTTTACTTACCTTAGCTTAGGTTTAATTAACTTTCAATATAATTCAGGGATTTCCAATGATTCAACTATATTTTTATTCACATAACTATTTTCCAAATCAGTCAATAATATTCAACGAATTGTTAAGACTATTTAAATAATTTTCATCAAGATAAACAGCAATAATTCATCCTTAATTCATGCTTAAATCATATAACTTACTTTACTACAACCTCCTATCCACTTATAATGCTTGAAACATAAATTTAAATCTAAGTTAGAGCTTAAGAATCTTACCTCTAATAGCTCAAAATTCTATTGTTAGCAAAATAAATTTTCTTCTCTCTAAACTAGCTACTTTTCTCCTTAAATCCAACTCACCACTAGATCCTCTCTTCCAAACTGATCTCCTTGGGTTTCTAACTAAGAACAGGACCTTCTCCCACTCTCTTCCCTCCCTTATTTATTCTGTTTAGCTAAAGAACTTAAAACATAAACCTAAAGGGAACCAGTGGCCTTTATTTAGGATAGGATGAATTAGGATATACCTTGCTAGGTGGCGCATCTTAGAGTTGCCATCCAATTCTTCACTTGACAGGTGTTGCTGTAATAAATTTCTAACTATTTGATTATATCCTCAAGCTGCTCTATCATCCCATTTAAAATTATAATTTAAAACACTCTTGGCTAAAACCTGCTCCTAGAATTTTTTGTTGACCGAGCTGGCTTGATCCCAAATCGGGTCAACTCGACCGTCAGTCGGGTTAGCTCGATTCCAAATCAGGTTGGCACTCTCAAGAAAAATAGAAAACTCACTTTATAGCCTCAGACTCAAGCCTGCTCAATTTCAATTCGAATTAGCTCGAACCCCAGGATTTCAAAAATTTTATTTTTCATAATCTGCTCACAACTTCACTCTATACACTGCTTATTTATATTTATTTTAAAGTTAATATCCTCATTTATTTTACTCTTTATTAACTTTAAAATATAAATATAAATAAAAAATAACCTCCTATTTGGAATCAATAAAAATATCAAAAAAATCAAAATCTTTAAGAATAAGAATCCAAAATTTAGGTTCTAGTTCAAATTTTTCAAACTCAAAACTTTTAAAACTTTCTTATTTTAAAACGAATAGGTTAAATAGTCTCCAATATTCATTAAAAATTATTTTGCAACTTACCAACACCTAAGGATCAATTATTGGGACTTTTTATTCCAAGAAAATATATATTTCATATACATTCCCATACATGTGCTAGCTTTCAAACTTAAAAAATTTTCAAGACTCGCAATGGCTGATAGTCATAATTTATGCTTCAAAATCATTACACCCACTAATATTACTTTGAATATCTTTCAAGATATCAATACCATACATACTTGAATAAAAGTCTTTTAATTCTCTATTTTCTAGTCCGGGATGTTACATTTCCATTCTCCTTAAAATAAATTTCATCCTCGAAATTTATACTTTCAACTTTGAGTTCTTTTCAAATTTCAAATCATCTTAATTACCTTAACATTCATTCTTCTAAATTCTAAAGCATCCCTTGTCTAACATAACATACTTGCAAGTCTTACCTGCATATCTTACTTTTTTTTTACCATAATACCATGACCTTCTTTTCAAAGAATAATTATTTGATTCTTACATATCCCAAATCCATATTTTTACTTAAATATTTAATACTTCAATTACATCTATAATCTACAATCAGTATCTTAAATTAATCGTTGCCATACAATCATTCATAATATTATAATAATTCATATAATAATACTCACATTGTCAATGTTCACACTATCTTAACATCTGAATTCATCTTAACTTCTTTTAACTTGAAACTTTTTTGAAACTTTTAATGCATCATAATCCTTAATAATTATCATCTAGCTCTTTAATCATTGCTATTCATTAAATCAACCAGCATATACTTCACAAAGAATGCAATGCTTAGCTCAAATAAGAAATATAGAATGCACATACTTCACTTATTTTAGAGGCCATCAATATTGTAAATATACTCATTCAACTCATGCTCATTAATCAACTACTCAATTAATCAAGATATAGAGTTACTTAGCAATTTCTAACAGCATAAGAAATTCCATTTCAATTAACTTTTGGTTGAATCCTTATCCTCCAACTTAAATAAATAAATTCAAATTAAAATATTTAAGTCATACCTATCTTTCACCTTAAGGGAACCCACATCACCTGCTATCCTTCTTACTTCGACCTATCTTGATCATTAGGACTAGTCCTCATTTTATTTGCTTGCACGTCAGTAGTGAAACAGTAGACTTTGCTAAAAAACTTTTAGTTGAAGCTTTATTTGGATAATTTCTTTTCTGATGATCCATCTGTCCACACTAGAAACATCCTTTAAACCCCTTTTATATTCTCTCGAGTGAAACTTTCCACAATTAGTACACTGAGGAATCTAATTTAATGGTATAGCAACCGGACTAGCACTCTTATTAAGATTACTCTGAAATTCCATTATTCCAGAATTTCTTTTTTTAGCTCTCTTACAACTTCTTTCGATATCTGTATCTTGAGATTGAAAATTACAAATAGAAGCTACTATAGTAGTAACCGCCTGAGTAATTATACCTGCAACTTCCTACAATTCAATAGTAGGTACTTGCACTTGAAATAGGGGTACAGATGCTGGAGTACTACGTACAGGCTCAGAAACATTCTCTTGCAATTGTAAAGTCTCTCTCTTTCCCCTCTCAGAGCAATAGGTAAAGTATTGGATAATGCCCTATGATCTTGGTCATCTCTATCAATTCCTCTAGCTCTACCCCAACCTCAACCTCGACTCCCGCTTGAACCATGACCTCGACCACTATCTCTTACTGGTAATTGATCTCCATCAAACCCTGACCTTGTCTAAACCATCTTCCTACAAAATACAACTGATCTGATCAATTTCATTTTCCCCTTTACAATAATCTTTCTAATAAATAAATTTCAAAAGGAAACATTTCGATATTGAAGCATAAACTTAAAATAATTGCTACTGAAAAGAATCTTTAAGAGACCTTGATTCAATTAACCTTAGCTCATCTCTATGAATCATAAACCTTTGCTCTGACTTAGGTCCATCCCTATCATTCATCATAACCCATTTCTTATGCTCATTGATTACAAACTTTTATTCATCTCTATTGATTATTAATTCTTGCTCATACTATCAATTTAACCTTGCTCATATCAATAATTATGCCTTGCTCATCCCAATAAACTATTAACCTTGCTCTGATCATCAATTAAACCTTACTTATCTCTATAAACTATTAAACCTTGCTTAGCTCTATAAACCATTAAACTTTTGCTCATATCATCAATTAAACTTTACTTATCTCAATAAACCATTAACCTTTGCTTTTGATACCAAACATATACTTCCTACTAACCATTACTTATCTCCATTGATCATAAACCATGCTCTAATACAAATAATGTAACACCTCACCTCTAATTAACTATGGGTGATGGTGCCACACCCCATCCTTATCTGAAGGTTAAGAAGATTTCTACGCTACAGCTAAGCTATAACATCATTTAAACCTACTCAACACAATTACCTTGATCAATCATTCCATCAATTACAAGTATTTTAATTTAACTTCTTTATCTGCTAAAGCAAATATCTTAACTTCACTTAATAATTTACAAAACCAACATCAGGGTTTCCAATTTACAAAACTATACTTTATTCATACATTCTATTCATTGAACCATTCTTTTAATACACATATTTATAAAACAAGCTGAAACATATACATATAATAGTTTTGGCTCAACTATCTCAGAGCTGATATCACCAAAATATTGCTTTTACAAGCTGATATCACCAAAATATTTCCTCCACCAGATGTACTAATACATATACAAATACTGAAACATATATTGAAACATGCCTCCAAACCCAGCTACTCTAAGAACTGCAATGGAAAAGATTGAGGGGTGAAACTTGGAAAGTCTCAGTGAGTGGATAAACAATCTAACAAACAATCTAACAATGAAAAATAGGAAGATACAGCTATAATAGTTAATATCACAACATAAGACTTAAAAGGCTGATATACTTTCAAATATAAGTAAACCAGACAAGAACAAGTAAACAAATACATCATTTTGCTGAAAGAAAGCTTTCCTAAGCTAAAATCAATTTACTGAGTTAACAAAATCTACTAAATAAAAAAAAATCTATGTTAGATATATGTGCCCTAGAAGCCAGAATTGGCTGACACTTGTAATACACTTCTAGGGGCAAAATTATAATTTTGACTATAATTTATAAAATGGGTTATTTTCTATCACACATGTGTATTTAGTGTCTGTGATACATCCTTTGAGTTAATGGTAATGATAATTCATATTTTCAAGAGTTGAAAATTTAAGACATGAATAATCATTATTAACTCATAAACAGCTCCCGACCATAGGATCATCACGAGGATGGTGATTGATCCGGAAGGTTGGTGTACGATCGCTTCTCTTTAGTAGATGAGTCTTGAGTCTACGGTGTGGAGACACCGGAGCGAGAGTATAGGTACTCGTTAGAGAACGAGGGCACTGAGCGTGACCACCTCGAGTAGTCATTAGGAAGTCTACCTTCTCGTCAATGACAGACTCGATGCTGCAGTAGTGTGTCTGGTTCTTTGACCTGAGATGCATCGGCAGTTCACCTTGAGGGTGTTATAGTTTGACTACACCATTACTCGGTCTCCTAGCCATATGGAATCCTGAGGTGTATGTTGGCTATGACATGTTCATTGTAGGAACTGGATTGCATCAAGATGGGATCTATCTACCTCGGTGGTAGAGGAGCAGCCCTATGATAATCATGAGAATCAAGTCCTGAAGCCCATGGCCATGGGTAGAGTGAAATAATAGAAAGAGTTTCTATTTAAATTTTCACATTGGACTCGAATCGAATGATTACATCATATGACAGAGACTAGGGTTTGACGAGTTCACCTTAACCCTAATCTGATCGGGGCTCAAGATAGAAGAACTTAATCACACAGGTAGCTGCACCAAGAGGTTCACATTCAGCTCTGATGGGTTGCCACCATATACTGCTAGGTGTCACTGGTGGATTTTGGGAGCAATTAGAATGATTTAGATGATCGATCATTCTAGCTGTTCGAATCAGAAGAGTTCTGATCCATCGAAAGGAGTTTCGATGATGTCTATGATAGAGATCATGACATATCCCATTACCATACAGAACTGAACCTAACTAGGTCACACAAACAAGGGTTTGAATCTGGTGATCATCAATTGAACTGATCTGGTTCAATAGATCTGAATGAGATTCAATTAGGTTCAAGGAAATCGTGCTAGCACTCGATTGAACCTAACATTCTTCTTTTACTATCACAAATAAGTTGTCCTAACTGAGCCAAAGGAGTTTGTACTCAATCAGAGGCCTTCATATGGTCTGACTGGAGGTTGTCCAAGTCAGAATAGGTTGTCTTATTTGTAAGACATTACCTACCATTTTTGGTCACCTGCCATTTCTTGTTCTTTGACTTTGGTCAAAAGTCTACCTTTGACTGGTCAAACGTTGACCATTCACCCTTTGACTTTTGACCACATGTCATGCACCTATTGGAGAGCTGGTGGGGGCCTGTCCCCCTGCCAGAACCTGGCAAGGAGAAGGGCGCACGCCAAGGGTGGCGTGAGCCCAAGTAGGAGGCGCCTAGGAGTCCTTGTTGGACAAGGACTCCACCTCCCTTTTGGATTCCAATCAGAGTTCTACTAAGAATCCAGTTTGACTGGTCTTAGGCACCCTCTAAGGAGGAATCCAGGGGTCTCTATTCCAACCAATAAGATTTAGATCTGATTTCACAAAGGGTTGTGATTGGTTGAGAGGAAGAGGAGTTGGATCACAAGAGGTCTATAAATAAGACCCTGTGCCCAACCCTAATTCCAATGCTATTAGACACACCCCAAGGCTGCCTCTCCCCTCCTTCTCCATGCCATAGTCTCTTCTCCCCTTGCTCTCCACGTCCAAAAGGTGTTTTGGACTTTGGTTGGTGCAATTCAGATCAAGGAAAGGCGATCAAAAGCAAGAAGGCTGCGCTGCTGCAAAAGGACGACTGCAGATCTTCAAAAGAGTTTTGAAGATCCTCCAGATCAGATCCAGATCTAATTTTTGGAGGTGTGATAGAGAAGAAGAGGATCTCCAGATCCAACCCAAGTGGATACCGGTAGAGGCCAGGCGCTTGCGTGGCTAAGATCCAGAACCTTCCACTGCAATCAGGATCATCTACAGGGTAATAGGATTACCCAAATCAGGTAAATTAAATTTGATTTAATTTATCTTGTTTTATTTTATTTATTAAAATAATAAGAATTAGATCTAAAACATATCAAGATTTGATTGAGATCAAGAGAAAATTTTTAAAATATATCTCTTGATCTAATCAGATCTGGACGAACCTGGACCGGGAAATCAGGATTTCCCTTCAACTGGTATCAGAGCCATGGTTCTAAATTGTTTAGATCTGATTTTAATTTTATTTTAATTAGAAAATAAAATGATTTTAGATTTCACATGAGATATGATCAGATCTGAAATCAAAAAAATTAAAATTAAATGATTTGGATCTAAGAACATGAAGATATGCATGACTAGTTCTAGAATAGAATAGTTCTATAGAATAGTTTTGCATGTCTTTGATTTAATATGATTAAATCATATTTTAGATCTTCTTATTTACTATTTTCTGATATTATAAGTGTTATAATAACATCTGATAAACAGCAAATAAAAATTATTTAATTTTAAATATCATATGAGATATGATAGATGCATGACTAGACTAGTTGTAGAATAGTTCTACATAATTGTCTAGATTAGAATTTATTTTGATTAGATCAATTTAAATCTAATTTTTTAGATTATTATGTGATAATTTAGATCTAAAAATATGCATAATTTGATACATGAGATGTATGCAAAATATGCCTTGATTAGATCTAAATTTGTATATGAGATATATGATATAGATCTATAACTGTTTTGTAGATTTACATGTTCCTGATTAAGGCGTTCCTCTTGGCCGTCCGGTCATAAGAATGAAGAAGGGTTTGAAGGCCCTCTCTTCCCATTCGATGGGGTGTTCTTATGACGTGTAGGGGTGCTGCGTGTTCGTCCTTAATCAGAAACCCAAAACTTACTTTCTG
>QRFJ01002282.1:0-165992 GCA_006176705.1 Cocos nucifera | reverse complement strand
GTCTTAGGGCCTCTAAGGAGGAATCCAGGGGTCTCTTATTCCAACCAATCAGATTTAGATCTGATTTCACAAAGGGTTGTGATTGGTTGAGAGGAAGAGGAGTTGGATCATAAGAGGTCTATAAATAAGACCCTGCGCCCAACCCTAATTCCAATGCTATTAGACACGCCCCAAGGCTGCCTCTCCCCTCCTTCTCCACGCCATAGTCTCTTCTCCCCTTGCTCTCCACGTCCAAAAGGTGTTTTGGACTTTGGTTGGTGCGATTCAGATCAAGGAAAGGCGATCAAAAGCAAGAAGGCTGCGCTGCTGCAAAAGGACGACTGCAGATCTTCAAAAGAGTTTTGAAGATCCTCCAGATCAGATCCAGATCTGATTTTTGGAGGTGTGATAGAGAAGAAGAGGATCTCCAGATCCAACCCGAGTGGATACCGGTAGAGGCCAGGCGCTTGCGTGGCTAAGATCCAGAACCTTCCGCTGCAATCAGGATCATCTACAGGGTAATAGGATTACCCAAATCAGGTAAATTAAATTTGATTTAATTTATCTTGTTTTATTTTATTTATTAAAATAATAAGAATCAGATCTGAAACATATCAAGATCTGATTGAGATCAAGAGAAAATTTTGAAATATATCTCTTGATCTAATCAGATCTGGACGAACCTGGACCGGGAAATCAGGATTTCCCTTCAATCTACTGAACTATGATAAACTAATTTTTTTCTAAATAATGCTGAAGGCTATGGCTGACTACCCCCAGCATATCCCTACCATGACTAGTCAGCACATAGGATGAATGTTATTGCTACTGAAATAAAGCCCCATTGAGCATTCTGATACACTACCAAGCTATACTAATCAGCACATAGGATGAATGTTATTGCTACTGAAATAAAGCCCCATTGAGCATTCTGATACACTACCAAGCTATACTAATCATTCTAATATACTGCTGAACCATGCTAAACCTGATCGCAAGGAGGTGCCGGCTACTACATGTTGCATGTCATGCTATGCTATGCATGCTTTCAAAAGCTGATACTGAATAAACTTTCAATGCTGATAAACTAATTTAAAAACATTCCAAACAAGATACAAGCTAGGTAGTAAAACATTTGTGCATATTCCTATTTTCATGCACATAAAAATGAATATGATTTTCATGTAAGAAAGAGAATACCAAATCTAGATAAAAAAATCCACTCACCTCAACAGGCTACTAACTGATTGGCTAACTTTTTTAAATTCTTTTCTTCCCCTATAACACCAATAAATACTGACTAATATAATTCCACATGATTTAAGAACATCAAAGCACATACTTTACTCTCTTAGGCTTATTTTTTAACTCTTCCAACCTTTACTTTCATCCCTATTCATTAGCTCTTCTAGTTCATGCTTTAATTTCACTTTACTTACCTTAGCTTAAGTTTAATTAACTTTCAATATAATTCAGGGATTTCCAATGATTCAACTATATTTTTATTCACATAACTATTTTTTAAATCAGTCAATAACATTCAACGAGTTGTTAAGGCTGTTTAAATAATTTTCATCAAGATAAACAACAATAATTCATCCTTAATTCATGCTTAAATCATATAACTTGCTTTACTATAACCTCGTATTTGCTTATAAAACTTGAAAGATAAATTTAAATCTAAGTTGGAGCTTAAGAATCTTACCTCCAATGTCTTAAAATCTTGCTATTAGTAAAATAAATTTCCTTCTCTCCAAACCAGTAACTTTTCTCCTTCAATCCAACTCACCACTAGATCCTCTCTTCCTAACTAATTTTCTTGGGTTTCTAACTGAGAACAGGACCTTCTCCCATTCTCTTCCCTCTCCTATTTATTCTGTTTAGCTAAAGAACTCAGAACATAAACCAAAAGGAAACCAATGGCCTTTATTTGGAAGAGGATGAATTAGGAAAAACCTTACTAGGTGTCGCATCCTAGAGTTGCCACCCAATTCTTCACTTGACAGGTGTTGCTATAATGAATTTCTAACTATTTGATAACATCCTCAAGCTGCTCTATCATCCAATTTAAAATTATAATTTAAAACACTCTCAACTAAAATCTGCTCCCAGAATTTTTTGCTGACCGAGGTGGCTCGGCCTCAAATCGGGTCAACTCGATCGTCAGCTGGGTTAGCTCGATTCCAAATCGAGCTGGCTCTCTCAAGAAAAATAGAAAACTCACTCTACAGCCTCAGACTCGGGCTGGCTCAATTTTAATTTGAGTCAGCTCAAACCCCAGGATTTCAGAAATTTTATTTTTCATATTCTGCTCAAGCTTCACTCCATACACTGCTTATTTACATTTCTATTTTTAAGTTAAAGTTCATTAACTTTAAAATATAAATGTAAATAAGAAACAACCTCCTTTTTAGAACCAATAAAAATATCAAAAAAATCAAAATTCTTAAGAATAAGAATCCAAAATTTAGATTCTAGTTCAAATTTTTCAAACTCAAAACTTTTGAAACTTTCTTACTTTAAAATGAACAGGTTAAATAGTCTCCAACATTCATTAAAAATCATTTTATAACCTACCAACACCTAAGGATCAATCACCGGGACTTTTTATTCTAAGAAAATACATATTTCATATACCTCCCCATACGAGTGCTAGCTTTCAGACTTGAAATATTTTTAGCACTTGCAATTGTTAGATATATGTGCCCTAGAAGTCAGAATTAGCTGACACTTGTAATACACTTCTAGGGGCAAAATTATAATTTTAACTAAAATCAATAAAATAGATTATTTTCTATCATATATGTGTATTTAGTGTCTGTGATACATCCTTTGAGTTAATGGTAATGATAATTCATATTTTCAAGAGTTGAAAATTTAAGACATGAATAATCATTATTAACTCATAAAATGCTCCCGACCATAGGATCATCACGAGGATGGTGATTGATCCAGAAGGTTGGTGTACAATCATTTCTCTTTAGTAGATGAGTCTTGAGTCTACGGTGTGGAGACACCGGAGCGAGAGTACAGGTACTCGTTAGAGAACGAGGGCACTGAGCGTGACCACCTCGAGTAGTCATTAGGAAGTCTACCTTCTCGTCAATGACTGACTCGATGCTGCAGTGGTGTGTCTGGTTCTTTGACCTGAGGTGCATCGATAGTTCACCTTGAGGGTGTTATAGTTTGACTACACCATAACTCGATCTCCTAGCCATACGGAATCCTGAGGTGTATGTTGGCTATAGCATGTTCATTGTAGGAACTGGATTGCATCAAGATGGAATCTATCTACCTCGGTGGTAGAGGAGCAGCCCTATGATGATCATGAGAATCAAGTCCAGAAGCCCATGGCCATGGCAGAGTGAAATAATAGAAAGAGTTTCTATTTAGTTTTCACATCGGACTTGAATCGAATGATTACATCATATGACAGAGACTAGGGTTTGACGAGTTCACCTTAACCCTAATCTGATCGGGGCTCAAGATAGAAGAACTTAATCACACAGGTAGCTGCACCAAGAGGTTCGCATTCAGCTCTGATGGGTTGCCACCATATACTGCTAGGTGTCACTGGTGGATTTTGGGAGCAATTAGAATGATTTAGATGATCGATCATTCTAGCTGTTCGAATCAGAAGAGTTCTGATCCATCGAAAGGAGTTTCGATGATGTCGATGATAGAGATCATGACATATCCCATTACCATACAGAACTGAACCTAACTGGGTCACACAAATAAGGGTTTGAATCTGGTGATCATCAATTGAACTGATCCAGTTCAATTGATCTGAATGAGATTCAATTAGGTTCAAGAAAATCGTGCTAGCACTCGATTGAACCTAACGTTCTTCTTTTACTATCATAAATAGTTGTCCTGACTGAGCCAAAGGAGTTTGTGCTCAATCAGAGGCCTTCACTTGGTCTGACTGGAGCCTGTCCAGGTCAGAAAAAGGTTGTCTTATTTTGTAAGATAATACCTACCATTTTTGGTCACCTGCCATTTCTCGTCCTTTGACTTTGGTCAAAAGTTGACCTTTGACTGGTCAAATGTTGACCATTGATACTTTGACTTCTGTCCACGTGTCATGCACCTATTGGAGAGTTGGTGGGGGCCTGTCCCCCTATCAGAACCTAGCAAGAAGGAGGGCGCATGCCACCCTTGGTGTGTGCCGAAGTTGGAGTTACCCAAGAGTCCCTATTGGACTGGGACTCCATCTCCCTTTTGGATTTCGATTAGACTTCTCCTAAGAACAAAGTTTGACTGGTCTTAGGTGCCATCTAAGAAGGAATCCAAGGGACTCTATTCCCACCAATCAGATTTAGATCTGATTTCACAAAGGGTTATGATTGGTTGGGAAGAAGAGGAGTTGGATCACGCAAAGTCTATAAATAAGACCCTACGTCCAACTCAAGGAGCATCTGAAATTGAATTGAAATTTCTATGCCCCAAGGCTGCCTCTCCTCTTCTCCTTCATGCCAAGTCCACCTTCTCCCTCTCCTCTCCATGCCCAATGGAGTTTGGGATCTTAGTTGGTGCAATCCAGATGAGAGAAAGGCGAGAGAAAGCTAGAAGGCTGTACTACTGCAAAGGACAACTGCTGATCTTCAAAAAGTGTTTTGAAGATCCCCCAGATCAGATCTAGATGTGATTTTTGAAGACGTGATAGAGAAGAAGAGGATCTCTAGATCCAGCCCGAGTGGATATCGATAGAGGCCAGGCACTTGCATGGCTAGATCCAAAACCTTCCGCTGCTTACAGGATCATCAACGGGTAATAGGATTACCCTACATCAAGATAAATTAAATTTGATTTAATTTATTTAAATTTTATTTTTATTATTAGAATAATAAGGATCAGATTTGAAACATCCCAAATCTGATTAAGATCAAAGAAAAAAATTTTTGAAATATATCTCTTGATCCGATCAGATCTGAACGAACCTGGTCCAAAAAATTAGGATTTTCCTTCAGTAATGGTAGACAGTCACAATTTATGCTTCAAAACCATTATACCCACTAATATTACTTTGAATATCTTTCAAGATATCACTACCATACATACTTGAATAAAAATCTTTTAATTCTTTATTTTTCTAGTGCTAGATGTTACAAACTTCTCCTAAGTGCTAGCTTGTATAGAAGTCTTCAATGGCTGATTCTAGATTGAACTCCTTCGTTCTTGCTTCATGGGCTCTTCAGATGCTCCGGATCGTCGATGAATGTAGAAGATATGTAGCAAAGGCTTTCGCCAAGATCTGTGAACTCATGACCCTCATAACTCATATATTTGATTTCCAAATCCCTAGCTATAGATCCTAGGGTATGCACTCACCTAAATACCTATGCCAAGATCTCTCTCTTTTTTTATTTTTCTCACATAGAGGAGAAAGCACACGAAGAAGAGAAACCTTTTCTCTTCCTTTTTTCTTCTTCATCTGCATGTCCCAAAAATTCCATGCATAAATAGATGCACTAGCTCTAGAGAGGCATGGAGGGTTTTAGATAAGATGGTTGGCTTGTTCATTCAAACTCAAACTTCTTTGAATTTGAATAACAACTAGCCTATCTTATCTACATGGGGCATGAGAAAGGAGGGCGCATGCCCTCCCTTGCATGAAAAATATTCACGAGAAATATTTTCTCATGGAGAGAACTTTGGCATAAAATTTAATGAGGTGGCGCATGGGAAGACTAGTCAAACTGGTCTTAATATTTGTCATCCAATTGAACCAATCCAATCCAAATTAGTTAGGCCCAATTAGATCAGATTAAATCCAACTTATTTAAGCTTAATTAGGCTTAGTTAAATTCTAATTAAATCAAAAATTAATCAAGCCAAACCCCTAATCAAATCAGGGATTAAACCTTCTTGATGATTAGATCATCTTATAATCTAACCGGGTCAAATCCAAATGAATCCAATTCAATTGGTCTTGATCCAAAAATAATCACACAAACAAATTGAGTTAATTAATGATCAAATCACTAATTAAAATTCTCTTGTTCAGCCATTAGATCGGATAGGAATCTCTAGTGTGTGTGACCCCGTAGGTTCGAACATAAGTCGGTAGCATGAGAACTAATTTTCTATACTAATCGAAGTGACCATCTAGCAGTAGTACCCAATGTCCGGATAGACCAAATAGTGCAATCATAATACTTAGAATCTACATGAATATGGTTACCGCATAATTCATCCCTTTGACCTCTAGGCATAGTATGACTCAGAATTTAACTGTCAACCCTAGAAGATACATTCAAATTATGTCTCAAAATAATTAGTCCTATGACCCCTCACTAGGACTACCCTGGCCAAGGATTTGCTAAATTAAAATACTATTAAACATAGCTCCTGTGTCCAGGAGTGGTCAATCCTATCTTGACTCATGCACCGACTCCTCAAATACTTGACTGTATCCAAAAAACTTCCATCACTAAATTAAAAATTTAGGTAGTCTGGCACCAAAGCATGGTGAGTTGCTTGAAAGTCATCATGATGATCTTAGATCGGAGGGATACTTATATCCATATTCCATCAGAGTAATTCTTGACAGCATAAAAGCTCTGAAGTCAGTCACATTCAGTGCAGATGTACTCTCACCTGCATGCTATATCAGTATCTTCATACTCCTTGGTTAAGAGGATAACCAACCTATATGGTATACAACGATCTATACTCGTTAAATATTATCGTCCTTAGTAACAACGTATCATTTGATCGTGAATTATTTTAAGGACTAAACGATAAATCCTCCATTGTCGATTCTAAATAGTCCTAAGGACTTCATCACAACAAATAGGAGTTTATTAAAAGATGAAAGATTTATGATAAAAAGTTAGAATATTTTTTATTCAATTAATAATTCATATATAATTACATAAAATAGCTCAATCATTAACAGACTGATGATTGGCTTTGAAATACTATTTCCAATAGTGGCCATATTTCAAACTTGAGAAATTCTTGGTGCACAACATACGATGCAATAATATTGCACCATCCCTTCCTGTTGGTTTACGGAGCCATCACTTATCAATGTGCATTTAATGCCCGTAGCATTTGAAATTTTGAATAATAAAATTATCTCTTCTCAAAAATTATGATATTCCTTCACAAAATTATGACACTCCATAAAAATGATGATACTCCTACAAAAAAATATAGCATTTATTCAAGAACATCATAATTTTTAAGGAGTGTCATTACACTCTTTCTATATATATTCATTATCTTTATTCCTATGGACCATATTATAATATTTTTTCTTAAAAATTATGATATTTTTAAATAAAATGTTATATATTTTATAGAGGTGTCATAATTTTATGAGAGGATGCCATAATTTTTTAGAATGGATATTTTTCTCATTCAAAATTTCAAATGCTATGGATATTAAATACATATTGAGAAGCGATGGCTACATGGATCAATGAAAATGGATGATGCAATATTATTGCACCACATGCATGCAATGCATAAAAAATTTCCATTTCAAACTTATATATTTGCTATTATAGAATGAGCGAATTTAGACTTTTGACCTTCTTAAAAAGAAAACGTGCCCATGTTGATAAAGTTTTGATAGTTTTTTTTTTTTTTGGCATGACAGCAGCGCTGATGATCAAACCTGCAATTCTCCATAGACCCAAAAAAAAAAAAAAGCTTCCGACCCTCCACTGGTGACGGCAGCGCTGACGGCATCTTTCAGACTTTACCGGTCCATCAGGAATCCAGACGACGACTATAAATTTATGCAGGCAATTTTGAGCCAAGAGCAGTAGATCTCATCCTGTCTTTTACATCAAAGAAGAAAGAAGAAGAAGAAAAGGAGAACAATAAAAGGAGGTGTAACAAAAAAAAAAGAGAAAAGGAAAATGAAGAAGAAAGAGGAGGGAAAAAAAAAAGGTCTTCTTTGTCGACATCCACCATTTGATTCTCGAAGGCTTTAACCATGGCTGCCGAGAGGTCACCCAGCATGACCCTTCCCCTGGCTGGCTGTGTGGCCATCATCACCAGCGCCTCCCGCGGCATCGACCGTGCCATCGCCGTTCACCTCGCCTCCCTCGACGCCCGCCTCGTCCTCAACTAATCCTCCAGCTCGCAAGCTGACCTCCTCACCGCCTAGCACAATTCTTCCTACCCATCTTTCTCTCCCTGCGTCGTCGCCGTCCGGGCCAACATCTCCGACCTGGTGGATGTCAAGTCCCTCTTCGACCGGGCCGAGTCCTTCTTCGGCACCCAAGCCCACATCCTCATCACCTGCATCGGGTTGCTCGCCTCCAAATATCCATCTCTCACCGACACCACCATCGAGGACTAGGACTCCACCTTTGCCGTCAACACCCGGGGCACCTTCCTCTGCTGTCGGGAGGCAGCCAACCACCTTCGATGGGGCGGCGATGGCTGGATCGTTATGGTGTCATCGTTGCTTGTGGAGGCGCTGAAGCTGGGGTAAGGGGCGTACATGGCGTCAAAGGTGGTGGTGGAGGCAAGGACGAGTGTTGGTGCAGAAAATGGTATCAGCGCCCGAGTCAGTAGAGTTTATAAAAATGAGGATGCCGATGGGACATGCAAGAGAAAGTTCAGATCAGAGGTGAATGACTCTAACAAGATCCTTCGATGCTCAAGTTAATTCTCTGGCCGATAAGAATGGAGTACTCAAGAAAATTAGAATGAAGATGAGAACTTAGAGTAGAAACGTATCTGGAGGATCTTTTATATAGACGGAGCTAATAACAAACTGATAGTGACAGTTGTAATTATTTGTTAGTGGGCCATTCGGACCACGTGGAGTTTGTTATAGAGTTTGTTATGCAGTGAGGCTATCCTTTGTCGGGACCTGTAGGCAGTTAAGTTTCGTGTGCTAGAGCTCGGATGTGGCTTCTGCACATTTGGATGAACTTACTCGTGTTGAGATGGCAAGCTTGGAGTTGGGTAGGTCGAGCTCAGAGGGTGATTCTTGAGTGGCGGGCGATAAATTTGTAGCTGACTAATGTCTGTTAGCACTGCTCTTGATAACTTTGAGGAGTTCAGCTATCTTCTATATCAGCTAGGGACTAATAAAAATATCATTGGGAACCAGACTCATTCTGAGGAAAAAGCCATCTCACTGCTCAGGTTCAGCCATAAGTCATGTATGATATAAGCTGGCTAGGTCAGAGGGGAATTTGGCTTCCAGACTTAAGGCTAATGAGATGCGTAGCTTAGTGTAGGGGAATTCGACCACATTTAGGATCGGCCATAAGTAAAGTCGAGCGATGCCAGTATTGACGAAATTCTCTTTGACGGGTTCTATGGTCGGGTTCTATAGAAAGAAGCTCAAACTAATATTTATGATGAGGTTCTTTGGCTGACTCAAGCCCATACAACCAATTCTTAACATAAGGGTGCCAATGTTTGCCCTTCATAGAGTGGGGTATAGAAGTTCGACTAGGGGAGAGCTCTATCAACCTGAGGTCCCAAACGTGAGTCTAACAGAATCTACCAACTATGGTGAACACATGGGGCTAGAAGAAATATTCAATCGGAGGGGAGTTCGACTGGAAAGAGTCCGTCTGAAAGCAGCGCTACTTGAAAGAGTTTGATTGAAGGGAGTTCGGATCCATTTTTCTTAGGATGGCCGCGGTTGAAGGTACTAAGGAATTCGGCTATCTTTAAAGTTGATCGCCATCCGTAGTAAAAGAGAAGAATTCAACTGAAATGGGATAACTAAAAAGGAACTCGATTGGATGAAGGTAGGTTACTAGAACATACTGTCATGAAGGAATTCGGTCATTCCCAAGATCTGCTATTATTTATAAAGGAGAACTTAGCTGAAAAGCTTGTTCAAGTAGAGGTTGGATGGAAGTCGTTCATGTTTGAGGAGGGCGTCTGGAATTTGTGAGATGAAGGTCATCTAGATTTCGGCAGGAAAAAATTTTACCCCCTATACCTTTTTTCTACTCCCGAGTTCGAATTTCAAATGAAGGAAGTACAAAATTGCAATAGCTAAAGTCCTTCGTCAGCTTCCCATCCCCAAGAACTAAAATAGTTTAGCCCTTTCAAAGTTGGTGCCGAAGCTTCTTAATGGGCAAATGACCCAAAAAGATAGATTCCTTTGTAAACTTGTCTGGTGCGAAGCTCTATGTATGGCACCATAATTGTTCTGTTAGGCATCAGGGATTGGCATGATGGATGGGACACTTGGTAGGTCAGGAATGGTTGAGAAGCGTCTACAATCATAATCGTTTCGAACTTTTTTGTGTTATTTAATCTTTTCTCCTTCCCCAACTTCTCATAATCGTTTCGAACTTTTTCGTGTTATTTAATCTTTTCTCCTTCCCCAACTTCTCATCTCCTCAGAGTCTTCCTTCTCCTTCTTTCGCTCTTTGCTTCCTTTGAACATCCTGCTCTCCCCGTGCTGTGATTTTTTGGCCATTGACGTCCTTCTCAACCGCTTTCCATCTTTCCAGTCACCTTTCCAAGCTCTTCATCTGACTTAGGTTAGTCTCTTACACTTTTCTTTTTGTTTCTCTACTTTTCACTTATTTTTTGGATCTTCCTTAGGTTTCCTAGGTGGGCTTCACTATTTTTCTTTTTAGGATTTCACTTTTCTTTTTTCTTGATTTTTTAGAGATTTTTTAGATTTGTTTTGATCCAAATATCTTCGGAAGTGTCTCAATTTATCGATTATATGAACTCAATCGATCCGAACTTTCAAAATCCTGACTCTAAGGTAGAGGCCAAACTTAAAATAGCACCTCATCCAGTTTTTATACCCAAAACCATCTCCTGCATTCTGCATTCTAAAGATCTTTCTCTAGTAATGATCCAGTATGGGATGCCCTCAAAATATGAATTGGAGCTTCTCGGGCCAAATGACTGAGCTTGTGCTCCTTCTTCGGGTAGCTTTTGTTTGTATATCAAGGCTCTTCATGCTGGACTTTGTCTCTCGATTTCTCCTTTTGTTAGAGCTCTTTTTTTATTTTTAGATATTTCTCTTGCTTTCATGATCCTAAATTCTTTCAGATTCATCATAGGTTTTCTTTCTCTCTATATTTCGATCGAAGTTCATCCGATTATTTTCTTATTCAATAACTACTATACCTTCAAACACCATCCTACTACCAAGGATTGATGGTACTTGTCCCCCTAGTTTGGAAAGAAGGGGTTGCTTAAACATGCCCCTTCTTCCATTCATCACTGGAAGAAAAGTTTTTCTTTGTCTCATGTCCATCTCTTAGGTTAGGACTTTCTCCTTGGGGGCAGTTGAGGAATTCGATCCGTCGAGCTCCTAGTCTGGAGAGGGTTAACATTGATTCTACCAATAAACTTAGAAATTACCGAGCTCTCCTTTTATCCGAACTCATAAAAGACCAAACCTTATTCAATATGAGCTTGAGCCCCTTCAATCTAGTAGGTATATTGTATGAATTTCATAAGTTTCTTTCTTATCTTTCTTTTTAATTATGAATCTTTCCTTATTATAGAAATGGATGTAGGTAAACTTTAGCAGCTCTCCAAGGGGCTTCGAGCCCACAGAAGGAAGGGCGTTGCATCTGGTGAGCCTTCCAAAAGAGTCAAGGTCGATGCTTCGAGCTTTGCCACGCCCGCCAATGCTGCTGCCATCCTTAAAACTTCTACTGCCATCGAGGTTGTCGCTACCACCTAGGTTGTAGCACCTCCAACCTCCTCAAGCCCCCCAACTAAAGTCCAAACATTGGAGTCCCCCATTAAGAGGGAGAAGGAGGTAGAAAAGAAGAAGAAGAAAAAGTCAGCCACTGCAAAGGTCCGATGCAAGACTAGCTCCACGGGGTCCAATGGTTTCGACGAGGATCTGGAAGAAAACCACTTTCATAACCAAGAAGTTGTCAGGAAGTTAATCAACAGGTGTACCCTATCCGGGGTCATGGACAGGATCATCAAGGCCGACCATGAGCAGCGCACCTGGGACTCTCTTGGATCCTTTCTTAAGATAAATCACTTCATCCCTCTTCCTTTTTATTTTTTATCGACTTGTCTATGTGCTTCTTCATTAGTATTATTCACTTGATTATTTTTTGCAGATGGGGCACCAACTAATCACCAATATCAAGGTGATGAATCATCTAAGGTCGGAGGCAACGAAGACTCAAGAAGACCACCAAGCTAAGATCAATCATCTTCTTAAGGAAAAGTTGAGGTTGACCATCTCCTTAAGAAAAAATTGATCGAAGCTGGGGGCCTCCAAGAGATGGTACAGAACACTAAGCAAGCCCTGGCCAAAGTGAAGGAGGAGTTGGACCTAAAAATTAAGAAGAGGGAAAGGGCTAAAGCTGAAGCTGTCGAGATGAGGGAGCAGATCTTGAGGCAGATCTTGGAGGTAAAAGCTCAAGCAGTGGAAGAATTCAAGGCTTCTTTAGTGATGAAGGACATAAAGGTCAAATTCACCTAGTTGTCCTTGATCAAGGGGTACAAGCTCTGCAAGATGAATGTAACCGACAAATTTTCAAGCTCGATCTCAGCTTCTTGGATGAAGGAGCTTCGGACGATGAAGCAGGACCATCTACCACCGTCGTCGATCTTCCGCCAGTCGATACTTTTTCTACCGCACTTCCTACCACAACTGCTCTTTTTATTGCTGAAGGACTTGCATCAAATGAGGCCGCGTCGAACTCTTCAGCTACTCCTCCTGAGGTCTAAGACCTCTAATTGTTGTACCCTCATTTTCATTTTTTCTCTTTTTTTCTATACTTAAGAACATTTTGATTAATGAAAATGAACCCTTTTTTTCTTTTTTTTTTGTGAATTCTATTTTATGATTTACTTCATGCATTAAAATGCCGTCTTCTATTGAAGCCGATCCTTTGTCTTAGGGCATCCCTTTAAAGGGTCACCTTAAAAATTTGGAAAAAGAAGTCCATCGGCTTAATAAAAAGCTAAAAAAGATTGAAGACGAGCTCCAAAAATTGAGAAAGAGTTATACAGATACTTCCATAGAGATCAATTATCTTCACCAGGCATGCAAGAGGGATTTTAGAGAATATACCAGTAAAAAGAATCACTTAAAAGAAGAGCTTGAGGACATCTCAAAATGTGCCAACGACAAATCCTAGGTATTGACTACAAAAATTAGCTCTCTCAAAGTTGAGCTTAGGGCATCACAAGAAAAGATCCAATTGTTGGAAGGGAGCTTGGCATGGTCTACTAGCTAAGAGGAGTACGGTTGGGATTGATCAAAAAGATTTTCTGATATTCAACAGCAACTACTGGATGCTGAAAAGGCATATGACTCCTATCAAATTGGTTGGTGTGAGCAAATTAATGATTACAAAAGGAAGCTCAGAACAGCGAATGTTGAAGTGATGCAACTCCAGAAGCTGCTGACGAAGAGGACCGAGGTCAACTCGAGCAAAGAATCGGATGAACTCCTCTCCCTAAGAAGGATTGTGCAAAGCTTATCTGAATCATATGAAAAAAAGAAAGCCGAGCTGCAGCAACTGAAGATCCGGATAGCCTATCAAGAAAGCACCATCAAGGATGCTGAGGCTGAATCCACGATTCTTAGGAAGAGGTTGAAACAGATAGAGAAAGAATCGTGTAGATGGGAGAAGATGCTAAGGGAGAGCCTAGTAGTGAGGCAAGGCTTAAAGAAAGAATTGAAGGCCTAAAACTCTCTCTTGTAATGGCTGGAGCTGGAAGCCCAAAGTTTGACTCTGGATAGCACTTCGACCTTTCTTCTTTGTTTCTCCCTTTTGCTTTGTAATTGATCTCAATGACCCATGTAATGACCTTCATTTTTAATAAAATGAAGTTTCTTTCATTTACCTATTTGTATTTCACCTTAGCTTGTCGCATGCCAACTTACTTTATTTTCTTATTGTATTCGATCTTGACGTCATCTCAGAATTACAACTCTTGCTTTGTGTTTTGTGTATCTATCCCCCTTATCCATGAATAAGGGTCTTTTGGTCCATTTAGGAACTAAAATTTTTTATTTATATTCTTCCTCTTGTTTAAAAATCAGAGGCCTTCAATTTTTTGTAGGATCTTTATTCACGTTAGGACGAGGCCCCACCTCCTATTTTTGATGTAGTCGACTAATTCTCCCTTGTTAGGATGAGATTAGCCTCCTATTTAAAAACCAGAGGCCTTTACTTCTCCATAGGTTCTTCATCCATGTCAAGATGAGGTCCACCTTCTGTTTCTGATGTGGTTGGCTATTTTTCTTATTAGGATGAGGTTGAAGAAAAATTTTGATTTTCTACCATAGAATCGATCTGATCTGATCTGATCTATAAAAATTTTTTTAAAAAAAAATTATAAAATTTTTTATCAGGTCTAAAAGTTCTTAGATCTGATTCTAATGATCTGATATTAGAAACAAAAATTCTGATTATAATAGGAACAATAATTGTACCTGATCTGGGTAGATAATTACCTTGATGATGATCTATGAAAGCCTGAGGTTCTGGATCTAGCCATGCAAGTGCCTGGCTTCTACTGGAGTCCACTCGAGCTGGATCTGAAGGTGCTCTTCTTTTGGATCTGATCTCCAAAAATCATGTCTAAATTTGATTTGTGAAACCTTCAAACGAACATCAAAGGCAGCACCCTGTCTCTTGATCTAGATCACCTTATCTCGGTCTTTTCTTCAGCTTTCTTCAACTTTTGATGGCTAAAACTCCACCAAACCTAGTGTGGACATGAAGAAGAGAGGGAGGAGCTTTAGCGGAGGTATGGGAATGTTTTTGAGGTAGCCTTTCAGCATGAGAATCCAAAGATTGAAAACCCTAGGGCGCAGGGTCCTTTAAATAGATCCTGCACCAACCTAGAGTCCTGATCGATCAAGCAATCTAATTGCTTGATTAATCAAACTTTTAAACCTAATATCCCACACCAAATAAACCTGATCCCATCATGTTTGTTGGCCAAAAAATCCCCTAGAGATGGTGCACAAATTAGATAGGGAGAAGGTGGTGCAAAAGACTTCTTTCTCTTCCAGAATTTGATCTCCTTCAAACTCTTTAACCTGGTCAAATCTGAATTTGACCTGGTCAAAAGCCATCCATATGGCACAAATGCCTAGGGGGACTGCGCCCCTCTCTCTCATGAAAATATCTAGGGATGCATGCCCCTAGAAATTCTTCAGGGGGTGCATGCCCCCTATCCCTTCTTTCTTACATCAGGGTCAACCTTTGACCCTTGTCTGAAATAGAAAATGGCAGGGGATAGGAATTGATAGGTGTTGTCTTAAATTCATCTAATAAATTAAGACAACCCTTTTCTGACCTAGACAAGCTCCTAGTCAGGAAGGCCTCTGATGAGCACAAACTCCTTTGGCTCAAGATGAATCAGATAGTAAAAGAAGAACGTTAGGTTCAATCGAGTGCTAGCACGATTTTCTTGAACCTAATTGAATCTCATTCAGATCAATTGAACTGGATCAGTTCAATTGATGATCACCAGATTCAAACCCTTGTTTGTGTGACCCAGTTAGGTTCAGTTCTGTATGGTAATGGGATATGTCATGATCTCTATCATCGACATCATCGAAACTCCTTTCGATGGATCAGAACTCTTCTGATTCGAACAGCTAGAATGATCGATCATCTAAATCATTCTAATTGCTCCCAAAATCCACCAGTGACACCTAGCAGTATATGGTGGCAACCCATCAGAGCTGAATGCGAACCTCTTGGTGCAGCTACCTGTGTGATTAAGTTCTTCTATCTTGAGCCCCGATCAGATTAGGGTTAAGGTGAACTCGTCAAACCCTAGTTCTCTGTCATATGATGTAATCATTCGATTCGAGTCCAATGTGAAAATCTAAATAGAAACTCTTTCTATTATTTCACTCTGCCATGGCCATGGGCTTCTGGACTTGATTCTCATGATCATCATAGGGCTGCTCCTCTACCACCGAGGTAGATAGATTCCATCTTGATGCAATCCAGTTCCTACAATGAACATGCTATAGCCAACATACACCTCAGGATTTCCATATGGCTAGGAGACCGAGTAATGGTGTAGTCAAACTATAACACCCTCAAGGTGAACTGCCGATGCACCTCAGGTCAAAGAACCAGACACACTACTGCAGCATCGAGTCAGTCATTGACGAGAAGGTAGACTTCCCTAATGACTACTCGAGGTGGTCACGCTCAGTGCCCTCGTTCTCTAACGAGTACCTATACTCTCGCTCCGGTGTCTCCACACCGTAGACTCAAGACTCATCTACTAAAGAGAAGCGATTGTACACCAACCTTCCGGATCAATCACCATCCTCGTGATGATCCTATGGTCGGGAGCATTTTATGAGTTAATAATGATTATTCATGTCTTAAATTTTCAACTCTTGAAAATATGAATTATCATTACCATTAACTCAAAGGATGTATCACAGACACTAAATACACATATGTGATAGAAAATAACCCATTTTATTAATTATAGTCAAAATTATAATTTTGCCCCTAGAAGTGTATTACAAGTGTCAGCCAATTCTGGCTTCTAGGGCACATATATCTAACAATCTCCCACTTGTCCTAAAGCCAATTGGCTACAAGTCTAAGTCCCATCTTCTCAAGGTGGGCTTCGATCTTCTGCTGGCCCAACGGCTTTGTAAGTGGGTCTGCCACATTATCTGTGGAGTTGACTCTCTTGACCTCGACGTAACCCTTCTCGAGGTAATCGCGGATGAGGTGGTATCGCCGCTCAATGTGCTTGGATTTCTGGTGAGACCTCGGCTCCTTAGCAAGGGCTATGGCGCCATTGTTGTCGCAGTATAGAGGAATGGCATCTGATGGCATTACTCCAATTTCTGCAGCAAACTTCTTGTATACCAGAATGCTTCCTTCGCAGCCTCTGATGCAGCGATATATTCTGCTTCCATGGTGGAATCTGCTATCACAGTTTGCTTGGAACTCTTCCAGCTGACAGCACCACCATTGCACACAAACAGACTCCCAGATGTCGACTTTCGATCATCTATATCGGACATGAAATCCGAGTCTGTGTATCCCTGGACTTGGAGTTCTCCATTACCAAAGACCAACATCATATCCTTAGTTCTTCTCAAGTACTTAAGGATACATTTCACAGAAGTCCAGTGTTCTTCACCTGGATTTGACTGATATCTGCTTGTGACACTCACAGCATGGGCTATATCAGGTCGTGTACATAGCATGGCATACATGAGGCTCCCTATTGCAGAAGCATAAGGGATCTTGCTCATGCGTTCTATTTCCTCAGGTGTGCTAGGGCACATCTTCTTGGAAAGATGAATACCATGTCTGAAGGGTATTAATCCCCTCTTAGAGTTTTTCCATACTAAACCTCTTTAGTACTTCCTCTATGTACATCTTCTGTGAAAGTCCTAGCATCCTATTCGGTCTATCCCTATAGACCTTAATTCCTAGAATAAAGGATGCTTCACCTAGGTCTTTCATGGAGAATTTCTTGGACAACCATATTTTGACTGATGGTCAACATGGAAAATATCATTCCCAATAAGGAGGATGTCATCCACGTACAATACGAGGAAGACAACAGCGCTCCCACTGACCTTTTTGAAAACACATGGTTCCTCTTCATTTTTGATGAAACCAAATGATTTTGATCACATCATTGAAATGAGTGTTCCAGCTCCGAGATGCTTGCTTAAGTCCATATATGGACCTTTGCAGCTTGCAAACCTTGTGATCAGTATCACTGGATGTGAAACCTAGCGGCTGTTCCATATAGATATCTTCCTCAAGATATCCATTTAAGAATGCCGTTTTCACGTCCATTTGCCATATTTCATAATCGAAATAGGCTGCAATGGCAAGCAATGTGCGGATGGATTTTAGCATAGCCTACTGGGGAAAAGGTATCCTGATAGTCAATGCCTTCGCGTTGACTATAACCTTTTGCCACTAGTCTAGCCTTGAATGTCTCCACATTTCCATCTGCACCAATCTTTCTCTTGAAGATCCATTTACACCCAATAGGTACTATACCTTCTGGTGGATCTACCAAGGTCCAGACTTGGTTTGAGTGCATCGAGTCAATTTCTGACTTGCATTGCCTCTAAGCCATTTCTCGGAGTCGATATCTGATATCGCCTCGTTGTAGGTTTTGGGATCATCACCATGAGCACCATTACCTATGAGGAACATTTTCTCTACTTCCTCTGAAATAATACCTAAGTATCTTTCAGGGGATGGAAAACTCTTTCCGATCTACGAGGTGGAGGAGGTAGTGTTCTTTATTGGCTCAACCTGATTTGGTTCCAATTGGTCCTTAGCTCGTTGCTACTTGTGAGACTTTCTCATCAAGCTTAATCTGCTTTCCAATGCCGCTATCTTGAATAAACTATTTTTCAAGAAAGATGGCATGTCGACTCACAATCACATTGTGGTCTTCTGGAATGTAGAAATAGTATCCTAATGACTCTTTAGGATATCCTATGAATCGAGCTCTAAAGGACCTAAACTCTAACTTGTCCGCTTGTTGTCTTTTGACATGAGCCGGACAACCCCAAATTCTGAGATGACTCAGACTTGGTTTCTTACCATGCCATATCTCATACGGTGTGGTAGGAACGGTTTTAGAGGGAACCCTATTCAGTAATAAATTGAAGTTAACAATGATGTCCCCAAAGAAAATCAGGGAAGGTCTGTGAAGCTCATCATGGATCGAACCATATCCAATAGAGTCCGATTTCTCCATTCTGAAACCCCGTTGAGTTGAGGTGTTCCTGGTGGAGTCCATTGAGAGACTATGCCATTTTTTTGAGATAGTCTAGGAATTCCCGGCTAAGGTATTCACCTCCTCGATCTGATCGAAGAACCTTAATAAATTTTTTTCCAGTTTGTTTTTCTACTTCATGTCTGAATTCTTTGAACTTTTCAAAAGCTTCAGACTTGTGTCTCATAAGATACACATACCCATACCTAGACAGATCATCGGTAAAGGTAATGAAGTAGACAAAATTGCCTCTAGCCGGCACATCAAATGGGCCGCACACATCAGTATGTACTAGGGCAAGGAGATCTGTGGCCCTTTCCCCATGTCCAACAAAAGGGAGTTTAGTCATTTTGCCTTGAAGACAAGATTCACAAGTTGGATATGACTCAAGAAGTCAATGGACTCAATATAGCCCATTTTTCTCCAATTTGTTGATCCTATCTTCTGCTATATGACCTAATCTCAGGTGCCATAGATATCTATCATTTGGACTATCCCTAGGTCGTTTGGCATTCACGTTTTGCTCGATAGTTAGAATAGGATACATCAATATGTAGCTGATAAAGACCATTAATAAGGAAACCATTTGCAATTTTATTTCTTTCATAAAGAATGTTACAATGGTCCTTAAAGAAGGTAATCACATAGCCTTCTTGTGCTAAGCATGAAACAGAAATCAAATTCCTGCTAGCTGCAGGCACATAATAACAGTCTTTCAAAACTAAGTCTAAACCAGATGGTAATCGAAGAGGGATATGTTCCCACGGCTACTGCAGCAACTCTTGCTCCATTACCGATGCGTAGGATCATGTCTCCATCCCTCAGCCTTCTGCTATCCTCAAGACCCTGCATGGAAGTGCACAGAGATGAGCACTAGAACCAGAGTCAAGCACCCAACTGGATGCAGAAGAAACCGTAAGGTTAGACTCAATAACGAGCATACCTCCAGAAGGACCTTTCTTTTTGTTCTTCAGGGTGGCCAGGTAAGTAGGGCAGTTTCGCTTCCAATGGCCATCGCTGTTGCAATGGAAAATACTTTCCTTTGACATCGGCCTTCTTCTTCAGCTCTTTTTTTTTCTTCTTCCACCTTCTACCTTTTTTTCAGACTTTTTTCTTTTCATAAGACTTTCTTTTGGAAGAAGTCCGTTCCATAGCAAGAACTGAGCCTTTAGAACCTTTCATAGAAAGCTCAGCGGTAACCAGCATATTCATTAATTCGGCCAAGGAATTTTGAAGTTTATGCATGTGGTAATTCATGATGAATTGCCCATATGCATCAGTCAAGGATTGCAGAATAATATCATTCTGCAAGTCCAAGTCTAACTTCACACCGAGCTTCTCAAGCTCTTCCATGTCCTTGATCATCATCAGACAGTGATCTTGGACTGACTGCCCATCATGCATCTTAGCCTTAAAAAGTCATTTCGTGACTTGATACTTGGCTACGCGACTCTGTTCACCAAACATCTCCTTGCAGGTGAGCCAACATTTGGCGAGCAGTCCCGATATCTTCATGTTGGCGCTGGAGCTCATCAGACATCGAGCCCAACATGTAATATCTGGCCTTATTATCTTCGTCTATCCATTTTTCCAGAGATGCTCTCTGTTCAGTGGATGGACGGGCTGGTAAGGTGGGAGGGTCCTGGTCCAATACATGGGTTAACTTCTTGAACCCAAAATAATTTTGTAGTTCCTGAGCCAATCTTTATAATTGGGTCCAGTCAGTCTATGTGTGTCCAGGATACGTGCTAATGGGTTGGACGCAGACATTTTTCCTGTAGAGAGTCAAAGATTCTAGTTAGATACTGTAATTATGACTTGACCAATTTATTTAAAAAATTTTATTTTTAAACAAATTAGCTCCCACTATTTTCTCGGATCCCTACACTCCCTCTGTAGAGATGCAAAAATCTCCATGATTAATGATTTCTAGTGGGTGGTGCGGTCTCACCAACTGACTCATCACCTCACCTAACAGTTATTGGTGATGGGTTAGCCAATGAGTGAACAACTCTTGTTCAATGATTCTCTAATCATGGTGCACCCAAACTTGGTCTCTAATTCATGAATCTCACCGTATCCAGAAATATTGATCCACTCCTTAGTTAAGTCAGACCCACCATTTGCATAGACTGGGATTCCTAATTGAGTCTCTCACCGTATCCGAAATATTGAGCCCAACTCATCCTCCAGCCCATAGCATCCAATGCCTAATAGACATGGTTGCATCTTTTCGGTGCAACTGAGCCACTGTATCCAGTCGAGAACAATCAACCCCGGGAAGGGCCCGCACATCTACAATGGTGGAAGACCTCAGACTTAATCTTTTCTTAGGGAAGAATTGATTCAGGTCTCATTAAACTAGACTTTGTCATAGTCATAACAATTATGACTAACCTAGTGGCATGGGTTAGCTCGGATTATTGACCACCTCAGATCAGAACTGTGTCAACAGATATGGCCAGGTAAGTGAGACCGGTGGAAGGAATATGCCATTAACTCGTACAAGAACGCATTCAGGTCGAGTAGCTTCCAATTAAAAACCAGTCGGTCGTATGTGCCAAACTTACCTTAGACACCAAATTGTTGAGCCAGAACCAATTGGGTTAGCCTACAATCCAGACTCTAACCTCTGAGCCTAATTAGGTCTTGCTTGATCGTGACTCGATCTTGACCCAGACTTAATCCTATTAGGCTGGTCAATTTAAGCATTGTTGATCCCATCTAACCAACTCTTGATTCGGTTTGATCAACCGCTTAGACCTAATTGAGCTACCCAAGCCCGAACCCAGTATTATGAATATGTCTTAGATCTAAAATTCTCAATTTTAGACCTAATTAATATTTCCATAATCTTAATTTCTTAATTAAGTAGGGTTCATAAACAAAATATGCACAATAAATCCTAGGGATTTCAGGATCTAGGGTTTTGCAGAAAGTAAGTTTTGGATTTCTGATTAAGGACGAATGCGCAGCACCCCTACACATCATAAGAACACCCCATCGAATGGAAAAGAGAGGGCCTTTAAACCCTTCTTCATTCTTATGACCGGACGGCCAAGAGGAACGCCTTAATCAGGAAACATGCAATACTACAAAACATAGTTTTAGATCTATATCATATATCTCATATACAAATTAGATCTAATCATGGCATATTTTGCATACATCTCATGTATCGAATCATGCATGCATATTTTCAGATCTAAATTATCTCATAATAATCTAAAAAATTAGATTTAAATTGATCTAATCAAAATAAATTCTAATCTAGACAATTATGTAGAACTATTCTACAACTAGTCTAGACATGCATCAATCATATCTCATATGATATTTAAAATTAAATAATTTTTATTTGCTATTTTTTAGATGTTATTATAACTAATTATAATATCAAAAAATAGTAAATAAATAGATCTATCTAAAATATGATTTAATCAAATTAAAAGAAAAGACATGCAAGACTATTCTATAGAACTATTCTATTTTAGAACTAGTCATGCATATTCTAATCTTAGATCCAAATCATTTAATTTTAATTTTTTCTGATTTTAGATCTGATCACATCTCATGTGACATCTAAAATTACTTAATTTTTAATAATTAAAATAAATTTAAAAATTAGATCTAAATAAATTAAAGAACTACTAATGCAGCTCTGATATCAGTTGAAGAAAAATCCTAATTTTCCATGACAAGATCAATTTGATCTATAGAGAGTTTTCAAAAAAATTTTATAAAAATTTTGATTAGATCTAAGAGTTCTTCAATCTGATCCTAATGATCTAATATTAAAAATAAAAATTCTAATTATAATAGGAATAATAGTTATACCTGACTAGGATAGATAATTATCCTGATGATGATCTGCGGAAGCCTGAGATTCTGAATCTAGCCATACAAGTGCCTAGCCTCTACCGAAGTCCACATGGACTGAATCTGAAGGTGCTCTTTTTTTAGATCTGATCTCCAAAAATTAAATCTAAATCTGATTTGTGAAGCCTTCAAACAAACTTTGAAGATAGCACCCTGTCTCTTGATCTAAATCATCTTGTCTCGCTCTTTTCTTCAGCTTTCTTCAACTTTTGATGGCTGAAACTCTACCAAACCTAGTATGGATTGAAGAAGAGAGGGAGAAGCTTTAGAGGAGGAATGGGAATGTTTTTGAAGCAGCCTTTCGGTGTGGGAATCCAAAGATTGAAAACCCTAGGGTGCAGGGTCCTTCAAATAGATCCTGCGCCAACCTAGAGTCCTGATTGATCAAGCAATCTAATTTCTTGATTAATCAAACTTTTAAACCTGCTATCCCATGCCAAATATACCTGATCCCATCAAGTTTGTCACCCAGAAAATCCCCTAGAGATGCTGCACAAAGCATATAGGGAGAAGGTGGCGCAAAAGACTCCTTTCTCTTCTAGAATTTGATCTCCATCAAACTCTTTGACCTGGTCAAATCTAAATTTGACCTGATCAAAACCCATCCATATAGAATGCATGCCTAGGGGGACGTGCACCCTTCTCTCTTTTATGAAAACATCTAGGGGTGCGCGCTCCTAGAAATTCTCCTGGGGGCACACACCCCCTGTCCCTTCTTTCTTACATCAAGGTCAACCTTTGACCCTTGTTTGAAATAGGAAATGGCAGGTGATATGAATCAACAACTATTATCTTAAATTCATCTAATAAATTAAGATAATTCTTTTTTGACCTGGATAAGCTCCAGTCAGGATTCTCGAGTGAGTCAAACTCATCCAAGACGAACCAGAAAGACTACAGAAGGAGAATGTTAGGTTTAATCATATGCTAGCATGATTTTCTTAAACCTAATCATATCTAATCTAAATCAATCAAACTGGTTTAGCTCAATTGATCACATCCAAACTAAAACCCTTATTTATGTGATCCAATTAGATTCAGCTCCATATGGTAATAAGATATGTCACGATCTCTATCATCGACATCATCAAAATATCTTTCGATAGACTAGAACTTTTTTGATTCATACAATTAGAATGATTGATCATCAAGATCATTTTAATTGCTCTCAAAATCTACTAGTGACATCTAGTAGTATATAGTAGCAATCCATCAAAATCAAAAGCGAACCTCTCGATGCAACTACTTGTGTGATTGGATTTTTCTATCTTAAGCCCTGATAGGATTAGGGTTAAGGTGAACTCGTCAAACCCAACATCTATTATATGAATAAATCATTCGATCCAAGTCTAATGTGAAATCCTAATAGAAACTCTTTCAATCATTTTCACTCTGCCATGGTCATTGGCTTATGGACTCGATCTCATGATCATCATAGAGCTACTCCTCATCTATCGAGGTTGATAGATCCTCTATTGGAGTGATCCAATTCCTATAATGAACATGCTATAGCCAACATACATCTCAGAATTTTCAATGGCTAGGAGATTGAGTTATGGTGTAGTCAAACTATAACACCCTTAAGGAAACTGTCGATACACCTCAAGTCAAAGAATCAGTCACACCACTACAGCATCGAGCCAATCATCAATGAGAAGGTAGACTCCCTTATGACTGCTAGAGGTGGTTATGCTCATTGCACTTATTCTCTAGCAAGTACCTACACTATAACTTTGGTATCTCCATACCATAGACTCAAGATACTACTATAGAATCGGGCTATGGTAGCGGCTTGTAATCACTGTCATAGCTCAAAAAACTACTGCTATAGAATATGACAGCGGTTAGCTAACCACTGTCGCTGCAGTCATCATCATAGATCTATGGTAGCAGTTGTTACAGTGATTATAAAAACCACTGCCATAGACACCTATTACGATATTTTTCAAATCGCTGCCATAGGCTTATCTATGGTAGTGGTTATAGAATCGCTATGATAGATCGGTCTATGGCAGCGGTTATGGAACCGCTGCCATAGGCTTGCCTATAAAAGTGGTTACATAACTGCTATCATAGATCTAATGCAGTAGTTGACACATTGCCTATGATAGTGGTTGGTACGTCTACGACAGTAATTATAAAACTATTGCTGTAGCTTCTGAATAATTAAAAAAATATAAAATTTTTAATTTTTTATATAGTTTACTTGATAAATGCAGAGATATGTAACATAAAAAAATATTATAAATATAAAAATATTTTTAAAATGCTAAAATTTTATTATCGAATAAAATTTATTATAATATTTTTAAAAAAATACATCAAAAGTCTCCTAAATCTACATCGTCGTCATCCCTGGGAGATGGAGCACAAGCTAGAGTCAGAGATGGAGCACAAACTGAAGTCAGAGCTGAAGGAGCTGGAGTTGGAATGCACACCAACATATCCTCAAAGCCCATGAAGGCACCTCCAAAATACGCATTGAGCATTGACACCATGTCTCTCACGATGCCCTCTAGATGAAATGCACACTCCTCAGTCCGATCTATCCGCATCGCAGCATGATCTGCCCGTGCCAACAATGCCTCAAGCTCCTCCCGACTGACGACACTGGAAGCCTATGAAGAGATGATCGCCTCTGACCAATAGTTGGTTGAAGTATGTCCGGACCTGCATCTGATCCTCCTACAGTGCTTAGGCCCCAAGACCTGAGATAGACGGTGATGGGGGCTAGAGGTATCTGGGCCCTCTCTCGCGAGCGCACTAACTGATCCTATAATTGTAAATACAAATAAAATTTTATAAGAAATGCTATAATATTAATCATATATACTAATATATTTAATACTTATAAAAATCTCTCCGATCGTGACATTCATCGGTCTGCTCTTCTTATCCGTATGGCTGGATCAAAAGATCTCGCTATGACTGGGCATCACTCCATCTTCATCAGCTATAACAATGGATCAGTTTATTAGAAACATAAAAAAAATATCAATTTAATTTATCTAGTAAGATTTAGAATTCATTACATCTCTATACACATGACTAGCCATAGACTCACGGTCAAGAGTGTGCGTATACTCTTGGGTTGTCCGATTCTCCCAATTCTGATGGAAGGTAATCTAACAAGTATTCAAATAAATAATAAATATTTAAAAAATATTTAAATATAACTTTAAGTATATTAAAAAATTTAAAAGTTAGTAATTTTATCTCAAACTCCTGGCTCCTCCAATGTGTAACAATCCTCTTTCATTGATTCGGAGGACAGTCCTGTATCTAAGGAACAAGCTCTTTTGGAGTATCTCATCAGTGCTCGAGCCTTCTTCTACGAAGCTTGTATTAGATATATGTGCCCTAGAAGCCAGAATTGGCTGACACTTATAATACACTTCTAGGGGAAAAGTTATAATTTTGACTAAAATCAATAAAATGGGTTATTTTCTATCATATATGTGTATTTAGTGTCTATGATACATCCTTTGAGTTAATGATAATGATAATTCAGATTTTCAAGAGTTGAAAATTTAAGACATGAATAATCATTATTAACTCATAAAATGCTCTCGACCATAGGATCATCATGAGGATGGTGATTGATCCAGAAGGTTGGTATACAATCGCTTTTCTTTAGTAGATGAATCTTGAGTCTACGGTGTGGAGACACCAGAGCGAGAGTACAGGTACTCGTTAGAGAACGAGGGCACTGAGCGTGACCACCTCGAGTAGTCATTAGGGAAGTCTACCTTCTCGTCAATGACTGACTCGATGCTGCAGTAGTGTGTCTGGTTCTTTGACCTGAGATGCATCGGCAGTTCACCTTGAGGGTGTTATAGTTTGACTACACCATTACTCGGTCTCCTAGCCATATGGAACCCTGAGGTGTATGTTGGCTATAGCATGTTCATTGTAGGAACTGGATTGCATCAAGATGGAATCTATCTACCTCGGTGGTAGAGGAGCAGCCCTATGATGATCATGAGAATCAAGTCCAGAAGTCCATGGCCATGGCAGAGTGAAATAATAGAAAGAGTTTCTATTTAGATTTTCACATTCGGACTCGAATCGAATGATTACATCATATGACAGAGACTAGGGTTTGACGAGTTCACCTTAACCCTAATCTGATCGGGGCTCAAGATAGAAGAACTTAATCACACAGGTAGCTGCACCAAGAGGTTCGCATTCAGCTCTGATGGGTTGCCACCATATACTGCTAGGTGTCACTGGTGGATTTTGGGAGCAATTAGAATGATTTAGATGATCGATCATTCTAGCTGTTCGAATCAGAAGAGTTCTGATCCATCGAAAGGAGTTTCGATGATGTCGATGATAGAGATCATGACATATCCCATTACCATACAGAACTGAACCTAACTGGGTCACACAAACAAGGGTTTGAATCTGGTGATCATCAATTGAACTGATCTAGTTCAATTGATCTGAATGAGATTCAATTAGGTTCAAGGAAAATCGTGCTAGCACTCGATTGAACCTAACGTTCTTCTTTTACTATCATAAATAAGTTGTCCTGACTGAGCCAAAGGAGTTTGTGCTCAATCAGAGGCCTTCATATGGTCTGACTGGAGGTTGTCCAAGTCAGAAAAGGTTGTCTTATTTTGTAAGACATTACCTGCCATTTTTGGTCACCTGCCATTTCTTGTTCTTTGACTTTGGTCAAAAGTCTACCTTTGACTGGTCAAATGTTGACCATTGACACTTTGACTTTTGACCACATGTCATGCACCTATTGGAGAGCTTGGTGGGGGCTTGTCCCCCTGCCAGAACCTGGCAAGGAGGAGGGCGCACGCCACCCTTGGCGTGTGCCCAAGCTGGAGGCGCCTAGGAGTCCCTGTTGGACAGGGACTCCATCTCCTTTTTGGATTCCAATTAGACTTCTCCTAAGAACCAAGTTTGACTGGTCTTAGGCACCCTCTAAGGAGGAATCCAAGGGACTCTATTCCCACCAATCAGATTTAGATCTGATTTCACAAAGGGTTGTGATTGGTTGGGAAGAAGAGGAGTTGGATCACGCATAGTCTATAAATAAGACCCTGCGCCCAACTCAAAAAGAATTGAAAATTCCCATGCCCCAAGGCTGCCTCTCCTCTCCTCCTCCATGCCAAGTCCATCTTCTCCCTCTCCTCTCCACGTCCAAAAGGAGTTTTGGGATCTTGGTTGGTGCGATCCAGATCAAAGAAAGGCGATCAGAAAGCTAGAAGGCTGCGCTGCTGCAAAGGACGACTGCTGATCTTCAAAAGGAGTTTTGAAGATCCTCCAAATCAGATCCAGATCTAATTTTTGGAGACGTGATAGAGAAGAAGAGGATCTCCAGATCCAGGCCCTGAGTGGATACCGGTAGAGGCCAGGCACTTGCGTGGCTAGATCCAGAACCTTCCGCTGCTTACAGGATCATCAACAGGGTAATAGGATTACCCTACATCAAGGTAAATTAAATTTGATTTAATTTATCTATATTTTATTTTTATTATTAAAATAATAAGAATCAGATCTAAAATATCTTAGATCTGATTTAGATCAAAGAAAAAAAAATTTTGAAATATATCTCTTGATCCGATCAGATCTGAACGAACCTGTTCCGAAAAATCAGGATTTTCCTTCAACTGGTATCAGAGCCAAGGTTCTAAAGTATTTAGATCTAATTTTAAATTTATTTTAATTAAAAAAATAAGTGATTTTAGATGTCACATGAGATGTGATCAGATCTGAAATCAGAAAAAATTAAAATTAAATGATTTGGATCTAAGATTAGAAAATATGCATGACTAGTTCTAAAATAGAATAGTTCTATAGAATAGTCTTGCATGTTTTAATTTAATTTGATTAAATCATATTTTAGATCTATTTATTTACTATTTTTTGATATTATAATTATTATAATAACATCTAAAAAATAGTAAATAAAAATTATTTAATTTTAAACATCATATGAGATATGATTGATGCATGTCTAGACTAGTTGTAGAATAGTTCTACATAATTGTCTAGATTAGAATTTATTTTGATTAAGATCAATTTAAATCTAATTTTTTAGATTATTATGAGATAATTTAGATCTGAAAATATGCATGATTCGATACATGAGATGTATGCAAAATATGCCATGATTAGATCTAATTTGTATATGAGATATATGATATAGATCTAAAACTGTTTTGTAGTATTGCATGTTCCTGATTAAGGCGTTCCTCTTGGCCGTCCGGTCATAAGAATGAAGAAGGGTTTAAAGGCCCTCTCCTTCCCATTCGATGGGGTGTTCTTATGATGTGTAGGGGTGCTGCGCGTTCGTCCTTAATCAGAAATCCAAAACTTACTTTCTGCAAAACCCTAGATCCTGAAACCCTAGGATTTATTGTGCATATTTTATTTATGAACCCTACTTAATTAAGAATTAAGATTATGGAATATTAATTAGGTCTAAAATTGAGAATTTCAGATCTAAGACATATTCATAATACTGGGTTCGGGCTTGGGTAGCTCAATTAGGTCTAAGCGGTTGATCAAACCGAATCAAGAGTTGGTTAGATGGGATCAACAATGCTTAAATTGACCAGCCTAATAGGATTAAGTCTGGGTCAAGATCGAGTCACGATCAAGCAAGACCTAATTAGGCTCAGAGGTTAGAGTCTGGATTGTAGGCTAACCCAATTGGTTCTGGCTCAACAATTTGGTGTCTAAGGTAAGTTTGGCACATACGACCAACTGGTTTTTAATTGGGAGCTACTCGACATGAATGCGTTCTTGTATGAGTTAATGGCATATCTCTTTCATCGATCTCACTTACCTAGCCATATCTGTTGACTCAGTTCTGATTTGAGATGGTCAGTAATCCGAGCTAACCCATGCCACTAGGTTAGTCATAATTGTTATAACTATTACAAGTTTAGTTTAATGAGACCTGAATCAATTCTCCCTAAGAAAAGATTAAGTCTGAGGTCTTCCACCATTGTAGATGTGTGGGCCCTTTCTGGGGTTGATTTTTCTCGGCTAGATACAGTGGCTCAGTTGCACCAAGAAGATGCAACCATGTCTATTAGGCATTGGATGCTATGGGCTGGAGGATAGTTGGGCTCAATATTTTGAATACGGTGAGAGACTCAATTAGGAATCCAGTCTGTGCAAATGGTGGGTCTGACTTAACTAAGGAGTGGATCAATATTTTGGATATGGTGAGATTCATGAATTAGAGACCAAGTTTGGATGCACCATAATTAGAGAATCATTGAACAAGAGTTGTTCACTCATTGGCTAACCCATCACCAATAACTATTAGGTCAGGTGATGAGTCAGTTGGTAAGACCGCACCACCCACTAGAAATCATTAATCATGGAGATTTTTGCATCTTTATAGAGGAAGTATAGCAATCCGAGAAAATAGTGAAAGCTAATTTGTTTAGAAATAAAATTCCTAAATAAATTGGTTAAGTCATAATTATAGTATCTAACTTGAATCTTTGACTCTCTACAGAAAAATATCTGCGTCCAATCCATTAGCACGTATCCTAGATACATATAGACTGACCGAACCCAATTATAAAGATTGGCTCAGAAACTATAAAATTATTTTGGGTTTCGAGAAGTTAACCCATGTATTGGACCAGCACCCTCCCACCTTACAGCCCGTCCATCCACTGAATAGAGAGCATCTCTGAAAAAATGGATAGACGAAGATAATAAGGCTAGATATTACATGTTGGACTCAATGTCTGATGAGCTTCAGTGCCAACATGAGGATATCGAGATTGCTCGCCAAATGTTGGCTCACCTGCAGGAGATGTTTGGTGAACAGAGTCGTGCAGCCAAGTATCAAGTCACGAAACAACTTTTTAAGGCTATGATGCGTGATGGGCAGTCAGTCCAAGATCACTGTCTGATGATGATCTAGGACTTGGAAGAGCTTAAGAAGCTCAGTGTGAAGTTAGACTTGGATCTGCAGAACGATATTATTCTGCAATCCTTGACTGATGTGTATGGGCAATTCATCATGAATTACTACATGCATAAACTTCAAAATTCCTTGGCCGAATTAATGAATATGCTGGTCACCGCTGAGCTTTCTATGAAAGGTTCTAAAGGCTCAGTTCTTGCTATGGAATGGACTTCTTCCAAAAGAAAGTCTTCTGGAAAGAAAAAGAAGTCTGCGAAAAAGCAAAAGGTGGAAGGAGGAAAGAAGAAGAAGGCAGAGCCGAAGATGAAAGCCGCTGTCAAAGGAAAGTGTTTCCATTGCAACAGCGACGGCCACTGAAAGCGAAACTGCCCTACTTACCTGGCCACCCTGAAGAACAAGAAGGAAGGTCCTTCTGGAGGTATGCTCGTTATTGAGTCTAACCTTACGGTTTCTTCTGCATCCAGTTGGGTGCTTGACTCTGGTTCTAGTGCTCATCTGTGCACTTCCATGCAGGATCTTGAGGATAGCAGGAGGCTGAGGGATGGAGACATGATCCTACGCATCGGTAATGGAGCAAGAGTTGCTGCAGTGGCCATGGGAACATACCCTCTTCGATTACCATCTGGTTTAGACTTAGTTTTGAAAGACTGTTATTATGTGCCTGCAGCTAGCAGAAATTTGATTTCTGTTTCATGCTTAGCACTAGAAGGCTATGTGATTACCTTCTTTAAGGACCATTGTAACATTCTTTATGAAAGAAATAAAATTGCAAATGGTTTTCCTTATTAATGGTCTTTATCAGCTACATATTGATGTATCTGTTCTAACTATCGAGCAAAACGTGAATGCCAAACGACCTAGGGATAGTCCAAATGATAGATATCTATGGCACCTGAGATTAGGTCATATAGCAGAAGATAGGATCAACAAATTGGAGAAAAATGGGCTATTGAGTCCATTGACTTCTGAGTCATATCCAACTTGTGAATCTTGTCTTCAAGGCAAAATGACTAAACTCCCTTTTGTTGGACATGGGGAAAGGGCCACAGATCTTCCTTGCCCTAGTACATACTGATGTGTGCGGCCCATTTGATGTGCCGGCTAGAGGCAATTTTGTCTACTTCATTATCTTTACCGATGATCTATCTAGGTATGGGTATGTGTATCTTATGAGACACAAGTCTGAAGCTTTTGAAAAGTTCAAAGAATTCAGACATGAAGTAGAAAAATAAACTGAAAAATCCATTAAGGTTCTTCGATCAGATCGAGGAGGTGAATACCTTAGCCGGGAATTCCTAGACTATCTCAAGAAAAATGGCATAGTCTCTCAATGGACTCCACCAGGAACACCTCAACTCAATGGGGTTTCAGAATGGAGAAATCGGACTCTATTGGATATGGTCCGATCCATGATGAGCTTCACAGACCTCCCTGATTTTCTTTGGGGACATTCATTGTTAACTTCAATTTATCTACTGAATAGGGTTTCCTCTAAGAACCGTTCCTACCACACCGTATGAGATATGGCATGGTAAGAAACCAAGTCTGAGTCATCTCAGAATTTGGGGTTGTCCGGCTCATGTCAAAAGACAACAAGCGGACAAGTTAGAGTTTAGGTCCTTCAGAGCTCGATTCATAGGATATCCTAAAGAGTCATTAGGATACTATTTCTACATTCCAGAAGACCACAATGTGATTGTGAGTCGACATGCCATCTTTCTTGAAAAATAGTTTATTCAAGATAGCGGCATTGGAAAGCAGATTAAGCTTGATGAGAAAGTCTCACAAGTACAACGAGCTAAGGACCAATTGGAACCAAATCAGGTTGAGCCAATAAGAACACTACCTCCTCCACCTCGTAGATCGGAAAGAGTTTTCCATCCCCCTGAAAGATACTTAGGTATTATTTCAGAGGAAGTAGAGGAAATGTTCCTCGTAGGTAATGGTGCTCATGGTGATGATCCCAAAACCTACAACGAGGCGATATCAGATATCGACTCCGAGAAATGGCTAGAGGCAATGCAGTCAGAAATTGACTCGATGCACTCAAACCAAGTCTGGACCTTGGTAGATCCACCAGAAGGTATAGTACCTATTGGGTGTAAATGGATCTTCAAGAGAAAGATTGGTGCAGATGGAAATGTGGAGACATTCAAGGCTAGACTAGTGGCAAAAGGTTATAGTCAATGCGAAGGCATTGACTATCAGGATACCTTTTCCCCAGTGGCTATGCTAAAATCCATCCGCACATTGCTTCCCGTTGCAGCCTATTTCGATTATGAAATATGGCAAATGGACGTGAAAACGGCATTCTTAAATGGATATCTTGAGGAAGATATCTATATGGAACAGCCGCTAGGTTTCACATCCAGTGATACTGATCACAAGGTTTGCAAGCTGCAAAGGTCCATATATGGACTTAAGCAAGCATCTCGGAGCTGGAACACTCATTTCAATGATGTGATCAAAAAGTTTGGTTTCATCAAAAATGAAGAGGAACCGTGTGTCTTCAAAAAGGTCAGTGGGAGCGCTGTTGTCTTCCTCGTATTGTACGTGGATGACATCCTCCTTATTGGGAATGATATTCCCATGTTGACGATAGTCAAAATATGGTTGTCCAAGGAATTCTCCATGAAAGACCTAGGTGAAGCATCCTTTATTCTAGGAATTAAGGTCTATAGGGATAGACCGAATAGGATGCTAGGACTTTCACAGAAGATGTACATAGAGGAAGTACTAAAGAGGTTTAGTATGGAAAACTCTAAGAGGGGATTAATACCCTTCAGACATGGTATTCATCTTTCCAAGAAGATGTGCCCTAGCACACCTGAGGAAATAGAACGCATGAGCAAGATCCCTTATGCTTCTGCAATAGGGAGCCTCATGTATGCCATGCTATGTACACGACCTGATATAGCCCATGCTGTGAGTGTCACAAGCAGATATCAGTCAAATCCAGGTGAAGAACACTGGACTTCTGTGAAATGTATCCTTAAGTACTTGAGAAGAACTAAGGATATGATGTTGGTCTTTGGTAATGGAGAACTCCAAGTCCAGGGATACACAGACTCAGATTTCATGTTCCGATGTAGATGATCGAAAGTCGACATCTGGGAGTCTGTTTGTGTGCAATGGTGGTGCTGTCAGCTGGAAGAGTTCCAAGCAAATCGTGATAGCAGATTCCACCATGGAAGCAGAATATATCGCTGCATCAGAGGCTGCGAAGGAAGCATTCTGGTACAAGAAGTTTGCTGCAGAAATTGGAGTAATGCCATCAGATGCCATTCCTCTATACTGCGACAACAATGGCGCCATAGCCCTTGCTAAGGAGCCGAGGTCTCACCAAAAATCCAAGCACATTGAGCGGCGATACCACCTCATCCGCGATTACCTCGAGAAGGGTTACGTCGAGGTCAAGAGAGTCGACTCCACAGATAATGTGGCAGACCCACTTACAAAGCCATTGGGCCAGCAGAAGATCGAAGCCCACCTTGAGAAGATGGGACTTAGACTTATAGCCAATTGGCTTTAGGACAAGTGGGAGATTGTTAGATATATGTGCCCTAGAAGCCAGAATTGGCTGACACTTGTAATACACTTCTAGGGCAAAATTATAATTTTGACTAAAATCAATAAAATGGGTTATTTTCTATCACATATGTGTATTTAGTGTCTGTGATACATCCTTTGAGTTAATGGTAATGATAATTCATATTTTCAAGAGTTGAAAATTTAAGACATGAATAATCATTATTAACTCATAAAATGCTCCCGACCATAGGATCATCATGAGGATGGTGATTGATCCGAAAGGTTGGTGTACAATCGCTTCTCTTTAGTAGATGAGTCTTGAGTCTACGGTGTGGAGACATTGGAGTGAGAGTACAGGTACTCGTTAGAGAATGAGGGCACTGAGCGTGACCACCTCGAGTAGTCATTAGGAAGTCTACCTTCTCGTCAATGACTGACTCGATGCTGCAGTAGTGTGTCTGGTTCTTTGACCTGAGGTGCATCGACAGTTCACCTTGAGGGTGTTATAGTTTGACTACACCATAACTCGGTCTCCTAGCCATATGGAAATCCCTGAGGTGTATGTTGGCTATAGCATGTTCATTGTAGGAACTGGATTGCATCAAGATGGAATCTATCTACCTCGGTGGTAGAGGAGCAGCCCTATGATGATCATGAGAATCAAGTCCAGAAGCCCATGGCCATGGCAGAGTGAAATAATAGAAAGAGTTTCTATTTAGATTTTCACATCGGACTTGAATCGAATGATTACATCATATGACAGAGACTAGGGTTTGACGAGTTCACCTTAACCCTAATCTGATCGGGGCTCAAGATAGAAGAACTTAATCACACAGGTAGCTGCACCAAGAGGTTCGCATTCAGCTCTGATGGGTTGCCACCATATACTGCTAGGTGTCACTGGTGGATTTTGGGAGCAATTAGAATGATTTAGATGATCGATCATTCTAGCTGTTCGAATCAGAAGAGTTCTGATCCATCGAAAGGAGTTTCGATGATGTCGATGATAGAGATCATGACATATCCCATTACCATACAGAACTGAACCTAACTGGGTCACACAAATAAAGGGTTTGAATCTGGTGATCATCAATTGAAACTGAATCCAGTTCAATTGATCTGAATGAGATTCAATTAGGTTCAAGAAAATCATGCTAGCACTCGATTGAACCTAACGTTCTTCTTTTACTATCATAAATAGTTGTCCTGACTGAGCCAAAGGAGTTTGTGCTCGAATCAGAGGCCTTCACTTGGTCTGACTGGAGCTTGTCTAGGTCAGAAAAGGGTTGTCTTATTTTGTAAGACAATACCTGCCATTTTTGGTCACCTGCCATTTCTCATCCTTTGACTTTGGTCAAAAGTTGACCTTTGACTGGTCAAATGTTGACCATTGATACTTTGACTTCTTGTCCACGTGTCATGCACCTATTGGAGAGCTGGTGGGGGCTTGTCCCCCTGCCAGAACCTGGCAAGGAGGAGGGCACATGCCACCCTTGGCGTGTGCCCAAGCTGGAGGTGCCCAAGAGTCCCTATTGGACAGAAACTCCATCTCCTTTTTGGATTCTGATTAGACTTCTCCTAAGAACCAAGTTTGACTGGTCTTAGGTGCCATCTAAGGAGGAATCCAAGGGACTCTATTCTCCACCAATCAGATTTAGATCTGATTTCACAAAGGGTTGTGATTGGTTGGGAAGAAGAGGAGTTGGATCACGCATAGTCTTTAAATAAGACCCTGCGCCCAACTCAAAAAGAATTGAAAATTTCCACACCCCAAGGCTGCCTCTCCTCTCCTCCTCCACACCAAGTCCATCTTCTCCCTCTCCTCTCCATGCCCAAAGGAGTTTGGGATCCAAGTTGGTGCAATCTAGATGAGAGAAAGGCGACAGAAAGTTAGAAGGCTGTGCTGCAGCAAAGGACAACTGCTGATCTTCGAAAGATGTTTTGAAAATCCTCCAAATTAGATCTAGATCTAATTTTTGAAGACATGAAGAGAAGAAGATGATCTCCAGATCCAGCCCGAGTGGATATCGATAGAGGCCAGGCACTTGCGTGGCTAGATCCAGAACCTTCCGCTGCTTATAGGATCATCAATGGGTAATAGGATTACCCTACTTCAAGGTAAATTAAATTTGATTTAATTTATTTAGATTTTATTTTTATTATTAGAATAATAAGAATCAGATCTGAAACATCCTAAATCTGATTTGGATCAAAGAGAAAAATTTTTAAAATATATCTCTTGATCCGATCAGATCTGAACGAACATGATCCAAAAAATCAGGATTTTCCTTCAGCTTGACCTTGTAGCCTAGGTACAACTCTCCGATCTTCTTCAGTCGGACATCTCAAGCCCTCTCATGATCAGAGAAGTCATACCTCTTCTACACAAAATTATCAAAAGTTAGTTACAAAATTATTCAAACATAGTGTAAACATGTAAAATGTATAAATATAATTAAGATGCACTTACCCATATCTCCTCCCACATTCAGTCCCTGATAGTATCATCCATCAATCGCCAGTCTCTAGGCTCTACGAAAATAATGTCTAACCATCTCACAAGCACTCCAAAAAAGGAATGCATCTCCCACACGATCTTTCCTACTGGCCTCCCCTCTGGATCATACTATACCATCAACTAATGCTGGCAGTTTCACACATGCGCCATACGTGTGGGACCAAGAAATGTCCTACTGGATGATACACCTACAATGAAAATACGTTATACAAATATATAAGTATATAAATACTATATAAAAAATAAATAAATAATATAATAAAAATGTACACTCAGATGTCGGTGGAGTAACTTGTGTTGGAGATGTGGATGATGGTAGAGGCTTAGATGTCGATGGAGTAGATGCCGACGGTGGAGGTCCCTGAGCAGTCGATGCGAAGGTGGATGGAGTATGCTTTGACTGCTCCTCAGATGCTGAACTCCACGTAACCCATCAAGAGGTAGGGGTGAAAGCTAGATGGCATTTCGGTGCCATCATGATCTACAACGTTAATGAACATTAACCAATATAATATGTTGAATAATAATCAAAGATATGCCTAGGTATCATCCATACAATTACATATAAATATACGTATAACAAAGATTATATACACTAATCAATTGATGGGTCTATCGCTATGCAATGCAATAAATAAAAGCAACATGATGGGGATTCTCTTAGCGGCCAGAGGTTCTCTTAGTGATCGGCATGGTCCACGGCATGACCTATCGGCACGATATGGCCCAAGGCATGAACTACCAATACAGCATGGCATAGCCCAAGGCATGGCATGGTACGGCACGACCTACCAACACGGCATGGCCTACCAACATAGCACGGCCTACCAATATGGCACGGCATAGCCTACCGACATGACACGGCCCAAGGCATGGCACGGCATGATATGGCTCAAGGCACAGCACGGTCTATCGGTACAACATAGCCCATGGCATGGCACGGCACAGCCTACCAGCATGGCTCAGATGCAAAGCTCCACGTAGTCATTCGAGGGATAGGGGTTGCAACCTCTAAGCAACAAATTTAACATTTTGAACAATAATATTAGCAATACATCAATAAATAGACTCTAATAATTTATAGTAGAATATTGAAGTCATTGTCTAGTGGCATCTACAATATGGATATCACCAACGCTCCTGACAAATGTGTCTGGGACCTCAACAGTACTAGGTAAGTTTTATCCTAGAAGAGCACTTTGCATGCATGGTCCAATATTGTCATCAACTTCGGTATCATCAAAAATATGCCTAGGCACCATCTTCACAACAACATCCCACTGAGGCTCCAAGGGATCACTAACGTAAAAGACTTGACTAGCTTGGGAGGCAAGTATATACAGTTCTTTAGTGCGGAGATGGCATTGCATGTTAACGAGAGTAGAACCACACTCATCAGTCTTCATCCCAGACCGTGATAAGTTATCAAACCAATCATACTTCATCAATGCAATCCTCCTTTTAGAATAATAGTCCAAGATAACTATCTTCTCCACCATGCCATAATAGTTCAAATCCTTTGTACGAGGCTATGAATCCCTCGAGCTAGCATAACACCCAGTGGTGGTGCTCAACATAACACCACTATTTTATGTTGCCATATTTACGGACCTACTCTAAATATTAAACCTGTAGTCGTTAACGATGAGCTGTTTATACGCATGCACAGTATGATTAGGGCCCATTGAAAGAGCATGCACTTTAGAGCTCACATCACTGAACGACAATCTCCATAAATATATTCAAATAAGTTGTATAATGCAAGAATATATAATCGCTTACATGATCTTTGAACTATTCAGAAAATTTTTTACTGTGCATTTTTTCTTTCTTCCGCATACTTGGAGCACCATATTTTACTCTTATGACCTCCTTGTGTTTGCTGCATGCACAAAGAATAAATTTAGGTATAATTAATTTTTTTTTAATTATTATAAAATAAATAAGACTGAGTGACTCACCTTATGTATGGCTCAATGACATCATAGTTGAAGAGCATGTAGCGGTGTACCTTATCCCTTTTCTCAGTACTTAAATTAGTAAGATGGTATGAAGTGGAAAGTCCACCTGGCTATGGAATGGACTCAAATGCAAGCTCAATTGGCTCATACTGATCATCTTGATTCCTTATTGATCGATTACAATGTGTCTCAAGCTTGTTTAAGTATATGATATAAAAATCCATACACTCTTGACCCAAATAACCTTCTACTATGGATCCCTCCGGGCGATTCATATTTCTTACATAAGATTTCAGAGTTTGAATATTCCTCTCAGTAGGATACATCCATTAACAGAATACTTGGCCTCCAAATGCAACTTCCCCCGCAAGGTGCATGGTAAGATGCATCATAATCATGAAAAATGATGGTAAAAATATCTTCTCTAGATCATATAATATAGTCACCATCCTTACCTTCATTTTCTTCATATTTTTCTTAAGCAACCTCTTTGCATAAATATCTCTATAAAAATTGCAAAGACGAATAACAGTCATTCTAACATTTTTTGACAACACACGATGAATAGCTATTGGGATCAATTCCTACATTAGCACATGATAATCATGAGTCTTCAATCCTCCAAGTTTGACATCCTTACTATTCACACGCTTTGATAGATTGCTTGAGTATCCATCAGAAATTTTTATGTTCTCCAATACATGAAGAAATGTGGATCGTTCGGAGGCATTAATAACATAGCATGCATAAGGGAGCCTCCATTGTTCTCTTCCTATCGGCTTTAGATGGAGTGATCTCCTAATACCCCATTCTTTCAAGTCAAATCGAGAATTCAAGTCATCCTTAGTCTTATCTTTGATATTTAAGATTGTTACCAATAGGAGTTGGCACACATTTTTTTCAATATGCATTACATCTAAGCAATGGCACAATAAGTTTGTCTTCCAATATGGCAAGCCAAAAAAGATGCTCTTTTTTCTCCAATTAAAGTGTGTGTCATCTTTCTTTGATCGATGCTTCTTCTTTTTTCCATCAATTGAATCATCTTTTCCAAATTCAACACTGAGACCATCCAACTCTCTAAGTACATCACTTCCAAACATTTGGCTAGATGCCTCACTTCTTCAATAGTGCCATCGAAGGAGCATGCATCCCTTCTGTATGGATGGTTTCAACGGAGGAAACGTCGATATCCCATATAGCTAAAGCTCCTCCGACGTGTCAACCTTCTAGACTGGATATTTTTTTTATAAATCGAGCATGCTAGCTCACCTTTGGTGCTACAATCCGACATTAGGGCATAGGCTGGAAAGTCATTTATTGTCCACCAAAGCGCTGCATGCATGGAGAATGACTCATTCAGCAAAGCATCAAAAGTTGGAACACCTTGAATTTTTCATAACTATTTCGGCTTGGCAATAAGAGGCTACAAATAAACATCAATATCATTACCTACCTCCATCGGTCCAGGGATGAGCACTGTCATGAAAATAAAGAATCTTTTCATACACATCCACGATGGAAGGTTGTAAATATGAATAAATACTGGCCATACACTATGGACGGTATTCATATGCTTGAACGGGTTGAAACTATCATACAACAAGCCTAACCTCACATTACGTATCTCATGTACGAAGTCAGGATATAATTCATCAAACTTCTGCCATGCCTCTCCATCGACTGGATGCCTCAATGCATCATCTTTTGTTCGGTCCTCTTCATGCAATCTTATGCCTTCGATGTCCTTACCGACATAAATAACTTTTATAGTCTCAGAATCAAAGAAAAGTGCCACATCAACTTTTAAGGTACATGAGTCGATGTGCCAACTTTATTCTATTTCCATCTTGACACACCACACCTCATGCACTCATTTTGATTGACAACCCCTTCCCAATACAGCATGCAATCATTGGGACATGCATGTATCTTGGTGTAAGCAAAGCCTAGCTATTCAATAATCTTTAATGCCTCATAATTATTCTTTAGAATTTGTGCATCGTCCGAAAGAATGTCCCCTAAAAGCTCTAATATGCAGTTCACTCCATTATTGCTGAACCCATTAGAACATTTTGCATGATACAACCAGATTAAGAACTCCAGCTTTGCCATCTTTTTATATCCAAAATATAACAAAATATTAGCATCCTTCGTCAACTTAAGAAGCTCCTCTACATCCTCACTGTTTGTCATTTTACCAATCATAGGATTAGGCATGGATGTAGATGCACCATCATTGTGGTCGACAAACTAAAAAATATCATGAATCATTTGTTCCACTCCCCCATCATATTGATCACCTCCTTATGGTCTACCCTAACCATGTTAGTCCCAACAAATTTTATAACCGACTCTAAAGTCATAAATAGTGAGGTGATCATTTACATCTTGATGAGGTAGCCACGATCCACCTATATACTTTTTACAAGGATATTGGATCAGTCTATGGTCTCTAAATTTTTCTATAGCAAAATCAAAAAAATTTTGAAGTTCAGCCTCATATTCTGGCGAAAGCCTACTAAACTTCATCTACCCCTTATCCATTTTAAAAATGCTGATACTGCAATTAAATCATTTATAGAACTTAAATTATATACTAATGCATTATAAATAAATATGCAATAAATGCATTCTATCATCAACTGATAGGTAAAGATAGGTCCTATCTCATTCAAAAATTATATTAATTCTATAGGTTCAATACAGTAATCAAACGATATGCAATAGAGATCGAATAAAATTTTGATAGTATTTTTTCATAGTTCTCTCATGTAGGAAGAACAAAAGAAAAATACTATCCAAAATTTTATTCAGAATCCTTAGCATACCGTTTGATTACTGTAACTACCAATAGAATTATCTATAATTTTCAAACCATCCAAATTGAACAATCAATTGATCATTGTACAAAATTCTCTCATCCATACAATTACATATAATTATACGGATGCCGAAGATTATGTACACTAATCAATTGATGGGTCTATCATTATGCAATGTAATAAACAAAAGCAACAAAATATAAACATCCAAAAAATGTTATCCAATAAATTCTATAACATGAATTATATTCATAAATAATTAAGGATGAGCAACAGTCGTAGATCCAATCTTTTGCATAAATCTAGGTGTTAATCCAGAAATCTGAAAGAAGAATGAAGTAGATGATGGCGGCACTTTAGGGCTTAAAGTTGGAAACTTAGAGAGACATATCAAATTTTATTCGCATCCATCAAGCCAGCTCGCTCAGAAGTCGAGCCGACTCTATGCTTGAGATAGCCAGCTCCATGCCTGAGACATCCGACTTGAGTCCTCCCCCAGTCGGCTCGATCTCGACCTGAGTCGGCTCGGCTATGTGCCATCCCCTATTCTTGGCTGTCTCCACCCTCCCCTTATCTTTTTGACTACCTATCTCCTACTCAATCTTCATCATTGACGAGGTCAGACCCCCTCCCTAATTTCTCTCTCCCTCTCTCGATCTCATCCCTCGTCGGCAAGGTCGGACCCCCTCCCTCCCTCTCTCGATCTCCTAGTGAGGCCGAACCCCTCCCTCCCTCTCTCACTCTCTCAATCTCCCTCGCCAATGAGAATGGACCCCCTCCCTCCCTCTCTCTCTCTCTCAATCTTCCTCATCGATGACGGTGGCGAGATCGGACCACCTCCCTCCCTCTCTCCCTTTCTTAGTTTTGGATCCCGAAATCAGGTCTGGATACCCGGGATCCATTAGGGTCTAGATTTGGTACTTTAAGTATACAACCATCGGGTATTCAGGTTTAGGTTCGATACCAGTAATTAAAATCGAATTCAGATCTGAATATGCAGGTTCTGATCCAAACCTGACCCATTGACAAGTCTAGTCCAGTGATTAATAAATAATACTATAAAATTAAAATAAAAAATATATCTATGACTATAGAGAGGGGATCGCACCGAAAGCTATGAGGATTATCGATGACAGCACTGGAGGATGACAACGATGCTAGAGGTAACCTATGAAACAATAGCAAAATAATGAGATAGAGAGAGAAGAGAGAGAAAGAGAACGAGGAAAGAGAGAGAGGGAGAGGGGGCCCGGAGGGGCGTCGTGACAGGGAGGCCAGGGGATGGAGAAGGATAGGGGGTGGGCGGCCGGGGAGGGAGGGCAGGGGTGGTGGCAGTCGGAGATGGGGAGGGCAGGGGACAAGTGATCGGGGATGGGAGGGCAAGGGGCGGCGGGCGGTCGAGGATGGGGAGGGCGGGGGCCGACGGTCGTGGTCGAAGATGGGGAGGGTGGGGTCTGGGCAGTCGGGAGGGTGGAGGTGGGTGGCGGCTGGGGATGGGGAGGGCAGGGGTAGTGGCAGTCGGGGATGGGGGAAAGGGGTGAGCGGCCGGGGGGGGGAGGAAAGGGGCAGCGGTGGCCAAAGATGGGGAAGGCAGGCGGCGGGCAGCCAGGGATGGGGAGGGTGGGGGGCAAGCGGTCGCAGTCGAGGATGGGGAGGGCGGGGGGCGAGCAATCATAGCTGGGGATGGGTGGAGTCTCATCGACGATGGAGAGGAGAGAGAGAGAGAGAGCACGCGCACGAGAGGGAAGGAAAATTGGAGATTTTTAACCTAACCTATGGCAATGATTTTCGAACCGCTGCCATAGATCTATGGCAGCGGTTATGGTAAATTGCTGCAATAGATCTATGACAATGGTTTATAACCGCTGCAATAGATCTATAGCAGTAATTTTTAGTGATCACTGCCATAGGTTGAAAATATTTTTTTATTTTTTTAAATATTATATAATTTTAAAATTTAATACTCATCTTTACCATTTATTATCTAAATAATTATCATTAGAGTATCTTCACAAAAGATCACCTCGATCTAATGGCCCTAGCTTCATCAATCAGAAAAATTTGATTTCGACGATCATAAATGCTGATGCGATAACTGATAGATGAAGATCTTCAATCAGTCCAAAAATCTACAATAATGATTTTGATGATATTTATTGCATACTATCAAAATTTTACTTTAATCGAATATCGTTATCATGGTCAATTTAGTACGAAATGATTTTGGTCGTTAAATTAGAAACAAGCGATCAAAGGGCTAAATGGTGTCCGATTATGAGATAATTTTTTAGTTAAATAATTTTTACTATAATTTTAATCATTTTATACAGTGATGATAGTAAAATTTAAATAATTTTCGTATGAATTATTTATGTTAAGCAGATATTGCAAAAGCACGAGCATATATATATATAACAACCAACGGAGTTTAAGAATGGTTATCAGATGACGTATAGTTTTAGATCATTCTTAGTCTCATGAATTAAATTTTATAATCACCATCATAAAAATGATTAAAGTAGTAGCCAAGATCATTTATAAAAAAAATTATCTCATAATCGGACATCATCTGGTCCTTTGATCACTCGTTTATCATTTAACGGTCGAAATTAATCTAACTAAATTGATCAAGATAACGATATCCGATTGAAGTAAAATTTTGATAGTATACTACAAACATAACTGAGATCATCATTGCAGATTTTTGGATCTATCAAAGGTTTTCATCTATTAGATCATCGCATCATCATTCATGATCGTTGAAATCAAATTTTTCTTATCGATGAAGCTAGGACCATCAGATCAAGGTGATCTTTTGCGACGATACTCTAATAATAATTATTTAGATAATGAATGATGAAGATGGGCATTAAATTTTAAAATTATATATTATTTAAAGAAAAAATAAAAAATATATATTGCAGTTGTTACAAATAACTGCTGCTATACATCGACGTATAGCAGTGGTTATAAGGAACCACTGCTATAGGTCCAACATATGGCAGTGATTACAAGAAACCGCTGCTATAGATTGGACCTATGGCAGCGATTACAAAAAACCACTGCCTTAGGTCAGACTATGGCAATGGCTTTTTGTAATCGCTGCTATAGGTCGGACCTATCGCAGCAGTTTCTTATAATCACTGTCGTAGACTCTATTGCAGTGGTTTCAAAAATCGCTGCCCTAGTACATGCTGTCGTAGGCTCTTTTTGTAGTAGTGAAACTCATCTATCATAAGAAAGTGATCATACATCAACTTTTTGGATCGATCATCATCCTCATGATGATCCTACTATCGGGAGCAGTTTAAGAGTTAATTATAAAAATTTATATCTTAAATTTTTAACTCTTGAAAATATTAATTATCATTACCATTAACTCAAAGGATATATCATAGGTACTATATATATAATGTGATAGAATAAAAAAATTCTTTATTAATTTTAAGTCAAAATTATAAAATTACTCTTCGAAGTGTATTATAAGTGTCAGCCAATCTGGCTTCTAAGACACACATCTAACCGAGGTTCTTCTCCTATTTCTAACAAGAATGTTGGAAAATAAAAGGACCATTGAGAGGGCCTCTCCCCAACGTTACCAGTTTAAGAACCGAAGATCTTCACCCTCATTAAGATGAGATTAACCTCTTATTTAAGAACTGGAGGCCTTCACTTTTCCGTAGGATCTTCATCCATGTTAGGATAAGGTCCACCTCTTGTCCCTAATGTGGTTAGCTATTTTTCTTATTAGGATGAGGTCCTCCTCCTATTCTTAATAAGGTTGTTGGAGCACAGAAGGACCATTGAGAGGGCCTCTTTCCAACGTCACCGATTTAAGAATCGAAAGTCTTCACCCTCGTTAAGATGAGGTTAACCTTCTATTTAAAAACTAGAGGCCTTCACTTTCCTGTAGGGTCTTCATCTATGTCAGGATGAGATCCACCTCCTGTTCGTGATGTGGTTGGCTATTTCTCTTGTTAGGATGAGATCCTCCTATTCTTAACAAGATTGCTAGGGTATAAAAGAATCGTTGAGAGGGCCTCTCCCCAACGTCACCAATTTAAGAACTGGAGGTCTTCATCCTTGTTAAGATGAGGTTAATCTTCTATTTAAGAACTGGAGACCTTCAATTCTATTTAAGAATGAAATTTGGTTAAATAATTTTCTGCCATTGCACAGTTTTGCACCAAAAAATAGAATGTTAAAATAAGAGAATTTTATTGAATATGGGTTCATTGATAGTACATCTACAAGTTTTTCAAGTTCCAAGGTCATGGGAGTATATCTTTTCTGAGCTCCTTTAGATAATAAGACCTAGATCGAGCGATTTCCACAACTTCATAAGAGCCTTCTTAGTTTGGGGTGAGCTTTCCATGACTTTGTGGCTGCAAAATGTCCGCTTACCAAAATACTAGATCTCCCACTCTAAAAATTTTACTCTTGACTTTGGAGTTGTAGTAGTAGGCCACTTTTTGTCTATATGCTACCATTCGAATTTGGACTTTCTCTCATTTTTTCTCCAGCAAGTTGAGGTTCATCCTGAGGTCTTGTGAATTATTTTGCTCATTCAAACCTTTGACTTGGGCTAAGGGAAGCCTAAGCTCGACTGGTATTACTGCCTCTATTCCAAAAGCTAGGGCGAAAGGAGCTTCTCCAATCGACAATCTTTGGGTGGTCCTATAAGCCTAGAGTATATGATAGAGTTCATCCACCCATACTCCTTTTGTTCTTTTAAGCCTTGCTTTGATCCCTTGCAGTAGAGTCCTATTCGTTACCTCAGCTTCACCATTTACCTATGGGTGAGCCACTAATGTAAAAGGATGGGAGATGTTCAAACCTTCACAAAACTCAGCGAATTTTGCTTCCACGAATTGGCATCTATTATTTTTGATGAAAGTACGAGGTAGGCCGAACCTACAAATTATCAACTTTCAGATGAAGTCTTGCACTTTAGCTTCAATGATCTTCGCTAGGGGCTCAGCTTCTACCCATTTGGTGAAATAATCCATAGCTATTAGAAGAAATTTTCACTATCTGGATGCCACAAAAAAGGGCCCAAGTATGTCCATCCCCACCGAGCAAATGGCTAAGGAGCACTCAAAGGTATAAGTTATGAAGTCGGCTATCTCTGAATGTTGGTGTTTCTTTAACATCGATCATATTTCTTCACATGGTCAGTCACATCTTACTACATAGTCGGCCAGTAGTATCCTTAATGAAGTAGTTTGTAAGATAATGATCTAGCCCCAAGATGATTTCTATATATACCCTTGTGAACTTCTTTTAGTGCATAATCAGCTTCTGAAGGTCAGAGACATCGAAGGAGCGGTGAAGAATATGACCTCTTGTATAGTTTGCCCTTATACAGAACATACTATGAAATCTGATTTCTCATCTTTTGAGCTTCTTTGGAATCTCTAAGAAGGACATCATCTTTAAAATGGGTAATGAGTAGATCAATCCAGTTGGGCTAATGATCAATCTGTATTATTATTTGGGATTCCTCCAAACTTGGTTATTGTAGAATTTCATAATAAAGTACTTTCGGTAGTTCTCTGGGAGCCAAGGTGGCCAATTTTGAAAATAGATCGACCCTAGTATTTTCCGCCCTGTGAATCTATTAGATGCTGAAGCTATTGAAGGTCGAGATCAAGCTTTTCACCTTTTCTAAGTACTTCATCATGCTTTCCTCTCAGGCTTCATAGGTGTCATTAACCTACCCCACTATCGATTGTGAATCACTATAAACCTTCATATGGTCTACCCCCAATTATTTAGCTATTCTTAACCCAGCAATCAGAGCTTCATACTCTACTCTATTATTTATTGCAAGAAATTTAAAACGTAGTCCATACTCAGCAATAATTCCTCCTGGATTGTTTAGAATCAATCCTGCGCCTGCTCCAGAGGAATTGGATGAACCATCGACATATAGAGCCTAGAAATATTCAGAAAGGTTGACATTTTCTTTGGTATGGTTCGACAGTGAATTGGAGGTATTATCTTCTTATTGTTCTAGCTCGGCTGGATCTGAAATGGTATATTTCATAATGAAGTTTGTCAATATCTGAGCTTTAATTAATGGCTGAGGATGGAAGTTAATATCAAACTCGATCAGCTCGATGGCCCATTTTGCTATTCTTTCGGAGATATCAGATTGGTGAAGAGCTACTTTAATAGGCTGATCAGTGAGAAGCGTGATCATATATATGCCTCTGAAAGTAAGGTTGGAGTTTTCTGGCTGCAATCAACAAAGCATAAGTTAGTTTTTTTTAATTTTGTATATCTTGTTTTCGCATCCCTCAAAACTTGGCTTATATAGTAGATCGGCTTTTGAATCTTATCCTCTTCTCTGACTAGGACTGCTCCAATAGCTACTAGAGACATTGCTAAATATAGAAACAATTATTCTCTAGATTTGGGCTTAGCAAGGAGAGGAGGTGAGCTAAGATGGTTCTTCAATTCTTCAAAAGTCTGTTGACACTTAGGAGTTCAATAGAAATTCTTGGACTACTTGAGCACTTGAAAGAAGGGCATACAACATTCTGCCGATCTTGAGACGAAATGATTCAAGGCTGTAATTTTGCTCGTAAGGTGTTGGACTTCTTTTATTATTTTTGGAACGGTCATTTCTTGAATGGCTTAGATCATCTCTGGGTTCGCCTCGATGCCACGTCTCGACACCATAGATCTCAGAAACTTTTTCAAAGTTACTCTAAAAGCACATTTGGTTAGATTCAATTTCATCTTATACTTTTGGAGGGTGCTGAAGGTCTCTTCAAGGTCAGCAATATCATCTGATGAAGATTGGCTTTTAACAAGCATGTCATCCATATAGACTTCCATATTGCAGTCAATCTGCTTCTTGAAGATCTTATTCACCAAATGCTGATAGGTGACACCTATATTCTTTAGTCCAAATGGCATAACCCTATAATAATAAAGACCATGGTTAGTAATAAAAGTAGTTTTTTTTTCATCTTTTAATGCCATCCGAATTTCTTGACCTCTTCCCCAAAGTTGGAGCCAATTTGTACTGTATGGTCTTCATGCCCATCGTTTAATGGAACTACAACAAGATCTTCAATTGATTCTTCTCATTCTTCCTTCAAATCATCATGGGCATCAAGCCCATCTATTAGATAAGATTCTATCTACTTTTTCTTTATAAAGCAATAGTATAACAGTACCGCACAAGAGCTTGATCTCCTCTGACTTCTCCAACCCCATAACTTGTTGGAAACTTCATCTTTAAGTAATAAGTCAAAACCATAGCCTAGAGTGTATTCAAGCTAGGTCGGCCAAGAATGATGTTGTAAGCTGAGGGAGCCTTTACCACCAAAAAATCTACTTGGGCTTTTGACTGCCTTGGATACCGACCTGCCATGATAGATAGGGTTATTATTCTTTCAACCAACACCACATCACCGATGAATACCACTAGTGGGGAGCTTATTGGACCCATTCTATTATTAGGTATAGTCATTTTAGAAAATGCATCATAAAATAAAACATCAGCAAAACTTTCATTATCAATCAAAATGCGACGTATATCATAGTCAGCAATGTTTAAAGTAACTATAACCGCATCATTGTGTGAAAACTAAATCTCCTGTGCATCTTCCTCAGTGAAAATAATAGGTTCTTCAGTCTTCTACCTCTTTGTAGGATTTTTTGTTGATCCATCAATCTCCTACTGCCAATGTCCCTCAGTGACAGTATAGATAATTCCAAGTGGAGGCCGATCCCCTTGTAGCTAATCTCTCCGTGCTGGTTTAGGCTGCGACAAGTCTCTTGGCCGATCCTCCCTCCTTTTTGACTGACATCTCAAAAAGTGATCCAGCCATCCTCATCTAATGAGCTCCTCAATCTCATCTTGTAGTTGGATGTATTCTTCAGTATCGTGACTGTGGTCACGATGGTAGAAGCAGTACTTATTAGGATTATGATTGGCCAGATGAGACCACATCTTCTTTGGCCTTAGCAACTACTCTTTAATCTCCATCAGCACCTGGGTCTTTAGAGTGTTCAAGAGAGCATAGTTATGGAACCTTCAAGGAGGGGAGTTCTACCGTGCCCTCTAACCTGGGCTTCTTTGCCAATGAGCTCGGAGCGGAGTTCAAACTCAGAAGGAGTTTTGGAGCACGATCGAGCTTCACTCGACTTTTCAATAATTGTAGACTTACTTGATTCACCCACCTGCTGCTCTTTGGCAGCCTCTTCATCTTTCAGCTTGAAGGCCTCATCCGCTTGGGCATAGCCTTCACTCCGGGCCAGCATGTCAGCAAAGTTTTGAAGGTACTTCTTTTCCAAAGAAAAGAAAAGATCATTCTTCTAAAGGCCATCCTTCAGTGTAGCCATAGCAACCAATTGGTCTAAGTTTCGAACCTTCAATACAACGGCATTAAAGTGGCTGACATAAGCTTGGATGGACTCTCCTTCCTTCTGCTTGATGTTCATAAGAAAGTCTGAACCTCATCTCTGACATCAACTGCTGATAAAGTGAGCCACGAACTGGTAGCTCAGGTGATTAAAAGAAAAAATGATACTTGATTTGAGGCCCGAGTACCAGCTCCTTACTACTTCTTTTAAATTAGAGGGAAAAGCACAGCAAAGAATGGCATCAGGAGCACCCTGAAGCAATATCATAGTTCTAAAGGGTTCGAGGTGGTCGAATGGATTGGAGGTCCCATCGTAACTTTCAAGCTGAGGGAGCTTGAAGTTCGGTAGGATGGGCTCTTGCATGATTCTGACAGAGAATGGAGGATCAGTACAAATGTCGTCGTTATGGACTGGGATGGCATTATGGAGCTTCTTAATCTATCGATTCATTTCTTGAAGCTTTTGATCGAGAGTATCATCTCGATCACGGATCTCAGAAGGTTGGCGGCTATAGATGGAGAGAGTCTCTCCAAGAGAAGAGCCACGGTCAGAGTAGGAGCTCTCCACTTTTTATTTCCCCTTCCCTGGGGTTTCTGGTCTACTTGCCCAAGTGGGCCTTCTTTTCAGTAGGGGTCTTTCCGACTGAGCTGGTACCAATGGCTGCTGCATGGCCTGCACCATCTCGGAGAAGCCTTTAACCTACTACATCTATAGGTTAAACTACTCCAAATCCACTGTGACTATCGGTGGAGGGGGTTGAGGTGCCAGAGATGGGGTTGGAGTAGGTGGATCTAGATTAAATTGGTGGCAGAGGCAGTAGACCACCGGGTTATAGCCTTTCTTGGCGGTATTTTATAGGAATAAGGAAAGATTAGAGGAAAAAGAGCTAAAGAATTGAAGATGATAGAAAGAAAATGAACTCGATCGAGTACTCTTTTTAGAATAAGGGCTCAGAGAATCCTTCCTCTAGCGCCAATCTTGTTGGTCCAAAAAATGCTATCGGCGTCGGAGTCACTAGAGTTGATGGAAATGAGGCCGCTGATGGGACCTGCAAGAGAAAGTCCAGACCGAAGGTGGGTATCTCCAGCAGGACCCTCCGATGCTCAAGTTAATTATCTGACCAACAAAAATGGAATACTTAGGAGAATTAGAATGGAGATGAGAGCTTAGAAAAAGACGTATTCGAAGGGTCCTTTATATAGTCGAAGCGCATAACAAACTGATAGTGACAGCTATAACAATTTGTTAGTGGGCCGTTCAGGCCATGTGAACTTTGTTACAGAGTTTATTATGGAGCAGGGCTGTCCTTTATCACGTACAGGCAGTTAAGTTTCGTGTGCTAGAGCTCGGATGCGGCTTTTGCACATATAGGTGAACTTACTCGTGTTGAGATGGGGAGCTTGGAGTTGGGTAGGTCGAGCTTAGAGGCCAGTCCTTGAGTGGCGGGCAACGAATTTGTAGCTGACTGATGTTTGTTAGCACTGCCCTTAGAGGAGTTTGGCCATCTTCTAGATCAACTAGGGACTGACAGAAATATCATTGGGAACTAGACTTGTGCTAAGGAGAAAGCCATCTCACTATTCTGGTTTGGCCAAAAGTCATGTATGATATAAGCTGGCTAGATCATAGAGGAATTCGGCTTCTAGACTTAAGGCTGATGAGATGCCCAGCTTAGTGTAGAAAAATTCGACCGCATTCAAGGTTGACCATAAGTAAAGTCAGGCGATGCCGGTATTGACGAAATTCTCTTTGATGGGTTCTGCGGTGGGTTCCCTAAAGAGAAGCTCAGACTAACATTGATGGTGAGGTCCTTTGGCTGACTCAAGCCAATACGATCAATTCTCGACATAAGGGTGTGAAGGTCTGCCCTTCATAAAGTGGGGTATAAAAGTTTGACTGGGGGAGAGCTCTGTCAACCCGAGGTCCCAAACATGAGTCTAACAGAATCTGCCAACTGTGGTGAAGAGATGGGGCCAGAAGAAATATTCAATTGGAGGGAGTTCAGCTGGAAGGAGCTCGTCTGGAAGGAGCGCTACTGGAATGAGTTCGATTGAAGGGAGTTCGGATCCATTTTTCTTGGGATGGCCGCGATTGAAGGTACTAAAGAATTCGGCTATCTTTAAAGTCGATCATCGTCCGTAGTAGAAGAGAAGAATTCAACTAAAATGGGATAACTGAAAAGAAACTCTGTTCGATGAAGTCAGGTTACTGGAACATACTGCCATGAAGGAATTCGGTCATTCCCAAGATTTGCTATTATTTATGAAAGAGAACTTAGCTGAAAAGCCTGTTCAAGCAGAGGTTGGATGGAAGTCGTTCATGTTTGAGAAGGTCGTGTGGCATTCGTGAGATGAAGGTCATCCAGGTTTCGGCAGGGATTATTTTGCCCCCAACAACAAGGACCCTGGCAAAGGAGTTGAGGGGGATGGGGATCACAGCCAACAGCATGGCGCCGAGGCCAATGGCGATGGAGCTCTTCCTCGCAGGGAAGACTAACGAGGATGTGCGGTGGGTGGCGGAGCAGAGCCCGTTGGGCCAGCTGGGGAAGCCGGAGGACATGGCAGGGGTGGTGGGTTTCTTATGAACGGATGCTGGGGAGTGGGTGGATGGGCAGGTCGTCCAAGCCAACAGTGGCTTCATCTAATTAATAATGATTGAGTCATTTATTTACCAAAATATAATTGAGTCATTTCTCGTTTAACTTTCAGTAATGGTGAGATTTTTCCCTTTTTTTTTTTTTTTTTTTTTTTCCGGTAAAGAGTAATGGTGGGATTTTGCCCTAAGTTTGTTGTTACAGCTTGCTCGGCCTGTCTAGCTTGGCTTGCAGATTGCTTTTAGAATCTGAAAATATTATGGATATTTATAATTACATTGTAATTGAGAGTTTTTATTTGATGGGATCTTATAGGTTAAATTGATAACTGTTCCAATGATACTTATTGGCCATTAAAACCGGAAATAGTAGAATACTTCTGTTATTATGTTGGAAGATTTGAATATAAAAAAAAATATTTTTAAAAAAAAGAATGGGATGGGCAAATGGCGGCCGTTGTTTACTATTTGTGTCATGGCACGTGATAGTTGAAATGGCCGCCTTGTTGGATATGAAAATTTGAGTGGCTGCCTTACTGGATAGGTTAACAAAGATGTTATTGAAATTGAAAATATAAGCTGACGCTTTCTCTTCCTCCATCTTTCTCAACATTTCTATTCTCCACCCAATGTTTGCCAAAAAGAGCTCTTCTTACCTCTGGCTCTGCTTTACAACACGTACCTTGACAATAGGCCATTCTCCTCCCCATCCCTTCTCAAATCTTGCTTGTCGTATGGAAAAGAAACGGCAACTAGATAGAAAGGTGAGCTGGCTTTCTCTGCAACACCTTTTTCTAAAGCCATTGTGAATGCTTCCTCTCAAAGAGTCACTTCCAAGAATGGGAGAAGAACAGAACCATGTATCTGCATCTAGCCATTTTACAATCTAAGTTATAATCGAGGATCTGGAAAAATCTTCAGGCTTATTTGGATATTCTAGTATTACGGGTCTTTTCTCCTTTTCAAAGAATAGATCTTTTTTCTTCTTGCAGCTCAAAAACTAGAATCTGAGCTAGATTTAGACAAGCTCTTAAAAAATACAAGGATGTGCCAGCAGATCTTCTTTCTATAAGATTTTCAGCTCAACTCCATAGGAATATCCAAATAGATCTTTAATTGATCCATTCATATTATAATAAAATGACTGAGACTAAGAAAAGATAAAACCTCAATAGCTAAAGTTTTAAAACTTTTGAAACCATATCAATGGAGGTTTACATGAAAGGATCACAAAAAAGGGATAAATAAAATTGTCCACACTACATTTGGTTCAAGTTGTTGGTATTCATGCATGTTGGTAGTAAATCTGTTCCTGCTGAAGTTCGACAAGATGCCCTACCTTAGAGTAAATCCATTTGACGGTGGCAACCATGATCAAACTTCAACCAGTATAAATTCAGGCTCCAATTCACTCTGGAACAGCCGACCATCAACTCGTGTATGCCGAACGATCTTTTTAACTTTGACTATTAGATCTTTCAGATAACTATAAAACTCGAAAGATGTCTTGAACCTCATTCGGACAAACTTGAATAGTGAAAATAATCAACTATGCAATTAGCCAAGTATTTGGCTATGTATCGACCCCTGCATAGTCCAGCCCGACCGACCTCGAAGCCGGCTGAACTCGTCTTCAACGAAATCTCCTTCTAGTCAAATCTCACCATTACAATTGGGTTCCACATCAAGAGTTTCAGACCGACAAAGCTTCTCCTCAGACGAACTTCTACACCTTGCTATAGGTGGCGGATATTGGCATTCTTACATCGAGAGCCTTGGGCGTGCAAACTAGAGTTAGCAGAAGAACCTCGTCATCCATACTAGTTCAACTTCCAACTCAGCAAATACCTGCCCACCTATGGACTACCTCGGGAATGGCCAAACTATAGCTATTAATCTCCAATGGACTGGCGAGTCACAACAATGGACACCACCCTTTATAACAAACTTCACGTGGCCTCAAGCAGCCCACTAACTGGTAGTTACGGCTGTTACCATCAATTTGTTACGAGCTCCACCTATATAAGGGATCTTTCAGATATGTTTTCTTCTAAGCTCTCATCTCCATCTTAATTCTCCTGAGCATTCCATTCTTTTTAGTCAGAGAACTAACTTGAGCATCGAAGGATCCTACTGGAGCCCCTACCTCCGATTTGAACTTCTTCTTGCAGATCCCATCAGTGGCTCCATCTCCGTCCATTCCAGCGACTCTGATGTCGGCACCATTTTTTGCACCAACAATGCATTTGCCAAGACACAAACCTCTCTTGTGGTTATGAAACAACTATCTTACTATTTGACAATAAATTCTTAGATTAAAAAGAGCTACTCCAAGATTTAAAATATTTATGATTCAATCAGAGAGAAGAAAAAAAATTTTTTCAACCCACTCAATCCAGACCTCTCAAAAAAATAAGAAAAAGTAGGAGAATTGTGAAAGTAGGGTTCTAGATCCCTTTTCTATTAATTAAATGATAAAATTAATTACAAGCCTTATTTACATTAGTGAGGTTTGTCCTTGCAAAATTCTAGTTGAAATCCTCTTCTAGTTGGAAAATTTTACAACTTTCTAGAAATAACCATGAGTAGTGAAAATAGTTATTGTTGGTGCAGAAATTGATCATCGTCGGAGGTCGCTGGAGTCGAGGCCGAGGAGGTCGCCATCGGGGACCTGCAAAATAAAGTTCCGTCCGGAGTCGGTGGGGGGTGGCTCTGGCAGGACCCTCCGACAATCAAGTTAGCTCTGGCCAACAGGAATGGAGTGCTCGGAAATGAGTTCCGAAGCTTGGGGGAGAAGAGGAGAGCTTAGAGATTAGAGAGATTAGCATTAGCGTATCTGGGGGGTCCTTTTATAGCAGAGCTTGATGGTGACAGCTACAGCCGCGTGTTGGCGGGTCGCTCGAGGTTCGGCAGAGTCAGTCTCACGGGAAGGTGCCATGTGCGGTGGGTTGACGGTGATAGCCATCGCCACCTGATAGCAGATTGCTATCGCTCGTGGTGGACTGATGGTGATGGCTGCAGAGCCAGCCGAATGAAGGGTAGAAGGCCTTCATCGTGTGCCCACTTCAGAGAAGTTCGGACTCCTAAAGAGGAAGCTTGGGAGGAGTTCGGCTCCTGTAGGCGTCTGGCTGAAGCTTGATGGTTGGGTTCAGCTAGAGCCCGACTGCCAGGTTCAAAGAGCTCGGCCACTAAGTTGCTCGACCGACTGAAGGGGTTCGGTCCTGACGCTGGGAGTCCGAAGAAGCTTGGCGATTGAGGAGTCCGAAGGAGCTCGGCAGCTAAGTAGTTCGGCCGCTGGGAGTTCGCAAGGAGCTCGATCGCTAGAAGTTCGGCTGAGGGACGACCGCTGAAGAGTTCGACCACTGAGAAGTTTGGAGGAGCTCGGCCGACTGAAGAGACGGCCGCTTGGGGAGTTCGGTCGAGAGACAACCGCTGAGGAGTTCGGGCGCTAGGGGATTCTATTAAAGTCTGATCGCTTGAAGTCCAAAGAGCTCGGCCGCTAAGTAGTTCAGCCGACTATAGGAGTTCGGCTAAGACCCATCCATCGAAGCTCTTCCGCGTCTACAGGTTGCATTAGGCCGAGCATCGAGCTAGACTTCGACGGAAGCAGGATTTATCCCCAACACTAGCCCCCCACTTCCGAGTTCGAAAATCGAAGAAAGGGAGTGCAGGAAAGACGACTGCCGAAGTCTTCCTCTGAGCTCTTTGCTGGTCTTGGTCGAAGCTCAGGGGGGATCTCGCCTCCAGCTGAAGTTGATATCGAAGTTGAAGCCCAGGGAAGATCCCATCTCCAGCCGAGGTTGAGGGGGCTTCGTCCACTGCGATCGAAGCCGGAGGTTGCACTCCTCGGGGGTGATATTGTCTCCTATAGCTAAGGTCGATGTGGACGCTTGGGGGAGATCTAATCTCAGGGCGAGGCTGTCTCCGATCTTATCTCTGGCCAAGGTGGTGGTTGAAGCTCTCCAGCCGAGGTTGACACGATTGCTTTCTCTAGCTGAGGTCGAAGTTGAAGCTCTCCAGTCGAGGTTGACATGGTTGCTTTCCCTAGCCGAGGTTGTATCGGGCACCCAGGGGAGATCTCATCTCCTACAGCCGAGCTTTCCTCAGGGAGATCTTATCTATGGCCGAGGTTGTCCATGGTCGCTTAGGAGAGATCTTATCTCCTGCAGCCGAGCTTTCCTCGGGGGAGATCTTATCTCCTGCGATCGAGGTCGAAGTGCGCGCTCGGGGGAGATCTTATCTCCAGTCGGAGTTGTGTCAACGATCGCACCGAGGTGGTCGCTCAGGAGAGATCTTATCTCTGGCCGAGGTTGCTTTTTGGGAGAGATCTTATCTCTGGCCGAGGTGGTTGCTCGGAGAGATCTTATCTCTAGCCGAGGTTATCGCTCGCGTTAGGATGAGGCTCTCCTCCTGTTCCTAATCAAGGTTTGTCAACGGTCGCTCGGGAGAGATCTTATCTCTAGCCGAGGTTGACTCGATTGCTCGGAAGAGATCTTATCTCTAGCCGAGGTTGATGCTTGTGTTAGGACGAGGTTCTCCTCCTGTTCCTAATCGAGGTTTGTCAACGATCGCTCGGGAGAGATCTTATCTCTAGCCGAGGTTGACTCGGTCGCTCGGGAGAGATCTTATCTCTAGCCGAGATTGAATGCTCGTGTTAGGATGAGGTTCCCCTCCTGTTCCTAACCGAGGGTTGTTCGCAGTCACTCAGGAGAGATCTTATCTGTAGTCGAGGTTGTCAACGGTCGCTCGGGAGAGATCTTATCTCTTGTCGAGGTTGATGCTCGCGTTAGGACGAGGTTCTCCTTCTGTTCCTAACTGAGATTATAGCCGAGGTTGGCTCGGTCGCTCGAGAGAGATCTTTATCTCTAGCCGAGGTTGATGCTCGTGTTAGGATGAGGTTCTCCTCCTGTTCCTAATCGAGGTTGTTCGTGGTCGCTCGGGAGAGATCTTATCTCTAGCCGAGGTTGACTCGATCGCTCGGGGAGAGATCTTATCTCTAGCCGAGGTTGATGCTCGTGTTAGGACGAGGTTCTCCTCTTGTTCCTAACTTGAGGTTGTTCATGGTCGCTCGGGAGAGATCTTATCTCTAGCCAAAGTTGATGCTTGTGTTAGGACGAGGTTCCCCTCCTGTTCCTAATCGAGGTTGTTCGTGGTCACTCGGGAGAGATCTTATCTCTAGCCGAGGTTGACTTGGTCGCTCGGAAGAGATCTTATCTCTAGCCGAGGTTATTGCTCATGTTAGGATGAGGTTCTCCTCCTATTTCTAACGGGGTTGTGGGGGCACATAAGGGCCGCTGTCAGGGCCTCTCCCCCCATCTCGTCCTTTGTGAACGAGGCCTTTGCTCGGAAGAGATCTTATCTCTAGCCGAGGTTGTTGCTTGCGTTAGGACGAGGTTCTCCTCCTATTCCTAACGTGGCAATTATTGACTGCTTCTTCCCTATCATCGCATAGTTTTCGCATCCAGAAATAATATTATCGAAAGGAAAGAATTTTATTGAAAGGAAGTTACTAGTAGCATATCCCCAAATTTTGTATTTCAAGGTCGTGGTAACGTTGTTCCTGTTGGGCATAAATCCCACTCCCGCCGAAGTCTAGCTCGATGCTCGGCCTAATGCAATCTGCAGCCATGGAAGAGCTTCGACGGACGGGTCTTAGCCGAACTCCTACAGTCGGCTGAACTACTTAGCGGCCAAGCTCTTTGGACTCCAAGCGACTGGGCTTTAACGGAATCCCGTAGCGCTCTAACTCCTCAACGGTCGTCTCTTGGCCGAACTCCCCAAGCGGCCGTCTCTTCAGTCGGTCGAGCTCCTCCGAACTTCTCAGCGGCCGAACTCTTCAGCGGTCATCCCTCGACCGAACTTCTAGCGACCGAGCTCCTTGCGAACTCCCAGCGGCCGAACTACTTAGCTGCTGAGCTCCTTCGGACTCCTCAACCGTCGAGCTTCTTTGGACTCCCAGCGTCAGGACCGAACCCCTTCAGCCGGCCGAGCAACTTAGTGGCCGAGCTCCTTGGACCCGACAGCCGGGCTCTAGCCAAACCCAACCGCCAAGCTTCAGCCAGACGCCTATGGGAGCTGAACTCCTCCCAAGCTTCCTCTTTAGGAGCCCGAACTCCTTCGAAGTGGGCACACGACGAAGGCCTTCTATCCTTCATTCGATTGGCTCTGCAGCCATCATCATCAGTTCGCCGCAAGCTCTGCAGCCATCACCATCAGTCCACCATGAGCGATAGCGACCCACTATCAGGCGGCGATGGCTGTCACCGTCAACCCGCCACACATGGCACCTTCCCATGAGACTGGCTCTGCCGAACCTCGAGCGGCCCGCCAACATGCGGCTGCAGCTGTCACCATCAAGCTCCGCTATAAAAGGACCCCCTAGATATGCTAATGCTAATCTCTCTTATCTCTAAGCTCTCCTCTTCTCCCCCAAGCTCTGGAACTCATTCTCGAGCACTCCATTCTTGTTGGCTAGAGCTGACTTGATCGTTGGAGGGTCCTACCGGAGCCACCCCCCATTGGCTCCAGATGGGACTTTGTTTTGCAGGTCTCCGGCGGTGACCTCCTCGGCCTCAACTCCAGCGACCTTCGGCGATAACAAGTTTCTGCACCAACAGAATGGCACTGGAGAAAGGGACTTATTACCGAAGAAAGGTCATCCACCCCGGGACTTATTGAAAGGTCATCCACCCTGGGACATATTGCCGAAGAAACATGGAGGAACAACATTACCACGACCTTGAAATACAGAATTTGAGGATGTACTACCAGTAACTTTCTTTCAATAAAATTCTTTCCTTTTGATAATATTATTTTTGGATGCGAAAACTATGCGATGATAGGGAAGAAGCAGTCAATAATTGCCGCATTAGGAACAGAAGGAGAACCTCGTCCTAATGCGAGCAACAACCTCGACTAGAGATAAGATCTCTCCTGAGCGAAGGCCTCATTCACAAAGGATGAGATAGAGGAAGAGGCCCTGACAGTGGCCCTTATGTGTCCCCACAGCCCGTTAGGAGCAGGAGGAGAACCTCGTCCTAACGCGAGCAACAACTTTGGCTAGAGATAAGATCTCTCCCGAGTGATCAAGTCAACCTCGACTAGAGATAAGATCTCTCCCGAGCGACCGCGAACAACCCTGGTTAGGAACAGGAGGGGAACCTCATCCTAACACGAGCATCAACTTCGGCTAGAGATAAGATCTCTCCCGAGCGATCGTGAACAACCTCGGTTAGGAACAAGAGGAGAACCTCGTCCTAACACGAGCATCAACCTCAGCTAGAGATAAGATCTCTTCGAGCGACCGCAAACAACCTCGGTTAGGAACAGAAGGAGAACCTTGTCCTAACACGAGCATCAACCTCGGCTAGAGATAAGATCTCTCCCGAGCAATCGAGTCAACCTCGGCTATAATCTCGATTAGGAATAGGAGGAGAACCTCATCCTAACGCGAGCATCAATCTCGGTAAGAGATAAGATCTCTTTCGAGCGACCGTTGATAACCTCCGCTAGAGATAAGATCTCTCCCGAGCGACCGCGAACAACCTCGATTAGGAACAGGAGGGGAACCTCATCCTAACACGAGCATCAACCTCGGAGGAAGGGCCTGAACCACTGAGATTCCCTTATTCTTAAAGGAGTGCTCAGCGACTTTTCTCTTCCCTCTCCAGAGATCTTCCTTTTTTCTTCCGAAGAAAAAATGCCTCCCAGGAGAGCTTCGACATGGTGCTCGGCAGCCTGCGCGGCCCGATCCCATCCAGATCCATCTATTCCTACTTCGACCACGGTAGCTCAGGTTCCACCTATACCTACGATGGAGGTGGAGCAGTTCGACCTGCTTGTTCGACAGGTTCGTGGCCTCACGGAGGCATTACAGGCTATACAACAGCCTTCAGTGGCAACTCCACCAGGAAACCCGCCATTGAAACGTCGGGAATCGACCCTAAGGAAGAGTACCAGGGCCAGTGTACCGGTCGCCCCGGAGAAAGGGAAACAGAGGGCCGAGGATCCATGTTTGGATCATTATTCTCTTCTGAAGGAGATCTTTTCCATTCGTAGTTGGAAGCACCCCAAGATCTGCAGCCAAGATGACGCCCTCGATTGCAGACTACGGGAGATGGACCGACGTATTGAAGAGCTCGGCCGCGTCACCTCGGCTCATCATGCTGACGTCCATGCCGAACCTCCCTTCTCTCTCCAAATTATGCAAGAACCTATTCCACCGACCTTCGAGCTCCCTCAATTGGAAAGCTACGATGGAACTTCTGATCCGGTTGATCACCTGGAAGCCTTCCGCACCATGATGCTGCTTCACGGTGCTTCAGATGCCATGCTGTGTCGAGCCTTCCCATCTACCTTAAAGGGAGCAGCGAGGAACTGGTACTCGATGTTGAAGTCAAGTACGATCTTCTCTTTCGATCAGATGAGCAGTCAGTTCGTGGCCCACTTCATCAGCAGTCGACGATCGAGCCGAGGTTCAGATTCCCTGATGAGCATCAAGCAGAGGCAAGGGGAATCCATCCGGGCTTACGTCACCCGATTTAACGCCACGGCATTGGAAGTCCGGGACTTGGACCAATCTATCGCGATGGCCGCGCTCAAGGGCGGCCTTCAGAAAAATAACTTGCTGTTCTCTCTAGAAAAAAAGTATCCCAGAGATTTTGCCGATCTGCTGGCTCGGACTGAGAGATATGCCCGTGCGGAAGAAGCCTTCAAGTTGAAAGATGAGGAAGCCCTGAGAGAGCGGCTGGCAGATGATGAAGAGCCGAGTGAAGTTCGGTCGCGCTTGCGAACCCCCTTTGAAAGTAGGCAGGCCCGAACTCCTCGAACTCACCACCGAGGAAGCCCTGACAAAGGGGTGCGAAGAAGCCCTCCTCCTAGGAGGTTCCGCCACTATGCCCCCCTCAATGCCCCTCGAACTCAGGTTCTCACCGAAGTGAAGAACCAGCTGCCAAGATCGGAAGGATTACGATCTCCCCCAAACAAGCACGATCGAAATAAGTACTGCCTCTACCATCATGACCATGGCTACGACACCGAGGGATGCATCCAGCTCTGAGACGAAATTAAGGAGCTCGTCAGAAAGGAGTGGCTGGGTAAATTCCTCCGGTACCGACCTGAAGTAGGAAAAGATCGGCCAAGGGCACTGCCATAGCCAGAGACGGCAAGGAGCTCGGCGCTACCATAGCCAGAGACGGCAAGGAGCTCGACGTTGCCATAGCCAGAGACCGCAAGAGGGTCGGCCACCTTACGGTATCATCCACATTGCCCCTAGGAAGATCTCGGTGCATCAGCGATTCATCGTCTCCCAGCGATAAGAGCTTGCACCAAATTGAGGAGGCCAGCATGAGGAGGTCACCGTCGGGGTGGCGCTAGAGGAAGGGACTTATTGCCGAAGAAAGGTCGTCCACCCTGGAATTTATTGAAAGGTCGTCCACCTTGGGACTTATTGCCGAAAAAATGCGGAGGAACAACGTTACCACGACCTTGAAATATAGAATTTGGAGATGCGCTACTAGTAACTTTCTTTCAATAAAATTCTTTCCTTTTGATAATATTATTTCTGGATGCGAAAACTATGCGATGACAGGGAAGAAGCAGTCAATAATTGCCGCGTTAGGAACAGGATGAGAACCTCATCCTAACATGAGCAACAACCTCGACTAGAGATAAGATCTCTCCCGAGCGAAGGCCTCGTTCACAAAGGATGAGATGGGGGGAGAGGCCCTGATGGCAAGCCCTTATGTGTCCCCACAGCCCGTTAGAAACAGGGAGGAGAACCTCATCCTAACGCGAGCAACAACCTCAGCTAGAGATAAGATCTCTCCCGAGCGATCAAAGTCAACCTCAACTAGAGATAAGATCTCTCCCGAGCGGCTGAGTCAACCTCGGCTAGAGATAAGATCTCTCCCGAGCGACGCGAACAACCTCGATTAAAAACATGAGGGGAACCTCATCCTAACACGAGCGTCAACTTCGGCTAAAAATAAGATCTCTCCCGAGCAACCGTGAACAACCTCGGTTAGGAAACAGGAGGAGAACCTCGTCCTAACACGAGCATCAACCTTGGCTAGAGATAAGATCTCTCCCGAGCGATCGAGTCAACCTCGGCTAGAGATAAGATCTCTCCCGAGCGACCGCGAACAACCTCGGTTAGGAACAGGAGGAGAACCTCGTCCTAACACGAGCCATCAACCTCGGCTAGAGATAAGATCTCTCCCAAGCGATCGAGTCAACCTCGGCTACAATCTCGATTAGAAACAGGAGGAGAACCTCGTCCTGATGCGAGCATCAACCTCGGCAAGAGATAAAGATCTCTCCCGAGCGACCATTGACAACCTCGGCTAAAGATAAGATCTCTTCCGAGCGACCGCGAACAACCTCGGTTAGGAACAGGAGGGGAACCTCATCCTAACACGAGCATCAACCTCGACTAGAGATAAGATCTCTTCCGAGCAATCGGATCAACCTCGGCTAGAGATAAGATCTCTTCCGAGCGACCGAGTCAACCTCGGCTAGAGATAAGATCTCTCCCGAGCGATCGTTGACAAACCTCGATTAGGAACAGGAGGAGAATCTCATCCTAACACGAGCATCAACCTCGGCTAGAGATAAGATCTCTCCCGAGCGACCGAGTCAACCTCGGTTAGAGATAAGATCTCTCCCGAGCAATCGTTGACAAACCTCAGTTAGGAACAGGAGGAGAGCCTCGTCCTAATGCGAGCGATAACCTCGGCTAGAGATAAGATCTCTCCCGAGCAACCACCTCGGCCAGAGATAAGATCTCTCTTGAGCGACCACCTCGGTGCGATCGTTGACAACTTCGGCTGGAGATAAGATCTCCCCCGAGCGTGCACTTCGACCTCGACCGTAGGAGATAAGATCTCCCCCGAGGAAAGCTCGGCTGTAGAAGATAAGATCTCTCCCGAGCGACCATGGACAACCTCAGCCATAGATAAGATCTCCTCGAGGAAAGCTCGACCGCAGGAGATGAGATCTCCCTCGTGTGCCCGATACAACCTCGACTAGGAAAAGCAACCGTGTCAACCTCGGCTGGAGAGCTTCAACTTCGACCTCGGCTAGAGAAAGCAATCGTATCAACCTCGACTGGAGAGCTTCAACCACCACCTCGGCCAGAGATAAAATCAGAGATAGCCTCGCCCTGAGATCAGATCTCCCCTAAGCGTCCGCATCGACCTCAGCTGTAGGAGACAATATCGCCCCCGAGGAGTGCAACCTCTGCTTCGATCGTAGCGGATGAAGCCCCCTCAACCTCGACTGGAGATGGGATCTTTCCAGGCTTCAACTTCGATATCAACTTTAGCTGGAGGCGAGATCCCCCCCGAGCTTCGACCTAGACCAGCACAGCTCAAAGGAAGACTTTGGCAGTCGTCTTTCCTGCACTCCCTTCCTTCGATTTTCGAACTCGGGAATGGGGGGGGATAGTGTTGGGGATAAATTTTGCTTCCGCCGAAGTCTAGCTCGACGCTCGGCCTAATGCAACCTGTAGCCACAGAAGAGCTTCGACGGATGAGTCTTAGCCAAACTCCCATAGTCGACTGAACTACTTAGCGGCCGAGCTCTTTAGACTCCAAGCGGCCGGGCTTTAACGAAATCCCCTAGTGCCCGAACTCCTCAATGGTCGTCTCTCGGTCGAACTCCCCAAGCGGCCATCTCTTCAGCCGGCCGAGCTCCTCCAAACTTCTCAGTGGCCGAACTCTTCAGCAGTCGTCCCTCGATCGAACTTCTAGCGACCAAGATCCTTGCGAACTCCCAGCGGCTGAACTACTTAGCTGCCGAGCTCCTTCGGACTCCTCAGCCGTCGAGCTTCTTCGGACTCCTAGCATCAGGATTGAACCCCTTCAGCCGATCGAGCAACTTAGTGGCCGAGCTCCTTAGATCCGACAGCTGGGCTCTAGCTGAACCCAACCGTCGAGCTTCAGCCAGACGCCTACGGGAGCCGAACTCCTCCCAAGCTTCCTCTTTAGGAGCCTGAACTCCTCTGAAGTGGGCACATGATGAAGGCCTTCTATCCTTCATTCGACTGGCTCTGCAGCCATCACCATCAGTCCGCCACAAGCTCTGTAGCCATCACCATCAGTCCACTGTGAGCGATAGCGACCCGCTATCAGGCGGCGATGGCTGTCATCGTCAACCCACCACACACGGTACCTTCCCATGAGATTGGCTCCACCGAACCTCGAGCGGCCCGCCAACACGCGGCTGCAGCTGTCACCATCAAGCTCCGCTATAAAAGGACCCCCCAGATACGCTAATGCTAATCTCTCTGATCTCTAAGCTCTCCTCTTCTCCCCCAAGCTCCGAAACTCATTCCTGAGCACTCCATTCCTGTTGGCCAGAGCTGACTTGATCGTCGGAGGGTCCTGTCGGAGCCACCCCCACCGACTTCAGATGGGACTTTGTTTTGCAGGTCCCCGGCGGCGACCTCCTCGACCTCGACTCCAGCGACCTCCGACGACGACCAATTTCTGCACCAACAGTTATGAACAATTAAAATCCTCCTAAAGTTAAATAATGAATTTTGCATCATCATCATCATTATTTTTGTAACTGCTTTACCAAATTCTTCCTAAATTTTGAGTTATAAATAGTCAAAAAAAAAAATCAATTTTTTTTGGCATATTTCAAGACTTAAACATTATTGTATGACTATGATGGCTATTAATGCAAACCCTTTAGAATAGAGACCACATTATAGATCTCAAAACTTACACCATTTGATGAAAAAGAAGGGCCTCTGTAGACATTGCATAAGTATTGAGGAATTACAACCTCCTTCACAAATCACAACTAGATCAAAAATGGCTACATCAAAACCTCCACCACAAATCACAACCAAGTAATAGAGAATATCCTAGTGGTTAGGGTTGTTACCAAATCACAACTAAGTGATTTGTGGTGTAGGTTTTATCAAATCACAATAACCCTAGTGGTAAATGGTAAAATATATCTTTAGCGATTAGAGTTATTGCAAATCAGTCAACTCTTCTATGTATGTATGTACGTACGTATATATGTATGTGTGTATATTATAGAATGAATGAAAAAGTTGAAGCACTGTTCCCAATACTTTGCCTTCTACCTTCTTATGGTATCAATGCCTCTATAGTTCAAATAAGCATTGATCCCAGTATTTCTTTATGGCCAAAGCGATCTCCAATCCTACTTCCCAAATTATTATTAGTCCTTCGTTCCCTTCCCAAGTTAACAACTTGTTCTCCATCAATATGGTGGCTCAACTTCCACTTGAACCCATAACTTGTAATTACGCTTCATGGCTTGCTCAATTCAACTCTCTTCTAATTAGTTATAATCTTATGAGTTATGTAGATGGATCCATGCCATATCCATCCAAAACTATCATGAAGGATGGCAATGAAGTATCCAACCTGGCTCATCTGCATTAAGTCAAACAAAATCAGTTGGTGCTTAATGACATCATTGCTCTATTTTAAAAACCATAATCCTTACTACCTCATCCAAGATATCTTAAGAGGAATGGGAAGAACTCAATAAGTTATTTTCCAATCAATTAAGGTCTGGAGTCATACCTCTCAAAGACAAGCCACCTAACACAAAACGTGATGATAGATCCATGGCTTTGTATCTACAATCTCTTAAGGTTATCTTGGATGAACTGGAATTAATCAACTCTCCTATCTGTGAGGATGATTTCATCATTCATGCCCTCCATGGTTTGGACCAAAGTTGAAAGCTCCTTTAGCCGCTATCCAAGCACATGAAAATCCCATCACTTTTAAGGAAATTCATGACAAACTTGATTTTAAAGAACCTCTCAATTGGGAAGAGACTCCTACTGAGGCTACTATTCTCATAGCCCATTATACCCACAAGTCTGGAGGAAACAATCAAAATAGGGGCAATAACAATACAAGCTCCAAATAGAGCAACTCTAATAAAAGTCCCGACTCTAGTAATTATTAACTTTCTAACCAAAATTCTTCTAATCAAGACTCTACCTCCAATCAACGACACTACAATAACCCATCAAATATTCAAGTGGTGTGTTAGTTTTGTAATCAACTCAAGAACATTGCCAAAAGGTGTTATCACCACAAACAATCTCCAATCACTTATTGCATCTCATCATCTCGTGCTGGATAGCAAGGTTGGTTGGTGAATTCAGCCACCTCTCACCATGTCTCCTTCGAGTTGCAAAACCTCTCAATCCACCATAGTTATGATGGACCTGATAAGCTTAACATTGGTGATGGGTCAACTGCAAATTATTTATGTTCGGTCAACTAAATTTCAATCCCTATCAACCTCTTTTATTTGAATAATATCCTTTATGTTCCACCTATCAAGATTAATTTAATTTCAATGGTTACATTTTGAAAATCTAACCATGTGTCTGTTGAATTTTTTCCCTATTTGTTTCATTATGAAGGATTTGTGCATGAGAGTGATCATCACTCATGGCCTAAATAAGAATGATGCCTATCTATTGTTGGCATCCAAATGAGTTCCTCCTTCTGCTTTAGTAAGCATTTAGGCACTTGCTCAAGATTGACATAGGAGACTAGGTCATCCTTCTTCCCAAAACTCAAATTGTATGCAATAAAATTTCTCTACCATACTCTTCATGTAGTTGCTTTACTAGTTGTAAGTCATATCTACTAGATGTATGCCTTAGAAACCAAGTTGGCTTATACATGTAATCTTTTAAGTGGCATAATTTTCTAATTAATTTATTCAAATTAATAAAATTAAATTAATTTTTCATTCATGTTGTATCATGTGTCCATGAATCGTCCAAGAAGTTAACAAGATAATGACACATATTCTCAAGATTTGAGAATTTGAAACATATGTTATTGATGAGTAATTTCTAAAAATTTTTGATCGATGGATCGCCATGAGGACAATGATTAATCCAATAAAATTGGTGCATGAATTATTTTTCTTTGGATAGACGAGTCTCGAATTTACAGTATAAAGATACTGGAGTGAGAGTGCAGGTAATTGTTAGAGAACAATGATATCGAGCATAACCAATATGAGTAGTTACTTGGATGTCTATCTACTCGTCAGTAACATACTCGATGCTGCAATGGTGTAAATAGTTCTTTAACCTATAGTCCCTCAATTTTTCATATTGAGATTGTTGTAATTTGACTGTACAATTACTTAGTTACCTAATCATTTGGAATCTTGCGGTGTATGTTGGCTACAGTAGATTTGTTATAGGAATAGAATATATATCTTAATGAGATCCATCAATCTTGGTAGATAAGGAGTAGTCCTATATTATTCATGAAATCGAATTCAGAAGATCATGACTATGGTAGTATGGATGATGGAAAAGAGTTTTCATAAGGTTTCATAAATAAACTCAAGTCAATTGAACATTACATATGACTGATGAGAGGTTTGACAAGTTATCCATAATCTCTGTCATGTCAAGACATACGATAAAAGGACCAAATCATACAGTAACTATATCTAGAGGTTCGCTTATTCAATTCTACTGGATTGCCACTATATACTACTAGATGTTACTGATGAATTATGAGATCAATAAAAATTATTTTGATGATAAAATAATTATTAATTAATTAAATTAAAATTATTTCAATCCATTGAAAGAGATTTCAATGATATTATTGATGAAGATTATAATATATCTTACTATCAATAGAATTGAACCTATGGGGTCACATAAAAGAAAATTGGTTTAGGATAGTGCAATTAGGTGTGTGAAGTCTCAATTGGGCTAGGATTTATAAAAATTCTATTAGATTTAGGAATACCATGCTAGCACATGGTTAAACTCAAATCTTCTTGGACTTGGGCTCCCTATTGGATAGGAATCTAACCAAGTCAATGCATGCAAGAAGGGGCGCCAAGGGTTGGCGCCCCCCTAATCTAGTTTTGCATGAGTTTTGAGGAGGGGCACCAATAATTGGCACCCGATCTAAGATGGCATGAAGATGAGAGAGAGGGGCACATGTCCTCTTTGGATAAGATCTAGGAGATGCATGCTCCATCTAGATAAAGATCAGAAAGGCGAGGGGTGCCAATAGTTGGTGCCCCATCTGAGATGGCATAAAGATGAGAGAGAGGGGGGTGCATGCCCCCTTTGGATAAAATCTAGGGGGCACATGCCCCATCTGGATAAAGATTAGAAAGGGGCACTTCAATAGTTGGTGCTACCTTCTAGATTTGCATGAGAAAGGAAGAGGGCAAGGGTGCTCCATCAGATGGATGAGAACAAGAAGTCTTGCTTTAAGGAGTTGAAAAGTCAAAGCCTTCAAGTAGGACTCATGGATCTATTTAAACTTTAGTAGAAAGAGATTAGATCTCTCTAGCTCTTATGCCAAAATAGATCTACACCACTTTTCTCCACGCCCTCTCTCTCCTCTCTCATGCCATCTCTTCTCTTCTCATGCCTAAGGGGTTAGGTGTCCTTGCCCTCTTACACCCAAGGTATTGGCATCCTCTATCTCCACAAGCCCAAGGTGTTGGGTGATCCTGTTTACACCAAGAAAGATAGAAGATTAGAAAGATCGTGATCAAGAGTTGATCCAGATTGAAAGGCTGATCAAGTGCATGCAGATCTATCTTAGAGAAGAAGGATCAAAATAAAGAGGAGCATCTTTGATCAATCTCAAGTGGATACTTGTAGAGGCTGGATGTATGTGCCACTTTTCGAAGGATCTTGAAATTTACCATGATCATCAAATCATGGTGAAGAACTACCTGCACAAAGGTGAAGTTACTATCTTCATATGCTAAGTTAGATTTTTATTTTTCTTTGATCTTTAAAATAAAATCGTTCTTAATGATATGAGATTTGATCTCATACCTGTGTGTGCCAGATCAGATTGCCTCCGCTGCAAAATTTTTGATCTAGATCTGACATGCATGATGGAAAAGTTTCTTCAACTGATATCGGAGCTAGGTTTCAAGATCATATTTTTAAGATTAAGATTCAGATCTAAAAATTTAGATTAGATCTAAAATTTAATCAGACCTAAAATTCAAATTATATCTAAAAATTTAATTAGATCTACATTGTTGATTCATTTTCAGATTAGATCTAAAAATTTTGATTAGATCTAAATTTTTATATAGATTAGATCTAAAATTTGATTAGATCTATAAATTTAGATTAGGTCTGAAATTTATTAGATCTAAAAGTTAGATTAGATCAGAATTTTTGAATCATAGATCTAATTAGATAGATTTAGGATTACTCTAAGATCATCCTGATCTAAGGTTGCCTTGGCATAATGAATGTTATATTGAAAGGTTTTCCTAGAATGATAAGAGATGAGACCCTTAAACCAAAAACACCTTTTTAAAAAAAAATTATTAAAATAAAATATAATTTTATTCATAATTATGAGATAATCGTGTTGTGTCTTTCATGGGTACATGTAGTGATCGCAATGAATCACTACAACCCTTGATGTAAGGTGTATCATGAATACACATTAAGATTGTTGCAATTTTGCGATCTATGGTGAGGAACCAAAAGTTGAACTCAATTAAATTAGGTTGACCTATTAATGTCTAAGAAAAGTATTTAGAAAAATGGTTATTTAATTAGGATCATCGTATTGCATAGGGAGCCTCCCACAAATCTTTACTTGGCCAATTTGGTTGACCAAATTCTATTTGAGGTGTTTAGGATTGAGTTCACCATATTTGCATTACACCATAAGTCTGATCTTAGTGAGACCAAGCCAGGATCTCTCTAGTAGATCCAATGCAATTATAAATTTATATCAGATATAAATTAATAATTAAGATAAAAGAGATCTAAATTAAATCTCCTCATATATATTAAGTTGAGCGGTCTTCCATCATTTTAGATATGTGGGCTCTTTCCAGTATTGATTATTCTTGACTGAATACAGTGGTTCAGTTGCATCAGAAAGATGTAATCACTCTATTAGCATGAGATGCTACGGGGTAGAGATGGAGTTGGGCCTAATAACTGTTAGATGAGGGATCCAATGATGGCTTCATTTACACAAGAATGGTGGGTCTGACTTAACTAAGAAATGATCCTAATAACTATCGAGTGAGGTTTTAGGAATTAGAGACCAAAGATCGCTGCAACATGCTTAGAGAAGCATTGGATAAGAGGTGTCTACTTATTGGTTGACACATTCTAATAAGTATCAGGTGAGGTGGCGTGCCAATCATTGGGATGATGGTATCCACTTGAGATCCTTATCATAAAGGGGTTTCTATTTCTCCATCCAAAGAGTATAGAAGATTTAAGAAAATAGTGAAAGTCAAGTTTATTTTTAAAATAAAATTTCTAAAATGAACTAAAATGGTCAATTATAAAAATCTAACTAGAATCTTCTTCTCTCTATAGAAAATATCTACCACCAACCCTCTCACCTGCATACTAGAAAACAATCGCCTAACCAGACCCAATTATAAGAATTGGCTCAGGAACTTAAAAATTATTTTGAATTCCAAAAGGTTGAGCTAGGTCATGGACTAGGAAGCCCTAGTGTTAACAAACCATCCTACTACTGACCAAAGAAAAGCATTAGAGGAATGGATGGATGATGATAACAAGGTCTTATGCTACATATTGGCATCAATGTCTAATGAATTATAATGCCAACATGAGGACATGAAGACTGCCAGGGCTATGTTGACTCATCTACGAGAATTATATGGTGAGAAGAGCCAAACTGTACATTATAAAGTGTCTAAGAGACTCTTCAATGCTAAGATGAGAGAAGGATAGTCTGTCTATAATTATTGTTTGACAATGATCAAGGATTTAAATGAGCTTAAAAAGTTCGGCATGACCATGTATAAGGAATTATAAGTAGATTTGATCCTGTAATCCCTTATTTTTTTATATGAATAGTTTATAGTAAATTATCATATGAATAAGATTGATTGCATCCTGGCCAAATTATTAAATATGTTGATGACTACTGAGGAGATCTTGAAAAGTTCAAGAGACACTATTCTTACAATGGAGTGGGCTTCATCTTCCAAGAGAAAGTCTACCTGGAAGAAGAAGTCCGCAAAGAAATAGAAGGCAAAGAAGAAAACTCCCAAAAAGAAGACCGTAGACAAAGAAAAATATTTCCATTGCATCATTGATGGCTACTGAAAAAGAAACTATCTTGTGTACCTGAAAAGCCTGAAGAAAAATAAAAGAGACATATCTTCAGAAGGTATCTCATATCTACTTGTTATTAAAACTAACCTTATGGTTTCTTCTACTTTTAATTGGATCATAGACTCTGGTTCTAGTGCTCATTTATACACTTTTATGCAAGATCTTGAGAAAAATAGAAGGCTGAGGGAAGGTGAGATGACTCTTCAAGTTGGCAACGAAGAAAGAGTTGCTATTGTGGCCATAGGCACTTATCTTCTATGACTACCGACTGGTTTTTGTTTAATTCTTAGGGACCATTACTATATACCTACTGCTAGTAGAAATTTGATTTCTGTTTGATATTTAACATAAGATAATCATATAATTAGTTTTCATAAGGACTATTGTACTTTTTATTTTGAAAATAAAATGGTTGGATGTGGTTTTATGATTAACAGTCTCTATCATTTACATATTGATTTATTTATGAATATAACCAAATACATAGTGAGTACCATAGGATCTAAGAGATCTAGAAATAAAATAAATCTTAAGTATATATGGTACCTTAGGCTAGGTCATATAAGAGAAGAAAGGATTAATAGACTAGAGAAAGAAGAACTCTTGGGCTCGATGATTATTCAGTCATATCCAATTTACAAATCTTATCTTCAAGAAAAAATGACCAAGCTATCTTTTGTGGATATGAAAAAATGACCACTGAGATACTTATTCTGGTACACACTGATGTGTCTGGTCCATTTGATGTACTGGTTAGATGAGGATATCTCTACTTCATTACTTTTACTGATGATTTTTCATAGTACGAGTATGTGTATCTTATGAGATACAAATCCAATGCATTTGAAAAATTCAAATAATTTAGATCAAAGTAGAGAAGCAAACCAAAAAAACCTTGAAGGTACTTTGATCAGATCGAGGATATAAATGCCAAAGTAGAAAATTTCTAGATTGTCTCAAGAAAAATGGTGTAGTCTCACAATGGATTCCATCTGGAGCACCTCAACTCAATGGAGTTTTAGAATAGAGAAATCGTACCCTATTGGATATGGTTCGATCCATAATGAGCTTCATTGACCTTTCTTTATTTCTTTGGAGACATGCTTTGCTAATTGCTAACTATTTAATAAATAGGATCCTCCTACCACACCATATGAGATGTGGTATAGTAAAAAATCAAGTCTTGATCATCCCAAGATTTGGAAATGTCCAGCCCATGTCAAACGATAATAGGAGAACAAGTTAGAAGCTAGATCTATAAGAACTCATTTCATAGGATATCTAAAAGAATCTTTGGGATATTATTTTTATCTCTTAGAGGATCATAATGTGATTGTGAGCCGACATATTATCTTTCTAAAAAAATAGTTTATCCAAATGAAAGTAGTGGGAGACAAATAAGGCTCGAAGAGAGTCTCAAAGAGCAACAATGAGTCATAGAACTAGAAGAACCTATTCTTGATAAGCCAGTATATGGAGTACCTCTTCCACCTCCTAGATCTAGTAAGATCTCTCGTCCTTCTGAATAGTACATGTATATGCTAACAGTGAAGGAAAAACTAGAGTTTACATGTATCTATTTCGAAACTTTTTTAAAATAAAAATAGTACAAGCAAAAGATTAATCATATTAATCTATAAAATTATACAAGAAATTCCTAGATCTAGGATCTTATGACATGATTCATGCAAGTATTAAATCTAAATATTAAATAATTAGCAAAAGCAAAGGTATTGATCTATCAATGTTTGAACAATTCTAGATCTTATCTAGATAGTAAAAGAAATTATATCATGTTATTTTTTCATCGATCGAGAACTTTGGTGCTGATATGAAACTGAGATTGTCGCTTTGAGCTGCACAGGTGTCCGACATCTATGAAAGGTCCACACAAAGCCTTGATCTTGATCAGAAGTCTAGTGCTGGAAATTAGCGTGATGTGCTAGCACCTTACTGATCCTTCTTTGATGGTTGATCTGGAATCTCTTACTTCAACTTGCTTGGACCTTCCAAGGATCAAAAAACACTCAGAGGAGGACTAAAGAGAGATCCTTCTTCCTCACTTTTCTCTCAAAAGATTTATGGAAGAAGAACTAAGAAAACCCTAGAGTAGACTCTTCTTCTCTCTTTCTTTTCTCTCACCAAGATACACAAACTTGTGTCCTAACAAAGCCCCATGCCCAAGACACTCTTATTCCCAAGGGTCCCATGCCCAAGCCCTCTCTTTGGTAAATTTCCTATAGAAATCTCATGCCTAAACTCCTTTTAAATAAGGAGATATGAGAGAGTCCTTGTCTAAGTCAAACACCTAGAAAGGTACGTCCAAATTAGACAAGAATTGGGGCGCCCAACTCTTGAGTGCCTCCTTTTTATTTCTTGGCATAGACATCCAGGTTTTGGTGCAAAAAACTTTCCTTAATTCCACCAAAAAAATAAGAGAATAATCAGGTTGGTTGGTGCTACAAAGAGATAAAATTTTGGTTTTGTCAAACTCTATCAACTAGATTTTGAAATCAAAACTACTTCCTTATTTTGACTTAGTCCAAAACCAAATACAATCTAAGGAGATAAGGGGCACAAGGGACTCCTCTTGGCATGAAGAATTGATAAGCATCATAAATTCACCAATAAAAGTATTAATTTATCAACTAATTTATATTAATTTTTAAGAATTATTAATCAATTTATATATAATTTTTGAAAAATTCATATTTTTATTAATTAAAAAATTAATTAAAAAATAATAAAAAAAATTAAAAAATAAAATTTTACTATCAATAGAAAGAACTCATTTTTTTGATCATAATGAAATAAATTTTGAGTAAAACGAAGCTAAAATGGAAAAGATATGAATTTTTAAAGATATAAAAATAAATAAAAATTAAATAAAAAAAGAAAATGGCTCAACCGGCTCCGTAAGCCGAGCCACCAAGCTAAGCCAAGCCATCAAAGTCGACTCAGCTGTTTAAGCCATCAGCCGATCCACGATTCAGGCATGGACCGCTAGCTCAGCAGAAATCGATGAATCAGAGATTGCCACATGGCGGACCTAGACCCTTAAAGGGTCCATAGAAATTTATCACGGCTCACAAGGGTAATTTTGGTCTTTTCACCTAGCGACAAGAGCGCTGATTGGCTTGCGGTGTGCGGTGCAGGCCGGTCCACGCGGTCCATGGGAATAGTAATTGCGCGATGGATGTGGTTGTTTGCGGACGGCTGCGGTTGATTGCGGTCAAGATCGGATGGCGGTGGGGATTTTTTGGGTTTGATTCAAATTCTATTAGTGATCTGGCGCGATCCGACAGCCAAAAAATCAAGTGATGAAGATCCAATGGGCCAAAATGCTCCTAGTGGTGATCAAAACTTTCGAAGCATGATTTGCGGCCAGATTTCCATCAAGCACAATCCAACGGCCAGAATTTAATCCGACCCGATCTGGGCTGATCTGCATCCGATTTTGATGATTTTTGGATCGTTGGATTCCTATTAAATATCCAGATTTCACCAGACTTACCAGAGTCATATTAGAGCTATTTTGATTCAAATTTTATTCAAATTTCTTTATATTTTAATGATTACAAAGGCTATTAGTCCCACATTGCCTTTAGAAATAAATATCTAGCCCTCCTAGCTCTATAAAAAGGATCCCAGGCCTTCAGAAATCAACATCTTCAATCAAGGTGAAGCTTTGGTATAGGGCGAAGCCAGGCTATGGGTTAAAGGCTGCTTCGAAGCAACGGGTGCCGAGAAGAAGAGCCGAGCTTCTACACCATCTTTCTGCCAATGCCGATCCAAGATCAGAGATCAGGCTATTTTATTTTTTTTAAATTCTATGTATTTAAATTTTAAAATTTTAATTAATAAAAATTTTATTTTTGCACTTTAATTTCTTGCTTTTTATTTTTATTGCAATTTAATTTCTATACTTTAAATTATTGCTTTGCAAGTAGATGCTAAGATCTAACTAGTAGATCTTAGTACCAAGTTTAAATTCCTGCACCTTTTAATTTTCACTTTTTATTTTCCGACTTCACTTTTGATCCCAAAACTCTTCTTCTTTTTCTTTTTCAAAAATCAAAGATTTCAAATCTAAAAACACTACCTTCCCTGTGGATTCGACCCGACTCACTGCTATCTACGCATTTTCAATGATTTTAAGAAGTCGGATTAAACTGATAAACACGGTGTCTTAACGACAACATCGCGTTCCTATCAAGTTTTTGGCACCATTGCCGGAGAATATTTTTGATTTTTGATTTTGATTTCTTTGATTTATTAAAAATAATTCCGATAAATGCATCAAGTTTTTGGCACCGTTGCCGGGGAAGGCACGGACATTAAATTTTTGATCTCTTTGATTTTTCTGTAAATAAATTATAAATAAAATTTTTATTGCTTGCTAATTTTTTTTATTATTTTGTAGAAAAAAAAGATTAAAGAACAAAAAGAATCAGAAGTTTTGCTTGGTAAGATCAATCCTAACCCTAGTTCTCTTTCCTTTTTATTTTATTTATTTATTTATTTTATTTTTAAATTAATTTAAAAAAAAATATTCATTTAAACCTAATTAAAAGTCCTCATGATAAGATTAGAAACCCTAACTGCTTAGAGCATGCATCATATTAGTTTTATTTTTATTTTTTTTTATTTTTATTTTTTTGGTGATTGCTGGAGGCAAGGTAAGCCTTTCAGAATTCAATTAGTTGCATGCATCTAGTTTAAATTGCATAGAACCCTTTGATTGAAAATTTTTTTTGTGCATATTCATATTAAATCAAATTAAGGGCACAACCCAATTAAACAAGATAAGGTGGGGATTTGATCACCCTTCCTTAGCCCACAAACAACCAACCAGCATCCTGCATTGACCTAAGCCTTTAATTTTAAAATCAATTAGACATCAACCCTAGGAACTCGAGCTCAATAGGACAAGGAATCCTAAGAGTTGAACCGGGTTAGGATAAGTCAATTTGACTGGTGTCTAGGAAAGTGGTTCAGGGACGACTTGGGCCCGAAGGAAGGTGGTTTCTAATTGGTTCCGTTCGCTTACCTGGCCAAGCATAATTGGTGTCTAAGGCAAGCAACGGGGGGACTCCCACCGACCTTACACTTACCTGGCTAGTTGATTGGCTAATCCTACACTTGGAGGGCTTGAAGGTGACCTTGGCAGTTAGGAGCTGTCTAGATCTAGGATAACCTTTAGTCAGGATTGATTGACCAACTTGATTGCTAACCAACATTAATCTAATTAAACCTAATTCTTCTCTTTCTTCTTAGTTCTAGGACTCCTTAGGACCTCTTCTTTAGAACTCTTTTTCTTTCTTCTCCTTTCTCCTCTAAAAATAAAATAAAATAAAATAAAATAAAAATTAAATTAAACTAACTAAAAAATATTAAAAATGATAATTAAATTAAATTAAATTAAATTAAAATTAATAAATAAAATAATTAAAAAAAATAATTTTTAATATAATAAAATAATAATAAAAAAAAATTTAAAAAAAATTTTAAAAATTTTTTGAACCATACATTAGGGTTACACTAATACATGCATGGTAGGAAATCGCTTTTTCTGATTTAGTTGAACTTAATTGAATGGTTGATTCACATTAAACATAATAATCAAATGGCTAATATGAAATCTAATAGTCCAAAAATTAGATAAAGTTGACCTTCTTGCTCAGAAAATAGATCAACTCCTAATCCTAGGTCAACAATCTCCTGCATAATTCACATCATCTTCTAATTATCAGGAGATTTATTCAATCTGTGCTAGCCCAACCCATCATGTGAAGTGAATATCCTATGACTGCACAGTTTCCATATTTTATCCAAGAACAAGTTCAAGCTACTCAAGGATACTCCAAATTGATTAATGACTCCATTTTCAAATTCATATAATTCAGATTGGAGTAACCACCATAATTTTTCTTGGACATCCCAACAGACTCAGGCTCAGACCCAAATTTCACTTGAAAACTTATCAAAATAGGCCCCAATATCAAAATTATGCCTATAATAATGGTCAGCCTAGTCAGTTTATCCAGCCATCATATTATAATCAGCCTTCATACCCACCTCCTCAACAGACCAATCTAGCTGATGATAGATTTAACCAACTTCAACAATTGAATTCTGAACTCAACAGCAATCTATCGCCAGACTAGAAGCTCAAATAGGATAATTAGTTGAGTCTAACATGAGGAGAGAACTAGATCAACTACCGAACCTACCAATTTCAAACAACCCACCTAATGTCCACCAACCACCTGGATTAAATTATCAATTTAATGTCTTCATCTAAGAATCCCCAATTTGAGAATACCAAAGTAATTCCTGAACTTAAAAGCTATAGGATTCTTATGGACCCATACCAAGACCAGGTGAGAGAGGCTAGTACTGATGCTAGCCAAAATGAAAAATTTAGAGGAAACTGGTTAGTACTGAGACTAACCACATAGAAGAACCCAAGCCAGGAATTAGTACTGATGCTAGTTCCAGTTTAAATGAAGATAGAAATAAGGAGAAAAGAGAATAGATGATTTACCCGAGACTTATAAACCTAATGTCCTATTCCCTTCAACCCTAGAAGCTGGTTCTTCTTACAAAAATCAAGAGGCATGTAATGAAATATCAATGGAGTTGTTTAAGCAAGATCACATTAATTTACCTCCAGAATTAAAACCGCCTTTAGTCACCATTCCAGCACCCATTGAATCAAACTTAACTCCTAAAACTCCATTCATGAGCATTTTAGAAGAACAAATAGGAGAAATTCTTAATAAACATGGGTCTGAGAATGGAATCATAAATTATATCCCTAAAATTAATAATGATTATATCAATAATGGGATTATAAATCAACTTTCTGAGATTGGCAATCCAAAACCATTGAAATTTGTCAATCCAATATTCGACACAGGATAGTGAGCTGCATTGTGTCTGGCTGAAGATGGTAAACTTAGCGCTTGTTGGGAGGCAACCCAATATTTAGTTTTTATCTAATTTATCTTTTTAGTTTATTTTTTTTTAGGATAATTTGAATAAGTTGGAGGGAGAGCTCAAATTTTCAAAGGCATGTGCTGGACCAAAAATATACTGAGTTAGGTGTATTCTTTCATGTTCTTTATTACATCCTTTATTTTTTCTTCTCCATTGAGGACAATGTCGATTAAGTTGGGGGGAGAGAAAAATAAAAATTTTAAAATTTTAAGTCCTCGAAAAAGTTAGTATTTAGTATTTAGATACCTGATTATGCTTAAGAATCGAATTAAACTAAGCATTTTTAAAAGAAAATTGATGCACAGATTAGAGAATCTGTGAGATATTGAGGAATCAAGTATTAAGAAAATTCAATAAAGAGTTAAGTCTAGAACATAAAAAGTTTTTTCTTGGAGCATTTCTAATTATTTCTACTTAGCATCAAAGAAAAGTCTACTTTTTATAGGCTTGTGTAGGGTAACTATACGTTTCTTCATATAAAAATTTATTTTAATAAAATAGTTTCCAAGTACTTCTCACTGAGTAACCGGGCCTCTTTGCCTAAGCAAGCATTGAGTTTCGCGTCAAAAGGTGGGAAGGGCAAAGAAGCTCGTTGTAAAGCTAGTCTTAACTCGTAGCCTATTTGATTCGAGCTAGTAAGCCCGAGGGGTATTCTATACCTAGTGCCCTAAAGCCAACTGGTTTGGGAGTCATTGGCCCAAGACTCGCTACATGGATCAAATAGAAAGCTTAAGGAGTTAAGAAAAAAAAAAAAAAAAATTCTAAAATTTAGTTTGGGGTTTTTTTTTTTAACCAAAAGTTAAAAAAAAAAAAAAAAAAAAAAAAAAAAAAAAAAATGGTTCCCCATCGATTAACCGGGTCCATTGCCTAAGTAAGCAATGATATCGTGTCAAAAGTGGGCAATATGAAAATAAAAAATAATAAATGAAGGACGGAAGTAAGCAATACATTGCTATATGAAAGTTTAGACAAATCAGAGATAAAGGTAGGATAATTTAGAAAAATTTCTAAAAATTTAATATTTTTTACTTATTTTTTTTTATTGATAAGTATTAATACTCCAATGATATGTCTCATTTAAGGCTCTACTGAATATCAATGGCCATTTTGAATTGCTTAGGTAAATTCGAAACTCTAAATTAAAAGGTATTTAAAAACTAAATTCTTTCTTTACTCGAGGATGAGCAAAGTTTAAGTGGGGGGTGTGGATAAGCATCATAAATTGCTAATAAAAGTATTAATTTATCAACTAATTTATATTAATTTTTAAGAATTATTAATCAATTTATATATAATTTTTAAAAAATTCATATTTTTATTAACTAAAAAATTAATTAAAAAATTTATAAAAAATAAAAAATAAAATTTTATTATTAATAGAAAGAGCTCATTTTTTTTATCACAATGAAATAAATTTTGAGTAAAACGAAGCTAAAATGGAAAAGATATGAATTTTTAAAAATATAAAATAAATAAAAATTAAATAAAAAAAGAAAATGGCTCAGTCGACTCCGTAAGTCGAGCCACCAAGCCAAGCCAAGCCATCAAAACTGACTCAACCATCTAAACCATCAGTCAGTCCACGATCCAAGCGTGGACCGTCAGCTAAATAGAAACCGACGAATCAGAGATTGCCACGTGGCGGACCTAGATCCTTAAAGGTTCCACGAAAATTTATCACGGCTCATAGGATATTTTGGTCTTTTCACCTAGCGACAAGAGCGCTGATTGGCTATGGTGTACAGTGCAGTCGGTCCATATGGTCCATGGGAACAGTAATTATACGATCGAACGGCTGCGGTTGATTGCGGTCAAGATCGAACGGCGGTGGTGATTTTTTGGGTTTGATTCAAATTCTATCAGTGATCTGATGCGATCTAATGGTCAGAAAACCAAGTGATGAAGATCCAACAGTTCAGAATACTCTCGGTGGTGATCAGGACTCTCGAAGCATGATTTGCAGCCAGATTTCCTCCATCAAGCGCAATCCAATAGTCAAAAACCGATCTGACCTGATCTGGGCTGATATGCTTCCGATTTTGATGATTTTTAGACCATTGGATTTCTATTGAATGGCCAGATTTCACCAGACTTATCAGAGTCATATCGGAGCTATTTTGATTCAAATTTTATTCAAATTTCTTTATATTTTGATGATTACAAAGGCTATTAGTCCCACATTGCCTTTAGAAATAAATATCCAGTCCTCCTAGCTCTATAAAAAGGATCCCAGGCCTTCAGAAATCAACATCTTCGATCAAGGTGAAGCTTTGGTACAAGGCTAAGCCAGGCTATGGGTTAAAGACTACTTTAAAGCAACGGATGCCGAGAAGAAAAGCCGGGCTTCTACAGCATCTTTCTGCTAATGCCAATCCAAGATCAGAGATAAAGCTATTTTATTCTTTTTAAATTCTATGTATTTAAATTTTAAAATTTTAATTAATAAAAATTTTATTTTTTGCACTTTAATTTCTTGCTTTTTATTTTTATTGTAATTTAATTTTTGCACTTTAAATTATTGCTTTGCAAGTAGATGCTAAGATCTAACTAGTAGATCTTAGTACCAAGTTTAAATTCCTGCACCTTTTAATTTTCACTTTTTATTTTTTAACTTTATTTTTTATCCCAAAACTCTTCTCTTTTTCTTTTCAAAAATTAAAGATTTCAAATCTAAAAGCACTACCTTTCCTGTGGATTCGACCCGACTCACCGCTATCTACGCATTTTCAATGATTTTAAGAAGTCGGATTAAACTAATAAACATGGTGTCTTAATGACAACATCACGTACCTATCAAGAATCCCATGCATAACTTCAAAAAAGTTGGTGTGGGAATGGGTAGAAGAGGTGCACAAGATGAGTTGGCTTAAGGGAGGAATTCTAGTCAAATTGGGACTTCATGTTTTGACCGATCAAAACAAAATTTTAAGCCTAATCAAATTAAAAATGATACAACCCAATTAAGGATGATCTTAGCTCAACTAAAAGCTCAATTAAATTAGATTAAATTAAATTTAATTTTGATTTAAATTTTAATTAAATTAAAAATTAGGTGCATAAAAGTCCTAATTGAATAGAAAATTATTCCTCCTTATAATTAGCTTATCTCATAAATCAATTAGACTTGATCCAATCAAGTCCAAACTAAATCTAATTAAATCTTATTCAATTAGACTTGATTTCATCCCTTATGCTTAATTAATTTAAGCCAATTAGTAATTTGATTGCTAATTAATCCTCCTACAACACTTGCACTAGGTCAAATATCAATCGTATTGAATGTTTGATGCTAAAATGATTCTTAACCATTGATCAACCATCCGATCAGATCGAGATCTCTAATGTGTGTGACTCTATAGGTTCAACTTAAGCTAATAGCATAGGAATAAATTTTTATGCCAATCAAAGTGACCATCTATAATGGTACCCGACGATCGGATAGATTGAATGTATAAAGCAACATTCTAGAACCCATGTGGATATAGTTTTCATATAATTTATCCTCTTGACCATGAATACTCATAGGATGACTTAGGATTTAACTATCAATCCTGAATTGATCATCCACATTATATTTCAAAATATCAAATCCATCATATGGATTATCCTAGCCAAGATTTTGCTAAATTGAAATACAATGATGCATTATCTTCAAACTCTTGGAGTAGTCAATTTCATCTTGATCACTCATCAATTTTACAAGTACTCGACTATGCTAAAAAATCTTCAATCATTGAATTAGAAATTTAAATAGTCTGATACTAAAGCACAGTGAGGTGCTTGCAAGTCACCATGGTGATCTCAGGTTCAAGGGATATTTATATCTATATCCCATTAGAGTAATTCTTGACAGTAGAATGCTCCAGAGTTAGTCACGTTCAATGATGATGTACCCCAACATCTCACCTATATATCATACTAGTATCTCCATACTCCTTGGTTAAGAGGATAACTGACACATATGGCATACAACGATCTATACTCGATAAATATTATCATCGTAGTTAATAACGTATCATTTGATCATGAATATTTTAAGGACTAATCAATAAATCTTCTCTTTATTGAATCTAAATAGTCCTAAGGACTTCATCATAATACAAGAGTTCATTAGAAGATGTTCATTTATAATAAAAATTATCAAAATTAAATAAAAAATTATTTATAATAAATTATTTATATTTATAATATTAGTACAATCATCAATAGGATGATAATTGGCTTTAAGACATATTTTTCAATAACTCTCACTTGTCCTAAAGCCCCTCGGTACACTATCTCATATCCATCTTTAACTTGTGGTTGTCGAACTTCTTTACCATCAAGATTTTAGTGAATGGATCAGTCAGGTTCTTCTTTTTGTCAATCTTCTCAAGATCGACGTCATCTCGATCCATGATCTCTTGGACAAGATGGTAGCGGCATAGTATATGCTTTATCTACTGGTGTGTCTTCGATTTCTTCACCTGAGTAATGACTCCAGTATTGTCATAATAGAGTAGGACTGGATCGTCGAGGAAGAATGCCACTCCGAGCTCGATGATGAATTTTCTTAGCCACTTAACTTTCTTCATGGTATCAGATGCCATGATGTACTCCACCTTGCAAACCGAGTCTACCATGGTATGCTGCTTGAAACTATTCCAACAGATGACTCCACCATTTAGGATAAATGCATAATCCAACATACTCTTATTATTATCATGATCAGATTGAAAGCTAGAGTCTATAAATCCCATAAGTTTCAAATCTAACTCACCATAAATCAGTCACTGATCCTTAGTATTTTTTAAATACTTAAGAATAATTTTGACAACCTTCCAGTGGTTCTTTTCTAGATTAGATTGGTATCTACTCACTATTTCTAGTGAGTATAACATATCTAGTCTCATACATGTTATGACGTACAAGATAGATTCTACTACTGAGGCATATAGGATTCTATTCATACGCTCTTTCTCTTTAGAAGTTGTTAGATAATCCTTCTTAGAGAGAGAAATTTCATAGTCTATAAAAGATAACCCTTCTTAAAATTCTCCATGCTGAACTGCTTCAGCATATTTTTATGTACATTGTCTGGGACAACCCAAGCATTCTCTTAAATCTATTTTTATAGATCTTCATCCGTAGGATATAGGATGCTTCTTCCAAGTTCTTCATGGAGAACTAAGATGATAGCCATACTTTTATTTCCTATAGTGCGGGAACGTCATTTCTGATTAAGAGAATATCATCCATTTACAAAACCAAGAAATACCACTGCCAGACTGTTTGCCCACTTATATATGTAGGGCTCTTCTCCATTCTTAATGAAGCCATATGTTTTGATTATCTTATTAAAATGCATGTTCTAACTCCGAGATGCCTGCTTTAATTTATAAATGGATCTCTAAAGATTGCACACCTTAGACTTGTCTGTGGATGTGAACTCTTCATGTTGTATCATATACAGTTCTTCAGTCAGCTCTCCATTCAAGAAAGCTATTTTCACATCTGTCTGCCAGATCTCATAGTCCAGATAGGCAGCTATCGCAAGCATAATCTGAATGGATTTGAGCATTGCCGCATGTAAGAATGTCTCATTATAGTCAATACCATAACATTGACGACACCCCTTGACAACCAAACGGGCTTTATAGATCTCCATCTTCCCATCTGCGTCCCTCTTTCTTTTGAAGATCCATTTACATCCAATGAATTTAACCTCTTTAAGTGGGTTAACTAATGTCCACACATCGTTGACCTTCATAGATTCTATTTCAGACTTCATAGCCTTAAGCCATTTCTTGAAATCAGGTCTCTGCATAGCATCCATATAAGTGATCGGAGCCTTATCATTCTTATTGAGTTTGATGGGATCACCATCTCAGATAAAAAAATTATATATCTATCCGACTAATGTGGTACTCTACCAGATCATCTTAATAGTGCAAGTACACTGAGCTTTGGATTTGATCTAATCAAATTCGGTTCAGGTTTAGTTATTTGTGTTGGCTTTTCTACCTATTGAACTTTCTTAAGTTCAACCTTAGAGGCAATAATTCCTTCACCAAGAACCTTCTTTTCTAAAATGATTGCTTTAAGACAGACGAACATCTTTCATTCATCAACATGGTAGAAAAAAATATCCTTTGATTTCTTTTGGTACCCTATGAAAGTGCACTTATTAGACCTAGATCCAAGTCTATCTGTTATTAAACATTTGATGTAAGTAGGGTATCCCAAAATCCTAAGGTGTAAGAGTACTGGCTTACGCCCTACCCATATCTCATATGGGGTTTTAACTATAGATTTACTTGGAATCTTATTTAGGACATAGCAAGTTGATTCAAGTGCATATCCCTAGAAGGATATCGGCAAGCTGGCAAAACCTATAATGGATCAGACTATGTCTAATAGAGGAGTCCATTGGGAGAGAATTCCATTCTCTCCTAGATATAGAAACTCACCGAAAAGGTATTCATCTTCTTGATCAGACCGAAAAATTTTAATACTCTTCCCAATTTATTTTTCTACCTCATTATGAAATTGTTTGAATATTTTAAATGAATCCAACTTGTGTTTCATCAAATAGACATACCCATATCTCGATAGATCATCTGTGAAAGTAATAAAGTAAAAATATTCATCTCTAGCACTTATGCTCATAGGTCCACATACATCAGTATGTACTAGACCTAATAGCTTAATGGCTCTCTTATCTTTTTCAGTAAAAGATGACTTGATCATTTTTCCAAGAAAATAGGACTCACAGGTTGGAAGTGATTCACAATAACTGACTTCGAGAATTTTCTTTTGAGTCAACCTATTTATTCTGTTCTTATTAATGTGATCTAGCCTACAGTGCTAGAGATAGATATCAGACATATTATCTATTATAGAGTGTTTGCTAGTGGAGTAGACTATATTAACAGATTGTGATAATAAATAGATTCCATTGTTCAAATATCCAAAAAAGATAGTAGCACCATTTAAAATGATATTACAAAATCTTTTTTTATTAAAATTTTATAATTATTTTTGACCAAAAAGCCTACAAAAATGATATTCAATAAGAAACTAGGACAAAAATAACAATCACTAAGAATAATAGTATGATACTCAAATATAAGTTTTAAGATTCCTAATGCTAGAATTGAAACTGATCTTCCATCTCTAACGTTCAGAAATCTCTCAACTTATCCGAATCTCCTATTGACCTATAATCCCTGCAATGATATATAAATATGGTAAGAACTTTCAATATCCAATACCTAGTCAGTAATATCACAAATAAAAAAATTGCAAGGAGTTATCATATAAGTACCTTGTCTAGCATCTGTTTGCTTCTTTCTCGACCTATTCGAATCTAGGAAGGCAATGTATTGAGGATAGTTTCTCTTCTAATGCCTCTGTTTCTTGTAGTAAAAGTACTCTGCTTAACTCTTAACAAGCTTGGATTTTCTGGTCTAGCTCTACATTAATGTTCCAGCATGAACTTTCACCTTCTTATTCTTCTTCCCTTTCTTAAAGGTTTGAGAATCAGAAGAAAACCCTCCCACTATATTCACCGACTCCTTGCAAAGTTAGTGATCCTTCTCAAAGTTCTGAAGTAACCTCAACAACCTATGATAGTTGACTTCAGGCTTTGTCATTCTATAATGAGTAAGAAAAGGGAGATAGGACTTGGGCAAGAAGTTCAATATTGCATCTTTTCCAAGCTGCTCGTGCAAGCAAAAACTGAGCTTACTTGAATGCTCAATCATCTCAATTAGTATAATACACGATCAGTAACTGAAGCACCATCCCTCATCTAAGTATTCAAGATGGCACAACTAGTCTTGTGCCTCTTAACATCATCAGGAGTACCAAAAGACTTATTCAACACTTGAAGCATGTCTTCTGGCTGAGCTGACTTAAATCTATGATTGAACTCATTACTCATAGCCGCCAGTATAATACACCACACTGTGGTTTGGTCGTTGAGCCACTTCTGGTAAGTGTCTCAAACTGTGCCACGTGCATTGAAAGCTGGCTCCTCAGGTGCCAAATTTGTCAGAATATACAAAATCCATTCATACTCCAAGACAATCTTCAACTTATAGTACCAGCTATTGAAATTGGATCCCACCAACTTATCATTATCCAATAATGATTGGAGTGATAGGATAGTCATAATAATTGCACAAAGAAAAATCAAAAATCTAATTAGTAAATGATTTATTAAGCTTAAAAATTTGGACTTTAATCAAAAGATTCTCTCACTATTTTATTTGAATTGGTACTCTCTGCTATCTCTAATTTGAGAAATTATCCTAATTTCTTAGTGGATAATAAAATCTATATAGACTGCACACAAGCCCAATTTTGGCCAGTTAACCCACGTTCATATGGTTAGGTTTGTAATCAATTATTTCTCTAAATAACTTTTAGCAATTTAATTTTGCCCCAGAACCCTAATTAGTAAGCTTTGACCTCCACTAAAAAGGTTTGGTTAGGTCCAACTATTAACATGACCATACATAGTCTATCTAACCAATGAATAATAAAGTCCAACTTTGGTTGGTAAATCTAACCATCATTTAGAGGGACAAGACCAAGAAATCATATTATGAATGATAATTCTAATAGCCGATAAGCACCAGGTCTTTGGGCCTCCAATGATTATCCAACTACTGGATCCATTATCACTCAACTTAATAGGAGGCTATGATCTAGTTATCACCATAATTATTTTATTTTAAGAACCTAATAATTTTAGAGGATTTAGTTAAATTATTTTAAAGAAGAGAGAAAGAAGATTAACCAACTAATCGCAATTATTCTACTAACTTCACTAAGTCAGATTAATGGAGACTAGAGATAAGCCAATCTAGGGGCACCTTAATCAATCACACTGATTTACCTAGCTAATATGGGTTAGCTTGAATTGTAATGATCTAATCAAAATATAACTTCATAAAGAAGGCCAAGTAAGTGAGATCGGTAGGAGGGATATGAAGGAACTAGTTTAGGATTTCAGGATTAGATTTTAAAACTTTTTTAAAATCTATACAGTGGAAACATGAATTAATCATATTAATTCATAATTAAACATAAAAAACTCTATATCTAGGATCCTATTATATGATTAAATCATGATATTAATCAAAAATTAAAACATAAAAATAAATCATGTTGATCATATCAACATAAAAACTATTCTACGCTAGATTAAATCTAGATAGGAGAAAGATGATCGTATCATCCATACCTTTGCAAATCAAGTTTTCTAACTCATTGATTAGGACATGAGATTGTTGTTTGGAGCTGCACATACGTCCGACCTCTATAAGTTGTCTACACAAGCCCTCGATCGCTGATCAGAAGTTCGATGCTCGAAAATTAGCATAATTTGCTAGAACTATGCTGATCCTTCTTTGATGGTTCTGGATCTTCCTTGCTTCGAAATTTGGATCCTTCAATTTCTAGAAGATGAGGAAGATGATTTTGGATTGGAGACACCACTCAAAATCATAAAAAGAATGAAGGAATAGATGGAAGAAAGCCCTAGAAGAAGATCCTCTTCTTCTTCTCTTTTTCTCTCACCAAAGCACCTTGATTAGTGCCTTTACAATTCCCATGCCTAAACCTCTCTATGCCCAGCCTCTTCATTCCCAAAGACCCCTCTCTTAGATCTATAATCTTAAAAAAATATAGATTAATTTTTTTTTTTATATTAAGAGATATAGAGGATTCTTTGTCTAGGTTAAATATCTAGTCAAGAGACCTCCAAATTGAGCTAGACTTGGGGCACTCAACTCTTGGGCGTCCCCTCCTTTTTTTGGGGCATGGACCATTTGGTGTTTGGTGCATTAAAATTCTTTATTTTTCATAAAAAATTTTAGAGAAAAGTCAGAAGTTTAGGTGCCATACATGGATAAAAATTATGGTTGCAACAAACTCTATCAAATAGAGTTTGAAATCAAAATAAGTAATTTATTTTGACTTGGTCCTCAACCAAATACTATGTGTTGGTGCAGAATCTGGTTGACGTCGGAGTGAGTTGGAGTTATGGAAGACAAGGCCTCCATCGATGACCTATAAAAAAAAGTCCTATCCAGAATCGGGGGGGATGGCTCTGGTAAGATCCTCCGATAGTCAAGTCAGCTCTTTTAGCCAATAGAAATGGAGTGCTCAGAAAATTAAGGAGCAAAGCAATGGGAACGAGAATGAGAGCTTTGAGAAAATATATCTAGAGAGTTTCTTTTAAAAAGGAGTCTATAATAAACTGATGGTGACAGCCATAATCGTCTAGTAGTGGGCCATTCAGGCCATGTGGAGTTTATTATGGAGGGTAGTGTTCATTGTCATGACGTGCTAGTCTGTTGGGATTTAATAGTTAAAGTTTGGATTGAGTAGGCATTAGTAGTGAAGAGCTTCAGGTTACATTAGTTTCAGAGTACTTCAGACTCCTTTAAGATCGTCTGCTTGTATGTTGATTTGTATTAAGCTGGTAGCTGAATTCATGTGGATGACGAGGTCCTTCTGGGTGATTGGAAGAAAGTCGACTGAAGGAAACTTGCCTGGCAATTGAAAGAAGCTTGTTCATAATAATTTTGCCTAGAGGAGATCACCTAGATGGAGATCGGATGGAGGAACCCGACTGGAGGAGATCATCCAAAAGGAGGATGACTGATGAAGTTCGTTCGGTGAGAGCACAACTGAGAAGATCATTCAGAAGGAGATCATTCAGAAGGAATCTGGAAGAAGATCCACTAGAGGAGTCTGGAAGGAATCCGACTGTGGGTGGTTTAAAAAGAGATCCACCAGAGGGGGTCCGATATAGGTGTCACTGAGGGAGTTCAGAAGACTGGAAGAGTTTGGCTAGAAGTAGCCTATCTGGTGATCGAATGGAGATCGACTGGCAAGAGCTTGGTTGGCTGTTGTAGATGATTATGATACTTTTATGACTTAATCATTTTTTTTGAATCTCTACGACTTTCATGAACCCCCGAAGGTTAATAAGGTGGAGATGAAGCTCTATCACTCATGTATCCAAAGCTCTTGGTGCGAGAATGCAAAGGTCTGCCACTCTTTGCATATTACAAAAATTCATCCAAGGAGGAGTTCTACCGATTTGGAGTCAATCCAGTGTTGAACAATCCGAATGAATTTCGGTAAGAAGAGAGTCCAAGCAGCTTCAAGGTTGATCAGGCCAGACTGCATCATGATCGGTCACTTAACTACTTCGAGAGCCACCGCCACTGTTCAAGCTCGTTCGGGCGAGACTCATGAGGACCCGAAGGTTCTCGTGTTATTGTATGAAGTTGGCCATGGTCGCTGTCATTGGATGAGGTCATCCCAAGACTCGAATCCTTTCCAAACTTTGGCAAGAAAGGATTTATCCCTAACACAAGCTTCCTACTTCTGAGTTTGAATTTCGAAAGAAGGAAGTAGAGGAGTGTGAGTGTCGAAGTCATTTTCCACCTTTCGTGCCCTTTGTAGAAAAAGTCTTAGCACTATCTTCGCTGACACCGAAACTTCTTTAGTATGACTTGACTTGAAAAGATGAATTTTTGAAACTCCCATCAAAGCGCTGCCCAAGGTGCGATGCAATAAAGATTCCGACCGTTGCCGCTCTGCTACCATGATGAGGGAGACACGTGTCGATTTGAAGTTGGTCAGTAGAGATCTACAATCATGACCATCCTGGATTCTTATGCTATTTAAACTCATCTTCCTCTTTGGGATTTCATTTCACCCAGGTCACCTCTCTTTCCCTCTGGTCTCCTTCTCCCTTCTACCTAGAGCAGTAGTATCTTCCATCATTTTCTTCAATTCTTGAAGGTTCTCTCCTTCGATTTTCATCGAGCTTGCCGCCTTTCCGTTCTTCCCCATTGATTTAGGTCAGTTCTTGAACCCTTCTTTTTGATCATTCATGTCTTTTAGCATCTCTACCCATTTAGTTTCTTTGAGAGGATTTCAAATTTTATTTTCATTAATTTTTCAAAGATTTTCTCCACTTTAGTTTAATCCTCATATCCTCTAAAGAATCCTGGTCAACTGATTATGGAAGCTCGGCCCATTTGGCTTTAATGAATCCTCCCCATAAGGACCCCAAACTTATAGAAGTACCTCAACCATCCTTCATCCTCGATACTATCCCATGTAGACTTTGGCTGAAAGATCTTTCACTGATTAGGATTCAGTTCGGAGTCCCTTTCGATTACGAACTTGAACTCCTTGGTCCTAGCGATCGAGCCTGTTCACCTCCTCCTGGCCGGACTTGTTCGTATGTTGAAACCCTTCGAGTAGGACTTTGGCTACCCATACCTTCTTTCATAATCAACTTGTTCAAATTCTTAAATATTTTCTTTGCTTCTATGGCACCAAACTATTTTAGGTTCATTATAAGATTTCTCTCCTTATGCGTAATGGCTGACGTCCGACCTTCTATCTCCTTATTCCATAACTTCTTCACCTTCAAACATCATTCGATCATCAAAGATTGGTGGTATGTGTCTTTCCAGTTTGGTAAGAAGAGGTTACTCAAGGGTGTCCCTTCTTCCATTCATAAGTGGAAGGAGAAATTCTTTCTCGTCTCATGTCCTTTTTCAGAACTAGGACTTTCTTCCTGGGGTGATATAAGAGATTCGATCCGTCGAGCCTCCGGACCTAAGAAATAGGATCGAAACTCAGTTGATAAGCTAAAAAACTATTAAGCTCCCCCAATCTTTAGGCTACTAAATGATCAGACCTTGTTCGACTTTGGTCATAGTCCTCTTAATCTAGTAGGTAGTCCTTTATAGTCCATCAATTATGCATGGTCTCTTTTCTTTCTCTAACTTTGATTTTTTTCTTTATAGAAATGACTCCTGAGGAGAGGAACTGCCTGGCCAAGAAAATCAAGTCCCTTAGGAAAAAGGGCAATTCCATCAGGGAAACATCGAAGAGGGCTCGCACTGTTGTGCCGATCCCGACCGTGCCAATCTAGGCAATGCCCATCCCAGAGGCCGATGTGGCAGCACCAACTCCGACCTTATCCCAAGAGAATGCAGCCCCCACATCTCCTGAGCAGTGCAAGATCGTTTAGAAGAAGAAGAAAAAGAACACCATCAGAAAAAGGATAAGGAGGACGGTCAGAAAGTCGAGTGGTGAGGGCTCTAGTCAGAAGCGAGCTTCCTTGGATGATCGAAAGGTCATCCAATCCTTGATAAAGCGTAGCATCCTCCCACATATTATTGATAAAATGATTGGGAAGGAGGATGCTGAAAGATTTGACGAGTTCTTCGCTGCCTTCCTCAAGATAATTAATACCTTCAAACTTGATCGAATGCAGGATGTACTCCTAGAGTTCTAACTTAATTTTCTTCTATCCTATAGCTGGGGCATTACTTGTTTGCCCATTCGAAGGCAACCAATCTCCGTCAAGTCGAGTTCTCTAAGGCCCTCCATGAGGATCAGGCAAAGACAGAAAGGGTTCAGGCCAAGGTCAACCGTTTGAAGGTGGCCTTGAAGGAACAAACTATAGAGGTCGATCACCTTCGAGAGGCATTGAGGAGAGAAGAGGAGGTTTCTGTGGAGCTAAGGGTAGCCCTGACTCTTTCGGAGGACAAAAGGAAGGAGGCTGCAGAGGAGGTTGGCGTCGAGAGGGAGCAGGCAGTCGAGACCTTCAAGTCCTCCAAAGCAATGGAAGAAATCAAGATTGCCTTCGCCTAGGAAGCTTTTTTGGAGGGATTCAAGATCTAAATAAGGAGGGTTGCGAAGAACTTTCTAGAGGTAGATCTTGATCTTCTGACAGACGAGCCCAGCGAAGAAGCCAGTGCTTCTAATGCTAGGGCCACCTCTCTTGTTACCGACCCACCCTTGAAGCTCCAAGACCTACAGCCGAGCCTGAGGCTGCATGGAATGCACCAACCTCATCTATTGCTGAACCGATCGACGTGGAAAATTTTTGATTACTTGTACTTTTCTTTCTTTTCTTTCTGATGTACTCAAATATTTAAAAAAATGAAAATGAACTTCTTTTCTCTTTATATTTGTGCTATGGCGAATGTTATTCAGAGTCCCTTAGTAACCAGAGTCGAGGTCCCTCATCCCCGACTAACATCGAGCCCTTTCCCCATGGGACCCCTTTGAAACCAATAGTCAAGGACTATAAGAGGGAAATTCACCATCTAAAGAAGAAGCTGAAGAAGATGGAGGATGAGCTTCAAAAATTCAGAAAGAATGCTTCTGAGGCGATAATTGAAGTCACCTGCCTCCGCAAGCTTCAGCATCAAGAAGGGCAACTTCAAGAGAAAATTAATTGAGCTTAAAAAGAGCGCCAGCTACAAATCCTGGGTGCTAACTACAATGATCAATTCCCTTGAAGCAGAGCTTAGGACAGTGAGAGAGAAGATCCAACTGCTGGAGAGGAGCTCACCGTGGTGTACCGACAAGGCTTAGTACGAATGGGATTGGTTCCAAAGATTTTTAACACTCCAGAAGTAGCTGTCTGATAATGAGTCTACCTATGAGACCTACAAGGTGGACTGGTATGGTAGGATATCTAAACTTGAATAGCTGCTCCAAATTGCCAACAGCGAGGTGGCTCGACTTCAGTAGCGACTCATTGACAGCTATCGATCTAGCATCAGTAGGGAGTTGGAGGAGATTGCTTCTTTGAAGAGGATCGTGGGCGAACTATCGAAATCAATCAAAATTGAGAAAGTCAAAATTCAGCGATTGAAGCTTCAATTGGTTTGTGAACAACAAGCCGTTAAAGATGCTGAAGCTAAAATTGAAGTTCTGAGGAAAAGGCTACAGACATCAGAAGAAAATTATCAACGGGCTGATAGGATATTCCGCAACAACCTGATGAGAAGGAAGGAGCTCGAGGAAGAAATTGTTAGCCTAAAAGAATCTTTAGTGATGGCTAGCAGTCTGAAGTCTGAGGAATCTGATTTTTCTTAGAACTTCAACTTTTCTTTCTTACATTTGTAATCGGTCTTGCAGACCTTCATTTTATACTTAACTTTGATTTAACGAAATGAAACCTTTCTTCATTTTCACTCTACGTTAGTTGAATGTCTATTGACATCGCTGACTTCTATTTTCCTCTCTTTCACTTTATTTTTTTTTGGGTGGTCTTGTGGACCTTAGCTTTACAAAAGACCTCGACATCAATAAAGGAATGCTTTCTTCAATCATCTTTTTCATTCTGCTTGGATTAATTTGATATCCATTGGTTTCTTTATTTTCTCCACATTGCTTTTTGTTGAAATGGTTCTTAAAGATTGATTTTCCTTCCATCTTTTCATAATCGAAGATCTTTATCTGCACTTGGTTGAGGTTATCTTTTCATTTCCAACTTAGTTGATTTTTTCTGGGCCCTTTGTCTAGATGAGGTCCTCCCCTACTTTTGATGAGGTTGGCCTTTACTTTGCCCCCCTGTCAGGACATGGTCCTCCTCCTATTCCTAATGGGGTAGGTTTCTACTTTTGCTAAGGCATAGTCTTCCTCCCATCTTGGTTAACCGGAGGTCTTTATTTACATCAAGATGAGGTTCTCTTCCTGTTCCTGTTGGTGCGGTAGGGACTCGACAGGACTATTGATAGGGGCCTCTCCCTTCTTTCGATTTTAAATAATCGAAAGTCTTTATCTTGCTTAAGTTAGGATGAGGTTCTCCTCCTGTTCCTAACAGGATAGTAAGGGCATATAAGGATTGTTGGAAGGGCCTCTTCTCTCATCTCATCTTAGATTAACGAGGTCTTCGCTTTGCCCAAGTTAGGATGAGGTTCTCCTCCTATTTCTAACAGGATAATAGGGACGTATAAGAGCCATTGAAAGGGCCTCTCTCCTCATCTCATCTTAGATTAATAAGGCCTTCACTTTGCTTAAGTTAGGATGAGGTTCTCCTCTTGTTCCTAATAGGATAGTAGGGGTGCATAAGGACCGTTGGAAGGGCCTCTCCTCTCATCTCATCTTAGATTAACGAGGTCTTCACTTTGCTCAAGTTAGGATGAGGTTCTCCTCCTGTTCCTAACAGGACAGTAGGAGCGCATAAGGGCCGTTAGACGGGCCTCTTCCCTCACCTCATTTTAGATTAACGAGACCTTCACTTTACTCAAGTTAGGATGAGATTCTTCTCCTATTCCTAATAGGACGGTAGGGGCACATAAGGACTGTTGGAAGGGCCTCTCTTCTCATCTCATCTTAAATTAACTAGGCCTTCGCTTTACTCAAGTTAGGATGAGATTCTCCTCCTATTCCTAATAGGACAGTAGGAATGCATAAGGGTCATTGGAAGGGCCTCTACCCTCATCTCGTCTTAGATTAACGAGGCTTTTGCTTTGCTCAAATTAGAATGAGGTTCTCTTTCTGTTCCTAATAGGGCAGTGGGGATGCATAAGGTGTCTATTGGAAGGGCCTCTTTTCTCATCTCATCTTAGATTAACAAGACCTTCGCTTTGCTCAAATTAGAATGAGATGCTCATCCTATTCCTAATAGAACAGTAGAGGCACACAAGGGCCGTTGGAAGGGCCTCTCCCCTCATCTCATCTTAGATTAACGAGGCCTTCGCTTTGCTCAAGTTAGGATGAGGTTCTCCTCCTATTCCTAATGGAACAGTAGAAGCACATAAGGGCCATTGGAAGGGCCTCTTTCCTCATCTCATCTTAGATTAACGAGGCCTTCATTTTGCTCAAGTTAGGATGAGATTCTCCTCTTATTCCTAACAGGACAGTAGGGGCGCATAAAGACCATTGGAAGGGCCTCTCCCCTCATCTTGGATTAACAAGGCCTTCGCTTCATTTTCAAACAAAGTTTGATTGAGTTATTTTCTATCATTATACAATTTCAAACCAAAAAATAGAGATGTCGGAAAAAGAGAGTCTTATTAAAGTAAGATTACTGATAATACATTCGTAGATTCTCCAAATTCTAGGGATGCGAGAGTGTCGCTCCTCCGAGCTTCTTCTGATAATAAGTTTTGAATCGAACGACCTCCTTGACTTCATATGCATCCTCTTAATTTGGTGCGAGCTTCTCCTAGTTCTGAGGTTGTGAAATAGTCGCTCGTTGAAGTACCAAGCCTCCCACTTTAAATGCTCTATCTCTGACCTCTCCAATCCCATAACTTATTGAGAATTTCATTTTCAAATAATAGATCGATACTACTGCCTAAAGTGCATTTAGACTAGGTCGATCAAGAATAGTATTGTAAGCAGATGGAGCTTTTACCATCAGAAAATCCACTTGCACCTTGGATTGCTTTGAAAATCGCCCTATAGCCATACTCAAAGTTATCGCACCCTCAACAGCACTTTATCTCCAGTGAAGCCAACCAATGGAGAATTCATTGGTCTAAGCTGGTTATTGGGTATAAACATTTGAGAGAAAGCATCATAGAACAAGATATCGGCTGAACTTCCATTATCGATAAGAAAATGACGTACATCATAATCTACTAAGTTTAAAGTTATTATAACCACGTAATTGTGTGAGAACTGAACTCTTATGCATCTTCTTTAGTGAAAGCAATGGGCTCTTCAGTTCTCCATCTTTTAGTCGATCTTTCAGATCCATCGACCTCCTCCCATCGAAGTCCCCCAGAGATGGTGTTGATGATGCCAAAAGGCGATCGATCTCGCTACTGCTCCTCCCTCCTTGGTAGCTCCAACGGTGGCTGCACCCTCGACTGATCTTCTCTCACCTTAGGTTGATATCATAGAAATTGATCAAGTCGATCCCTCCCGACAAGCTCCTTGATTTCATCTTGGAATTGAATACATTCTTTAGAATCATGACTGTGGTCATAATGGTAGAGACAATACTTGTTAGGATTGCGCTTGTCAGGATGAGTGTGCATCCTTTCTGACCTCGGCAGCTGCTCCTTGATCTCCATCAGCACTTGAGTTTTTGGAGCATTAAGGGGGGCGTAGTTGTGAAACCTCCTAGGGAAAGAGCCCCTTCATTCCCTTCTATCGGGTCTCTTTTGATGGTGAGCTCGAGGAGGGGTTCGGGTTTGCTTGCGCTTAGGGGGAGTACGTGAGCACGGCCGAACCTCATTCGGCTTTTCTTCAACTACAGGCTTGCTAGACTCATCCGCCTGCTGCTCTCTTGTACTTTTCTCATCCTTTAATTTGAAGGCTTCTTCAGCTCGAGCATAGCCATCTGCTCGAGCTAGTAGATCAGCAAAATTTCTGGGACAATTCTTCTCCAGAAAGAATAGCAGGTCATTCTTCTAAAGACCACTCTTCAATGTGGCCATGGCAATAGATTGGTCCAAGTTTCAAACCTCTAATGCAGTGGCATTGAAGCAGTTGACATAAGCTTAGATGGACTCTCCCTCCTGCTGCTTGATGTTGATGAGAAAGTCCGAACCTTACTTAGGACATCGGTTGCTAACAAAATAAGCTACAAACTAATGGCTCATTTGATCAAAGGAGAAAATCATACCCAACTTCAGCATCGAGTATCGATTTCTTTCTACTTTCTTTAGAGTAGATGGAAAGGCTCAACATAGGATGGAGTCCAGCATGCCATGGACTAGCATCATGATCCGAAAGGCCTTCAGATGGTCAATCAAATTAGTGGTCCCATCGTAGCTCTCGAATTAGGGGAGCTTGAAGTTTGGCAAAATTGGCTCCTGCATGATTCTATGGGAGAAAGGAGGATCAATGCAGACATTATCATAGTTAGCTGAGGCTGCATGGAAGAGCTCTTCAATCCATTGATCCATTTTCTGGAGCTTTCGATCGAGGGCCTTATCTCAATCGTGGATCTCGGAGGATTTTCGACTATAGATAGGAAAGGTCTCTTCTAAAGAAGAATCATGATCGGAATAAAAGCTCTCTACTCTCTGCTTTTCCTTTTTGAAGGTGATGGGACTGCTGACCCTAGTATGCCTCCTTGGGACCGGTTCTTAACATCCCGATGGAAGATTTTCTGACTGAACCACCATCGAAAGTTGCCACATGGCCTGCACCATTTTGGTGAGGCTACAAACTTGCTATACCAAAAGGTTAAATTGCTCTAGATCCACCATTATCGCTGATGGAGGAGGTTGTGGTGCCAGTGATGGTGTTGAAGCAAGTGGGTTTGGCTTAGATATGATGGCAGAGGCAGTGGATCTTCGAGTGGTTGCCTTCTTCAAAGGCATTCTAGAGACTGCGAAGGATTAAATAGAGATGGATCTTGAATCTTGGAGAAGAGAACAACCAGAATCAACTGAGCACTCCTTTTAGAACAAGGATTCGGAACCTTTTTTCCTAGTGTCAATCCTATTTGTGTAGAATCTAGTTGACGTCGGAGTGAGCTAGAGTTGGGGGAGATGAGACCGCCATTAGTGATATGCAAAACAAAGTCCTGGCCAGAGCCAAGGGTGGAGGCTCTGGCAGGATCCTCCAACGGTCAAGTTAGCTCTTTCGATCAATAGAAATAGAGTGCTCAGAAAATTAAGAAGTAGAGCAATAGGAAGAGGAATGAGAGCTTAGAAAAAATATATCTGAAGGATTTTTTTTATAGACAGAGCCTGTAACAAGCTGATGGTGATAGTCGTAACCATCTAGTAGTGGGCCATTCAGGCCACGTGGAGTTTGTTATGGAGGGTAGTGTTCATTGTCGTGACTCGCTAGTCTATTAGGATTTAATAGTTGAAGTTTGGATGGAGCAGGCATTAGCAATGAAGAGCTTCAGATTACATCAGTTTCAGAGTAGTTCGGACTCCTTTAAGATCGTCTGCTTGTATGTTGATTTATATTAAGCTGATAACCAAATTCATGTGGATGATGAGATCCTTCTCGATGATTGGGAGAAAGTCAACTGAAGGAAACTTGCCTGGTGACTGAAAGGAGCTCTGTTGACCCTGAGATTGATTTTGATGATTCCAAAATATTGAGTATATTATGTATCTAATCATGTATTTCAAGAATGTATGTAGGATTTTTCAAGTATCCAAAATGAAGAATTTATCTCAGGAATAAATCCTCTCAAGATGCCATGCCAAAATACTTAAAAGAGCAAATTCACACATATGTTGATGGCTTGGTATGAAGAAAGTATGATTGAAATAAGAGAAATTAAAATTGAATGAAGCAATTATGGTTAAAAGAGTTTGAGGCTAAGAAACTCAAGTTTGGAAGGTCAAACATTGAAGAAAAATAAAGTCAAGATTTTTTGAGATGTCTCGGATTTTTTTCGAGAGCTTTTGAATGGTCTGACACAATGAATCAGTATTCTGACACAGTCTCGAGAGGTCTCGAGTTGAACTTGAGATGTCTTGATCTCAGGAGATAGGAACTTAGTTTCTGTGCTCTAAGAGCGAGAGATCTCATAGATTTCTCAAAAGATCTTATGATTCTGATGAGACATCTCATGAAAAATTAAGAGGTCTCAAAATAGCGGTCTTATGATTTTGAGACCTCTTAAGTTCTCAAAATAGCCATTGAAAAATTAAGAGGTCTCAAAATCTAGCAAGATCTTTTGAGAGATCTCGATCTATGCGGACAACCTTCAATGGATAGTTTTTCAATGGCTATTTTTCGACCCCAATGGCTATTTTAGAGCTTCCAGCGGCTAAGAACTCTCACTCCAACCTTCTCCAAAGGTATTTAAAGGTGGAGAATTAATTAAAAAAAATAAAAGAAAGAGATTAAGGAATTTAGAGAGAGAATCTTTCAGATTTTATGAGGAACATTGAATATCCAAAGAAAAGAAAAAAGAGAGAAGTGTTGTGCATAGATTTCAGCAAGCCTTCAAAGCAATCTTCTCCAACATCTTTTACATCCTCTCAAGCATAATTTGAAGAAAAGCCAAGCTTCAATCAAGCATATTATCAGCTTGTTCTTTAGGATTTAAAAGAGCTTATACTCTATTTTTTATGTTGTGGTGAAATTTTACTTGTATTTTTTGATTTTCTTACAAGTTTCTTTAGAGAAAAAAAACTTAGGATTTAGGCCCATCCAAGTTTGGAATTGGACATTGTAGATTTTGATTGGTGATCCCAAAAAACCAACTGGATTATTAGTGAATCCTGAAAACTAACGATGTTAGATTTTAGTTGGTGCTCCTATGAAAATCAACTAGGTTTGTTTGTGAGCCTGAGAAAATAAACACACTATAATCAAGGGTAGATTATAGTAGAATTCCCAAAGAAAGCTTGAGGAGTGGACGTAGGAGCGGGTTGCTCCAAACTACTATAAATCTTTGTGTATTTGTGTTGTGCTTTTTTCTTCTATCTCTCTATATACTTTGCATGCTTATAATTCTTACTTTACTTTCATAGTTTGATTTTGTTATCTTAATTTCACTACTCATATTATATACATCTCATCCTCATAACTTAGATTAAAATCAAAGTACATAATTGCTTATAGTTAAATTTAGCCAAAGCTTTTATAAGAATCTAATTCATCCCCCCCCCTCCTCTTGGGTTGCCATCTCTGGGCAATAATTAGTATCAGAGCAGGTGCTCTAATATTTATTTGTTGACCTAGCAGTCAAAAGGCAAAAGATCTTGGCAACGCAAAATGGAAGCCCTATTTAATGAAGGCCATTTCATTGATCGACCCCCACTATTTGATGGCTCAAATTATACTTTTTAGAAAGCTAGGATAAAAATATTCATACAAGCACATGACTATAACTTATGGAATATTATTATTAATGGCCCCCACATGCATAATGCATTAATTATTGATAAAGAAACAATCCAACTAAATGCTAAAGCCATGAATATACTTTATTGCTCTTTGGATTTAAGTATATTTAATGCAATTTCTTCATGTATTTCAGTGAATCAAGTATGGGAGAAATTATAAATGATTTATGGGAGAGCAAATCAAGAAGAAGAACCAAGCTCCCAAGAAGTTAAGAAAGCTCACCTCAATCTATGCCTTATGGCTCATGAGGATGGAAAGAAAAAGAAGAAGAAAAGACAAAGGAAAAAGAAAGTTTTGATCAAGGGGGAGCAAGGCATAGAAAAGAAAAATGAGGAAGAAGAAGAAGAAAGTATCGCCAATCATTGCCTCATGGCAAATGTAAATGAGGTAAATCCTAAAAATTCTTCCGACTTTACATTTGATGAATTATATGAAGTCTTTAATGAATTAATGGATGATTTTGAAAAATTAAGGCTGAAAAATAAAGAATTCAAAAAGTTAAATCTTCTCTTAGCTAATGAAAAGAGTAAATTATTAATTAAAAAAAGAATATTTTTAAAAAAAATAATGCTTTAGCTAAAGAAAAGGAAGAACTTAAATCTAAAAAATCTTTAGTTAAAGAAAAGAATAAACACTTAATTGAAAAAGAGGATTTCATAAAAGAAAAGAATTCATTTGTTAAAAAAAAGAAAGATTTTTAAAATCTGAAAAATCTATGATTGAAGAAAATCTTAAGTTGAAAGAAGAACTTAATAAACTAAGATTTTCTACTAAAAAAAGAGTAAATTTGAAAAATCTCTTTTAGAAGAAAATGTCAAACTAAAGAAAGAGATTGAAAGCTTGAAGTCCATAATTGAAAAGTTTACAATTGGATCTCAAAAGCTTCAAGCCATTTTAAATGATCAAAGAGCTATTTTTGACAAACATGAAATTAGTTATGATTTAATAAGAAAATAAAAATTTGACAAAAATATGCTCAACAAAGCTTCAACTGAAAATTATTCAATTAAGTATTTTAAATATAATAAAGTTGGTCATAAAATTTTTGAATGTAACATTGAAAGAAATGGCCAAACTTATATCAAACAAATTTGGATTCCAAAAGGAACCATGGGCTCTAACTCCTATGGTCCTAAAATGACTTGGGTACCAAAAATCATTAAGTGATTTTGTAGATGCACCAAGGATCCAAATGAAATGAAAGAAAGAAAATTCTTATGGATGCCTTGAAAATAAAAATGGATGGGTATTGATGCATGGTATAATCTAAATATTTTCTCACATCATACCATCCATGATTGTTAAAGTTATTTTGATTGAATCTATTGACTTTAATATGATTTTATATTATGTTTACTTAAAATTGTTTTCATATATCAGTAAGATTAGTATGATTGGTTGATTTTGATGATTTGAATACTTTGATTTTAAGAGATCAATATTTATCAAAAAAAAATAAAAAAAAATAATCTTCGATAATGGTGCCAAAAACATGATAGGAATGTGATGTTGTCGTTAAGATACCATGTTTATCAGTTTAATCTGACTTCTTAAAATAATTAAAAATATGTAGATAGCAATGAGTCAGATCGAATCCATAGGGAAGATAGTATTTTTAGATTTAAAATCTTTAATTTTTTAAAAGTAAAAGAAAAGAAAAGTATTTTGAAATCAAAAGTGAAGTCAAAAAATTAAAAGCAAAAATTAAAAGGTGTAGAAATTTAAACTTGGTACTATGATCTACTAGTTAGATCTTAGCATCTACTTACAATAAAATAAAAAGTAATAATTAAAGTATAAAAATTAAATTATAATAAAAATAAAGAACATGAAATTAAAGAACATAAAAATAAATATTATATTAATTAAAAAGTTCGTAATTTAAATACATAAAAAAAATTAAAACTAGCTGATCTCTGATCTTGGATTGGCATTGGCAGAAAGATGGTGTAGAAATTCAGCTCTTCTTCTCGGCATCCATTGCTTTGAAGCAGCCTCTGATCCAAAATGTGGCTCTACCCTATACTAAAGCTTCACCTTAATCGAAGACAATGAACTCTGGAGGCCTGGCATTCTATTTATAGAGCTAGAAGGGCTAGAGAGTTTTCTTCTAGGTAATGTGGGACTAAGAAGCTCTTTGATCATCAAAATATGAAGAAATTTGAGTGAAAATCGGATTAAAAGAAGTTTTGGTTGAATTCTACTGCTCTAGATGAAATCTAGCCATTCAATAGGAATCCAACGGATCAAAAATTATCAAAATCGGATGCATCGACTCAGATCAGGTCGGATTAAATTCTGACTGTTGATCGCACTAATTAGGAGAAAATCTGGCCGTCGGATTGAGTTCTGGATGTTTTAGTGAAGTCGAAAGCTTTCTAGACTATTGGATCTTCATCGGCTAGTTTTTTGGCTGTCGGATCGTGCTAGATCGCTGATGGAATTCAAATCAAACCCGAAAATAACCACCATCGTTCGATCTTGACCGCAATTAATCGGATCCGTTCGATCGCACCTTTACTATTTCCATGGACCGCGTGGATCGGCTGCATCATATACCACAACCAATCAGCACCTTCTATCGTCGAGTGAAAAGTCCAAAATGTCCTATGAGCCACGATAGATTTTTTGTGAACCCTTTAAGGGTCTAGGTCCACTACGTGTCGCTCCGTGATTCACCAATTTCTACTGAGCTGGCAGTCCACGCTTGGATCATGAATCGACAGATGGCTTCCATGACTGAGTCGACTAACATGGCTGGCCTGGCGTATCGGCTTGAGCCGACTGAGCCATTTTTTTATTTAATTTTTATTTATTTTATTTCTTTAAAAATTCATATCTTCTGTATTTTAGCTCCGTTTTATGCAAAACTTATTTCGTTGTGATTAAAAAAAATGAGCTATTTCCATTGATTATAAAATTTTATTTTTTAATTTTTATTATTTTTAATTAATTTTAATTAATAAAAATATTAATTTCTTAAAAAATATATATAAATTGATAATTAATTCTTAAAAATTAATATAAATTAATTGATAAATTAATATTTTTATTGATAAATTTATGGTACTTATCAAATATGCTCTTCCCTAAGTATCATACATGCTATGAATTAAAATTATCTTAAAAATCAACATGACTTAACAGCTTCTCCTTATCAATTATTCATTTGAGAAACTTAAATCAACATAAGTTTAATTAACTATGAATGCCCTTGATTGCAAAAGAAACAAATTTACATATTCTCCTCAAAATGCTAAAATTCTAAAAATTAGCATGAAATAAATACTTAAAGATAAGACATCAATTATAAAATTTAAAATGCTTGATGCATTAAGTTGCATTGCATTTTAGGTTAACCCTTAAGGATTTTAAATCCCATAGTTAGATCAACATATAGAGCCAGTATCTAGATCCTCCTCATTTTAATCTCAATTGATTTTGTCCCCTAACTTGAAAAATGCCTTTCATACTTGGTATCAAATTAAATTTTATTCATATTATTTTCAAGTAATGAATTTAAAAATTAGTTTTTCAATCTTTAATGTGGTATCAATTAAATGTGCTTAACTTAAAAGAAAAATGGGGAGTAACAAAAATTGCAAAGCTTATGCATGTAAATTTTAAAAAAGAAAAGTAGAAGATAATGCTAAAGAATGAATACGTATATATATCATTTTAATAATCTAAATTTAAAAATATGCTTATTTTGAAATACAGAGGGAAAGAAAAGTTGAAAGATAAAATAATCGACTTATAATTATGAAAAATAGGGGGAGACAATGTTATTGAAATATTAAAAGAAAAATGAATCCTTGATATCTCCAAAATAAGGAAAGAAATATTTTTTTTATCTTAATTTGATTGAAGATTTTGATCTTAAGTTCTCAATCAATTAATTTATGAACTCCTTAGATTGAGCTTTCACATATTTATCCAATTTTATTTACATGATTTGATTGCTCTATCTTATTTGTGGATAATTAGTTGAAGTTAAAAGAAGTTTAAGATATATTCTTATTCCAAATAAATTAATTTTGATACATTTTTATAATTTTAAAGCTCATTTATAAATATAATACTTAACTTTTTATATACCAATTTTTTCAACATGATTTGCATGATTATTCTTGGTAAATGATTAGAGTTACACTACTACAAAAAAAGGCTACAACAGCGATTCGTAACCACTATCGTAGCCCAAAAAATTACTGCCATAGGCTATGGCAGCGATTTTCTAACCATTGCTACCGCGGCCGTCGTCGTAGCTCTATGGCAGTGGTTGTTAGAACCGCTACCATAGATAGCCTATTGTATCGATTTATAAATCGCTGCCATAGGTTATTTATGACAGCGGTTACATAACTGCTGTCATAGGTAATCTATAGCAGCGATTTCTTAACTATTGTCATAGATCTAATATAGCGATTGGCACCGTTTGCACTAGAGATCTATGACAGTGGTTGGCATGGATATGGCAATGATTATAAAACCACTATTGCAGATCTTGAATAATTAAAAAAAATAAATTTTTTATTTTTTTATATATTTTACCTGATAAATATAGATATATAACATAAGAAAATATAATAAACATAAAAATTATTCTGTAATGCTAAAATTTTATTATCAAATAAAATTTATTATAATATTTTTTTTAAAAAAATAAAATACATTAAAAGTCTCCTAAATCTACATCATCATCGTCGTCGTCATCACCGAGAGCCGAAGCCGGAGCCGGAGCTGGAGCTGGGGCTGAAATATGGGCCAACATATCCTCGAAGCCCATCACTCCAAAACACGCACTAAGTGTCGACATCATGTCTGTCACGATACCCTCTAGATGAGATGAGTGCTCCTCAGCTCGATCTGCCCACGTCGCAGCATGATCTACCCATGCAAATGCCTCCTCAAGCTCCTTCCGATTGATGACATCGAAAGTCTATGAGGAGACGTTTGCCTTAGATCAGTAGCTCGTCGACATGTGTCCGGGCCTGCATCGGATCCTCCTAGAGTGCTCAGACCCGAAGATCTGAGATAGATGGTCATGGGGCCCAGAGGTATCTGAGCCCTCGCTCGTGAGCACATCTAACTGATGAAATGCTATAATACTAATCATATCTACTAATATATTTAATACTTATAAAAATATGATGGATCATGGCGTTCATCGGCCTGCCCATCTTGTCCGTGCGGTTGGATTGAAAGATCTTGCTATGGTTGGGCATCAGTCCATCTCTCATCAGCTATAACAAAGAACAAATTTATCAGAAAGATGATAAAAAATATGAATTTAATTTATCTAGTAAAATTTAGAATTAATTATCTCTCTATGCACACGACTGGCCATAGACTCACGGCCTAGAGTGTATGTATACTCTTGGGCTGTACGGTTCTTTCAATTCTAATAGAAGATAGCCTACCAAGTATTTAAATAAATAATAAATATTTAAAAAATATTTAAATAAAACTTTAAATGTATTGAAAAATTTAAAAGTTAAGAATTTTACCTCGAACTTCTGGCTCCTCCAATGTCTAACCATCCTCCCCACTGACTCGAAGGATAGTTCTATATCCAAGAAACAAGCTCCTCCGAAGTGTCTCATCGATGCTCGAGCCATCCTCTGTGGAGCTTGACCTTATAACCCTGATACAACTCTCCAATCTTCTTCAGTCGGGCATCTCGAACCCTCTCATGATCGAGGAATTCGTACCTCCTCTACATAAATTTATCAAAAATCAGTTACAAAATTATTCTAATCAAACATATATAGTGTAAACATATAAAATGCATAAATATAACTAAGATGTGCATACTTATCCATATCTCCTCCCATACCCGATCCCTGACAGCATCATCCATCAAATGCCAGTCTTTGGGCTCTACGGGAATGATGTTCGACTGCCTCATAAGCACTCCAAAAGGCATCCCCTCCGCATCATACTACACCATCACCTGATGCTGGCAGTTCCATATGTGTGCCATACAAGTGGGATCGCAAAATATCCAGCTGGATGATGCACCTATAATGCAAATATGTTATGCAAATATATAAGTGTACAAATACTATATAAAAAATAAGGTTGTGCTAATATAATAAAAACATATATTTAGATGCCTGCGATGATAGAGGCTCAACTGCCGGTGGAGTAGATACCGTCAGTGGAGTAGATGCCGATGGTGAAGGTTCTTGAGCAGCCGATGTCGAGGTGGATGGAGATGCTTCGATTGCTCTTCGAATGTTGAACTACGCGTAACCCACTAAGAGGCAGGGGTGAATGCTAGATGGTATTTTGGTGCCATCGTGACATGCAACATTAATGAACATTAATCAATATAACATCATGATATATCAAATTCTATTCACTCAAAAGCTGAGTCGACTCCATGCCTGAGACAGCCAACTCCATGCCTGAGACATCCGACTAGGGTCCTCCCCCAGCCAGCTCGATCATGGCTTGAGTCGGCTCGGCTGCGTATCTAAGCCAACTCGGCTGTGTGCCATCCCCTCGATCACTCCCTCTCTCCTTCTCTCGATCTCTCTCATCGACGACGGCGGTAAGGCCGAACCCCTCCCTCCCAGCTTTTTCATCTCTCGATCTTCCTCTCTTCCTCGCTCGATCTCCCTCACTGGTGAGGTCGGACCCCATCCCTCCCTCTCTCACTTTCTCGATCTCCCACACCGACAAAGTCGGACCCCATCCCTTCCAGTGATGCCGGTGAGGTTGGACCCCCTCCCTCCCTCTCTCGCTCTCTCGATCTCCCACTCTCCCTCTCTTGATCTCCCTCGCCGACGAGGCCGCATCCCTCCCTTCCTCTCTCAAGTACAGATTCATCGAGTATTCGAGTTTGGATCTGATACCAATAATTAAAATTAGGTCTGGATCTGAATATTCAGATTTCGATCTGAATTTGATCCATTGACAGATCTAGTCCACAACCGTCAACATAGCATGGCCCAAGGCTACCACCACGGCATAGCCCAAAAACTATGGCATGTAGATAATTATAATATTTATAATAAATATTTATAATATTTATTATAAATATTTTATAAATTATTATAAATATACATGATTAATAAATAATACTATAAAATTAAAAGAAATTATACCTATGGCTATAGAGAGCGGATCACACCGAAAGCTCCGAGGGTCGCCGACGATGATGCTAGAGAAGGACGACGACATTAGAGGTAACCTACGAAATAAAAGCAAGATAGTAAGATAGAGAAGAGAGAAAAAGAGAAAAGAGAGAGAGCAGGGGCAGCCCGGGATGGGGGGTCAGGGGGCACAATGATGAGGAGGCCGAAGGAGGCTTCGCACTCGATCGGAGGAGGGTCAGAATAGTGGTGGTGGTGGAGGGTGGGGTTTCACGGGGCCCGAAGGAGGGTGGAGGGTGGCTTGTCGGAAGGGGGGTTTGGTTTCTCACCAGGGTCGGAGGAGGATAGAGTGTGGGGGAGGGGTTTCACGGGGGGCCAGCGGAGGGTCAAGGGTGGATGGGGGTTCGTCGGAGGGGGCTTTCACAGGGGCCGAGGGAGGGTCAGATGGGGCTTTGCCGGAGGGGTGGTTCACTAGGGATCGAGGGAGGGTCAGATGGGGGGCGAGGTGGGGGGTGGGGTTTTGTGGGAGGCCTAGCGAGGGTGGAAGAGGGTTTTTGCTGGAGGGAGGGTTTTGCAGGGGGCCAAGGGAGGGTTGGATGGGGGTTTGCCGGAGGAGGGATTTCACTGGGGGCCAAGGGATGGTCGGATGGAGGGGTGGGGGGCTGGGTGGGGGGTGGCGGGTGGCAAGGAGGGGTGGCCGGGGATGGAGGGGCCGGAGAGGGAGGGGGAAGGAGGGGCGGTGCCGACCGAGGGGGAAGGAGGGGCGATGCCGGTCAGGGGGAGGAGGGGCGACACAGCCAGGGGGGAAGGAGCCTCATTGGCAATGAAGAGGAGGAGGAGAGAGAGAGAGAGCGAGAGAGATCGAGCGTGCATGGGAGGGAACAGATAATTTGAAGATTTTTAACCTAACCTACGATAGCAATTATCGAACTGCTGCCATAGATCTATGGCTGCGATTATTGAACCGCTGCCATAGATTTATGACAGTAGTTATCCAAAACCACTGCCATAGATCTACGACAGTGATTTTATAACCACTGCTGTAGATCTATAGCAGTAGTTTTTGATAACCGCTGCCATAGATAGAAAATAATTTTTTTTTCTTATTTTTTCTTTAAATATTATATAATTTTAAAATTTAATGTCCATCTTCACCATTCATTATCAAAATAATTATTATTAGAGTATCGTCGCAAAAGGTCACCTCGATCCGATGGCCCTAGCTTCATCGATCAAAAAAATTTGATTTCGACGATCACGAATGATGATGCGATGATTTGATAAATGAAAATTTTTGATGGATTCAAAAATCTACAATGATGATCTCGATGATGTTTGTAGCATACTATCAAAGTTTTACTTCAATCGGATATCGTTATCATGGTCAATTTAGTATGGAATAATTTTGGCCATTAAATTAGAAACAAGCGATCAAAGGGTTAAACAACGTTCGATTATGAGATAATTTTTTAGTTAAATAATCTTTATTATAATTTTAAATATTTTATACGATGATGATAGTAAAATTTAAATTATTTTTGTATAAATTATTCATATTATTCAGATATTACAAAAGCATGAGCATAACAACCGGTGAAGTTTCAGAATGATTATCAGGAGATGTATAATTTTAGATCATTCTTCATCTCAAGAGTTGAATTTTATAATCATACCATAAAAAATAACTAAAGTAGTAGCCAAGATCATTTATAAAAAAATTATCTCATAATCGGACACCGTTTGATCCTTTGATCACTCGTTTATCATTTAACGATCGAAACTAACCTATACTAAATTGACCAAGATAACAATATCCGATTGAAGTGAAACTTTGATAGTACACTACAAACATTATCGAGATCATCGTTGCAGATTTTTAGATCCATCGAAGGTCTTTATCTATCAAATCATCGCATCATCATTCGTGATCATCGAAATCAAATTTTTTTGATCGACGAAACTAGGGTTATCGGATCGAGGTGACCTTTTACGATGATACTCTAATAATAATAAATTAGATAATGAATGGTAAAGATGGATATTAAATTTTAAAATTATATAATATTTAAAAAAATATATATATAATAGCGGTTATAATTAATCATTGTCATAAATCAGATTATAGCAGCAGTTCCTACTAACCGCTGCTATAGGTCTGACTTATGGTAGCGGTTATAATGAACCGCTGCTATAGATCAATCTATGATAGTGATTTTTTATAATTGTTACTATAGATCTGACCTATGGTAGTAGTTTTCTATAACCGTTGCTATATGTTGGACCTATAGCAGTGATTACAAAAATCGCTATCATAGGTCCGACCTATAGAAATGGTTAACGAAAATCACTACCATAGGAGCTATGGTAGTGGTTTCGAAAATCGCTGCCATAGTAAGCACTGCCATAGGCTATTTTTGTAGTAGTATTAAAATGAATTTACAGCATATTCCTTCTCAAAAATAAATTTCTAAACTCAATTTTGAAACTCATTTAAAAATTCAAATTTGATCCTAAATTTCTAATGTGCATTGCAAAATCCTTATAAATTATTTATTTTAAAATAATTTTTACTCAAAGCAATGAATTTAAAAATATGACTATCTTTTGCTTTAATATTATTCATTTTTCTTTGCTCGATACATGTTCGATACATATCTTTTTCGAGCTTAATTGACTAAAATTTCTTAAGAAAACAAAAGATTGAACATTAAAGTATACATTATGCTTAGTTTTATGATCAAATCTTTTGAAAAACTCTATTCCTCTTAAAGCTTAAAAGTATATATTTAAAAATCTGATTAAAAGATCATATTCATTTAGAAAGGAGGAGAGTCCATAATATTTAAATTCAAGCTAATTTTTAAAATTAAAATAAATATTTAAAACTTATTTTGAGTCAAATGATAAATTTTCAAAAGAAATATGATTCATTTAAATTAATATATTATTGATGAATTATTGAGTCAAATTCATGAATTTAATATATCTCTCAATTTAATATTTTAATGTTGATTTTGATGACTCATATAAATTAATTTTCTAAATTTAATACAATTCTTACTTTGATACAATCATATTATTGATTTTGATAATTATTTCTTATTTCTTTCCCATGAGCTTTTGATACTGTCAAAAAGGGAGAGATTAGAAATGTTAAGTATATGCTTAAATAAATTCAATGAATTATATTGATGCTTGAAATGAAAACTTAATACTCACTGATATGAATTAAAATATTTTTTTTATGAGTATATGAAATATTTGCAATGAACCAAAAGAATAATTGAGAACATTCATAAAGTACTCATTCTTGTGTTTAATCTATACTTCTTGATATTTTTCAGCAAAATGCATAGAAATACATTATTTGCTTTTATTATGCATATACTCAAGATTTTGTCATCATCAAAAAGGAGAAGATTGTTGACCCTAAGATTGATTTTGATGATTCTAAAATATTGAGTATATTATGTATCTAATCATGTGTTTCAAGAATATGTGTAGGATTTTTCAAGTATCCAAAATGAAGAATTTATCTCTAGAATAAATTCTCTCAAGATGCCATGCTAAAATACTTAAAAGAGCAAATTCATACATATTTGGATGGCTTGGTATGAAGAAAGTATGATTGAAAGAAGAAAAATTAAAATTGAAGGAAGCAATTATGTTTAAAAGAGTTTGGGGCTAAGAAACTCAAGTTTGGAAGTCAAACATTGAAGAAAAATGAAGTCAAGATTTTTCGAGACATCTTGGATTTTTTTCAAGAGCTCTTGAGTGGTCTGGCATAATAAAATAGTATTCTGGCACGATCTCGAGAGGTCTCGAGTTGAACTTGAGACGTCTCGGTCTTAGGAGAAAGAACTTAGTTTCTATGCTCTGAGAGCGAGAGGTCTCATAGATTTCTCGAAAGATCTTGTGGTTCTGGCGAGATGTCTCGTAAACAATCGAGAGGTCTCGAAATCTGACGAGAGGTCTCATAAAAAATCAAGAGGTCTCGATCTGCACGGACAGCCTTCAATGGATAGTTTTTTAATGGCTATTTTTCGATCCCAATGGTTATTTTAGAGCTTCCAACAGCTAAGAACTCTCACTCCAACCTTCTCTAAAGGTATTTAAAGGTGGAGAATCAATTGAAAAAAATAGAAGAAAAAGATTAAGAGATTTAGAGAGAGAATCTTTTAGATTTTGTAAGGAACATTAAATATCCAAAGAAAAAAAAAAGAGAGGAGTGTTGTGCATAGATTTCAGCGAGCCTTCAAAGCAATCTTCTCCAACATCTTCCACATCCTCTTAAGCATAATTTGAAGAAAAGCCAAGCTTCAATCGAGCACATTATTGGCTTGTCCTTTAGAATTTAAAAGAGCTTATACTCTATTTTTTATATTATGCTAAAACTTTATTTATATTTTTTGATTTCTTTACAAGTTTCTTTGGATAAAGAAACTTGGGGTTTAGGTCCATCCAAGCCCGAAATTGGACATTGTAGATTTTGGTTGGTGATTCCAAAAAATTAATTGGATTGTTAGTGAACCTGAAAAACTAACGGTGTTAGGTTTTGATTGGTGCTCCTGTGAAAACCAACTAGGTTTGTTTGTAAACCTAGAAAAACAAACACATTATAATCATGGGTAGATTATAGTGAAATTTCCAAGAAAAGCTTGGAGAGTGAACATCAGAGTGGGTTGCTCTGAACCACTATAAATCTTTGTGTATTTGTATTGTGCCTTTTTCTTCTATCTTTCTATATACTTTGCTGAAGGGAGAAATCAGATTTTCGGGTCAGGTTCATTCAAATCTGATTGGATCGAGAGGCATATTTCAAAAATTTTTTCTTAGATCCAAATCAGATCTAACACTTTTCAGATCTAATTTTATGATCTAATAAATAAAAAATTAAATTAAATTAAATCTAAATTAATGTAACCTTGTTTTGGGTAATCCGATTATCCTTTAATGATCCTGCTGATTGCCTGAGGTTCTAGATCTAGCCACGTAAGTGCTTGGCCTCTACCGATATTCACTCGAGCTGGATCTAGAGATCTTCTCCTTCTCTTTCTTTTTTCCAAAAATTAGATCTAAATCTGATTTTGAAGATCTTCAAAACTCCTTTTGAAGATGTGCTGCTGTCTCTTGTACCAGGGTTGCCTTCTTGCTTTCTCGTCAGCCTTTTCTTGCCTGGATCGCACCAAACTGAATCCTAACTTTCTTGGGCATGGAGAGGAGAGAGAGGGTTAGAAGATGGCATGGAGGAGGGAGAGGGGCAGCCTTGGGGTGTGGGCTAAGAGGAACTCACAAAAGGTTGGGCGTAGATAGGGTTTATTTATAGACCCTTCTGTGCCATGCAGTGCTGCATCATCCTGGCCAATCGCGTTGCTTCATGCAATCAGATCTAAATCTGATTGATGGGATGACATCATCTGATCTAATCAGATGAGATCTCTATAAATTCATCCTTAGAGGGCATCTTAGACTAGTCAAAGTCTATAGGTAAGGGTCACCTAGTTTGAATCCAAGAAGCAACCTAGAGTCCCATCCGTATGGGATTTCAATGTTTATCCACATGGGGCGCGCGCCATCCTAGGCATGCACCCTCCATCTACCTACCAAATGGTAGGTGGACTTGGTCAATAAATCTCTCCTATGGGTGCATGACACATGGGCAGATGTCCAAGGGTCAAAGGTCAACGTTTGACCAAAGTCAAAGGACAAGAATTAGCAGGTAATGGAAAATGATAGGTATTATCTCAAATTTATCTCATAAATTAAGACAATCCTTTTCTAACCTGGACAAGCTCCAGTCAGATCAAGTAAAGGTACTTCAGTGAGCACAAATATATTTGGCTCAGTTGAGACAACTTTTAATGATAGAAAAGGAGAACGTTAAGTTCAATCATGTGCTAGCACGATTTTCTTGAACCTAATTGAATCTAATTCAAATCAATTGAATTGGATTAGTCTAATTGATGATATCTAGATCTAAACCCTTATTTGTGTGACCTAGTTAGATTCAGTTTTATATGGTAATGGGATATGTCATGATCTCCATCATTGACATTATCGAAACTCCTTTCGATGGATCAGAACTCTTCTGATTCAGACAACTGAAATGATCAATCATCTAAATCATTCTAATTGCTCTCAAAATCCATCAGTGACACCTAGTAGTATATGGTGGCAATCCATTAAAACTAAAAATGAACCTCTCAGTGCAGCTACTTGTGTGATTAAGTTCTTCTATCTTGAGTCTCGATCAGATTAGGGTTAAGGTAAACTCGTCAAACCCTAATTTCTATCATATAATTTAATCATTCGATTTAAGTCCGATGTGAAAATTTTAATAGAAATTCTTTCTATTATTTCACTCTCTACCATAGCCATGGGCTTATGGACTTAATTCTCATGATCATCATAGGGCTGCTCCTCTTCAATCGAGGTAGATAGATTCCCTCTTGGTGCAATCCAATTCCTACAATGAACATGTTATAGCCAACATACACCTCAGAATTTCAAAATGGCTAGGAGATTGAGTCATGGTATAGTCAAACTATAACACCCTTAAGGTGAACTGTCGATGCACCTCAAGTCAAAGAACCAAACACACCACTGCAGCTTCGAGTTAGTCATCGATGAGAAGATAGGCTTCCTTATGACAACTCGAGGTGGTCACGCTTAGTGCCCTCATTCTCTAATGAGTATCTATACTCTCGCTCTGATTTTTTTACACCATAGACTCAAGACTCATCTACTATAAAGAAGCGATTGTATACTAACCTTTCGGATCAATCACCATCCTCATGATGATCCTATGGTCAGGAGCATTTTATGAGTTAATAATGAAAATTCTTGTCTTAAATTTTCAACTCTTGAAAATAAAAATTATCATTACCATTAACTCAAGGGATGTATCATAGATACTAAATATACATATTTGATAGAAAATAACTCATTTTATTATTTATAGTCAAAATTATAATTTTGCCGTTGGAAGTGTATTGCAAGTGTCAGCCAATTCTGACTTCTAGGACACACATATCTAATATTTGCATGCTTATAATTCTTACTTTACTTTCATAGTTTGATTTTGTTATCTTAATTTTGCTGCTTATATTATATACATCTCATCCTCACCAATTAGATTAAAATCAAAGCACATAATTGCTTAGAGTTAAATTTGGCCAAAGCTTTTATAAGAACCTAATTCACTCTCCCCCCCCCCCTCTTGGGTTGCTACCTCTAGGCAACAATCTCGTTCATAATAATTTCACCTAGAGGAGATCACCTGAAAGAAGATCGGATGGAGGAACCCGACTGGAGGAGATCATCTGGAAGGAGGATGACTGACGAAGTTCGTATGGTGAGAGCACAACTAAGAAGATCATCCGAAAGGAGATCATCCAAAAGGAATCCAAGAGAAGATCCACTAGTGGAGTCTGGAAGTAATCCGATTGTGGGTGGTTCGAAAGGAGATCCACTAGAGGGGGTCCGATAGGGATGCCACTAAGGGAGTTCAAAAGACTGAAGGAGTTCGATCGGAAGGAGTTCGATTGAAAGGAGCCTATCTAGTGACCGGATGGAGATTGACTTGCGAGAGCTTGGTTGGTGGCTGTAGATGACTATGATACTTTTATGACTCAATCATTTTCTTTGAAGCTCTGCAACTTTCATGAATGCCCAAAGGTCAATAAGGTGGAGACGAGGCTCTTTCGCTCACATATCTAAAGCTCTTGGTGCAAGAATGCAGAGGTCTACCACTCTTTGCATATTGCAGAAATTCATCCTGAAAGGAGTTCTACCAATTCGGTATCAATCCAGTGTTGAACAATCCAAATGAATTCTGATAAGGAGAGAGTCCAAGCAGCTTCAAGGTCTATCAGGCCAGACTACATCATGATCGATCACTTAACTGCTTCGAGAGTCACCGCCACTATTCAAGCTCATTTGGGTGAGACTCATGAGGCTCCGAAGGTTCTCGAGTTATTGCATGAAGTTGGCCATGGTTGCTATCACTAGACGAGGTCATCCCAAGACTCGAATCCTCTCCAGACTTCGGCAGGAAAGGGTCTATCCCTAACACCATGTTAGAAGTATATGAAACATGGGGATGCATGTCCTCTCTTTAACAAAGAGAGAATCCATGAAAAAATTAAATAAATTTTCATGGAGAGTACATTGAGATTGATTGGCATAAGGATTTGGGAGTCCTAGTCTCACTAGGACTCCGAATTTGACTTGGCCCAACTTGATCCTTGGATCAAATTAAATTAGAATTTATTTAATCCAATTAGATTAAATCTTAGTTTGACTAATAACCTTATTAAATTAGATTAAATTAAATTTAATTTTTGAGATTAAGTTTAGTCAAGTCCTAACTGAACTAGGATTAGTTCTTTCTTGCAATTGGCTCATCCAATAAATCAATTGAACTTGATCCAATTAAGCCCAAACTAAATTTAATTAAATTATATTTAATTAAACTTAATCTCAATCCTCTGACTTAATTAAATTAAGCTAATTAGAAATTAAATTACTAATCGATCGTCCTATAACACTTGCACTAGGTTAAACATCAATCATATTTATTGTTTAATCCTAGAATGATTCTTAATTATTGATCAACCATCTGATCATATCGAGACCTCTTATATGTGTGATTTCATAGATTCGAACCTAAGCTAGTAGCACAAAAACTAATTTCTGTACCAATCGAAGTGACCATCTAGCAATGGTACCCGATGGTCGGATATATCGAATGTGTAGAACAACATCCTTAGGACCCATGTGGATATGGTTTTCATATAATTCATCCCCTTGACCAAAATACTCATAAATAATCTCAGAGTTTAATAGTCAACCCTGATTAGGTCATCTACATTATATTTCAAAATATCAAATTCATCTTATCGATTATCTTAGCCAAGGTTTTTGCTTTATTGAAATATAGTGATGCATTCTTCTCCAACTCTTGGAGTAGTCAATTCCATCTTGATTACTCTCCAACTTCGTAAGTATTTGACTATGCCCAAAAATCTTCTGTTACTAAATTAAAAATTTAGTTAGTCCGGTATCAAAGCATAGTAAGTTGCTTGCAAGCCACCATGGTGATCTTAGGTCTAAAGGATACTTATACCTATATCTCATCAGAGCAATTCTCGATAGCAGAATGCTCTAGAATTGGTCACATCCAATGATGATGTACCCATATATCTCACTTATATGTCATACCATTATCTCCACACTCTTTGGTTAAGAGGACAACCAACCTATTGTGAGGATTTATGGTGCTCCCAAGCCTTAAGAGGCCATAGGTAGAGACTAGGATAGGAGTGGTCTTAGGGTGGAGGTGGTGCATAGCCCTCCATGAGGTCAAGGTCTGGGTGTTCGAAATCTTGAGGGGCTTGGTTGGTACTTTGAAAACATCGAACATAAGATGGAGCAAGGAATCAAAATTGAAAGATTGAAGACTGTAGAAAAGAAGCTTTCTATAGGTTAGCCAACTCAATCTCAGACTGGGTCAGCTAACTCTCAAAGCACAGGACAAACAGAAGATCGTATTCGGGACTTTAGCATGGCATGCAACTAGATCGGCTAATCTAAAATTGAGCCAACCCAGTCTTAAGTTAGCCGGCTCAGTGCTGAGACTAAGCCGGCTCAGTCTGCGGGCAGAGTTACATGTGGGTTCTGTTTGGGCTAGGATAGGGACTTATCCTAGGGGTCATAAGGCCTGATTCAAGAGGTCTTAAGAGGGCTAACTCATGAATGGGTCGGGTATACATTCAGGAGATGAGAGCATGGGAGACATGAGAGTACATGGGCTCGATGAGTGCTTTCATGTATTGGATTAGCCGAAAAGTTTTTTGGTCAGGCCTAATGGCTATATATAAATACATAGGTTATATTAGTATTTTATAATGCTGTAGAATATAGATCTTTTCTCCCTCAACTCTCTCTTCTTCTCTTCTCTCTAGAGTTGTCGCCCTCAGGTTCTTAAAAAAGCCCTAGAGAGGGGGGGCATCTCCCTCAAGCCCAAGGAGGGAGGTGCCCCATCACATATTCAGGTGGAGGATCAATGGTTTGCTACCCACAGAGAACGTCACTAGTTTCTTCAGGTCCATGCTAAAGATTAGGAACTTCTACAACATGGTATCAGGGCTTATGATGCCAAGGATGATTGGCATTCGAGCGATACCATGGTTCCTTCAATTGGTATCAAAGTGAGGTGATGCCAGTTGGTGGGCTTACATTTGGTATCAGAGTCTGATGGTGCATGAAAGAAAAGAAGAAGTTGTATAAGATGAAATAAAAAATCTGCACAAGAATTTCACGGTATGTCTTAGCTCTTTTTTTATTGTTGCTGTCGTTTAGCCAATCGAGAGCAGTGGATTGAGGGTGGAGGTTGAGAGGATTAATGGGAAGAGATTTTTCTAGGGTAGAAAGATTGGGTGCATAATTTACTGATCGATCTTGGTAGAAAGGTCGGGGTGTATAACGATTATGTGATAGCCAGAAAGCATTGGAGTGCTGCAGTAGTATTTTTCTAAAGATGTGGGGTTGAGAGAGGCTCGATGGTGCAACAGCCAAGGGAGGTATCTCAGCAGAAAGCATCAAAATTTTTTAGGAAGATGGACAATGTGGGGCTGTTGAAGAGAGATTTTCCAAGGGGTAATGGTCGAAGGAAGGTTGAAGAAGCGACTATACATCCTTCGATATCAGGAAGATGGGGAAGTAGTCAGAGATGCATTCAGTAGTTCGACCAAGGCATGAATTTGCAAAGTCTTGGGGGTGATGGAGATGGATAATCCATGGAGGTCCAATAGGTTAGGGCTGGACGGCTGTAGAGAAGCATAGAGATAAGGCTTGGGAGCACTAGAGTACTACAGTAGTGCTTCCCTAGAGGCACGGGGCTAAGAGAGGCTCGATGGTGCAATAGCCAAGAGAGGTATCTCAGTAGATGGTGTCAGGGGCATCTCAGGAAGATCGGATGTAGGTCTCAAGGAGAGCCAGGAGGTCTTAGGGAGCGTCCGGGGCATCAAGGAGCCAGAAGTATCATGGATCAACTTTCTTCTATAGGAGCACTAGAAAGAGTCACGGTTCAAGTGGAGGATGGTTCTCCGGATGCAACTAAAGTGATGGCTAGTGTACGGGCAGAAGAGAAGGACTAAGATGGAATTCCCTAGGGTTCAGTCGTTGAATTCAAAAGAGTTGGATGAGCTCTTAGGTTTTGGAGGTGCCCATGGGTTGCAGAGGTATCCAAGATGACTTCGAAGGGATCCACAGAGTGCGAAGGGTTCGAAGGGGTAGCGATGGTGTTCGAGGTATAGCGGCAGGCTTAGCAGTGCAGCATTAAGTGATTGACTTCGAATGACTCGGGCATATAGTCGGCTTCTGCAGCATCAGATGGACTTTGGATATAGGTGGACCTCTGCAGAGGTGGCTTCATAATTGAAGAGAAATTTGACATGAGTTCGGAGCAGAGGGGTGTGGAAGGATCAATATCCTAGCACCAGCATCGATGATGCACAGTTTCAGGTAGAGCGACATGTATAGGTGGACGGACATATTTCTAAGGAGACCATGTCAAGATTTGCAGTGAGTGCTTGTATAGAAACATTATGGGTTCTCCTGGAAAGTCCAAGAAAGGTGATGTAGCTGCTAAGCAGAAGGGATCCTATAATTTTAGGATGGTGCAGAGAAGCAAGCCAAGATCTTCAGTGGTGGAGGCGGTCATCCCAAAGAGCCTCAAGGATGCACAATAGTTGAAGAGAATTGGCGGAGGCACAAGGGGTAGTCAGGGTGCGTAGGGACAGCGGGATTATGCAAGAAGGCATTGCCAAGGCTTGGAAGCACCAAGGTGGAGATTGTGAGGATTTATGGTGCTTTCATGCCTTGGGAGGCCATAAGTGGAGACTAGGATAAGAGTGGTCCTATGGTGGAGGTGGTGCATAGCCCTCCATAGGCTCGAGGTCTGGGTATTCGGGACCTTGAGGGGCTTGGTTGGTGTTTCAGAAGCCTGGGACACGAGGTGGAGCAAGAAATCAAAGTCGAGAGATTGAAGACTGCAGAAAATGAGCTTTCTATAGGTTAGTCGGCTCAATCTTAGACTGGGTCGGCTAAGTCTCAGAGCACAGGATAGATAGAAGGTCGTATTTGGGACTACAACATGGCACGTAACTTGGTCAGCTCAGTCTAAAACTAAGCCGACCTAGTCTTAGGTTAGCCAGCTCAGTCTCAGCACTGAGCCGGCTCAATCTGTGGGCAAAGTTATGCATGAGTTCTGTTTGGGCTAGGATAGGGACTTATCCTAAAGGTCTTAAGGCCTAGTTCAAGAGGTCTTAATGGGGCTAACTCATGTATGGGTTGGGTCTAGATTCAGGGGATGAGAGCATGAAAGACATGGGTATACTAGGCTCGATGAGTGTTTTCATGTATTGGGTTAGCCAAAAAATTTTTTGGTTAGGCCTAATGGCTATATATAAATACATAGGTTGTATTAGAATTTTATAATGCTGTGGAATACAGATCTTTTCTCTCTCAACTCTCTCTACTTCTCTTCTCTTTAGAGTTGCCGCCTCAGGGTTCTTGAAGAAGCTCTAGAGAGAGGGGGCATCTCCCTCAAGCCCAAGGAGGGAGGCACCCCATCATAGATCCAAGTGGAGGATTGGTAGTTTGTTGCCCATAGAGAATGTCACAAGTTTCTTCAGGTCCATGCTAAAGATCAGGAGCTTCCACAACATTGTATTGGGGCTTGTGATGCCAAGGATGATTGATGTTTGAGCAATACTATGGTTCCTTTAATTGGTATTAGAGTGAGGTGATGCCGATTGGTGGGCTTACACCTATATGGCATACAATGATCTATGCTCGATAAACACTATCATCCTAATTAACAGCGTATCATTTGATCATGAACTATTTAAGGACTAATCAATAAATCCTCTCTTTATCAAAACTAAATAGTCCTAAGAATTTTATCACAATAATGGAGTTCATTAGAAGATGTAGACTTTGTAATAAAAATATCAAAATATTTATTTTATTCATTAATAAATCAATTATAATTATAGGATAGCACAACTATCAACAGGTTGATGATTGGCTTTGGGATACATTTTTTAACAACTCCCACTTTTTCTAAAGTCACTCGGTATAGTATCTAATACCCATCTTCGACTTATGGTCGTCGAATTTCTTTATCGTCGGGGCTTTAGTAAAGGGATCAGTCAGGTTCTTCTTTTCGTCAATCTTCTGAAGGTCGACGTCATCTTAATCCATGACCTCTCGAATCAAATGGTAGCGGTGCAGTATGTGCTTTGTTCACTGGTGTGCTTTTGGTTCTTTTCCCGAGCAATGGCACCAGTGCTGTCGTAGTGGAGCAAGATCGGTCCATTAAGGAAGGGTGCTACTTCGAGCTTGATGATGAATTTTCTTAGCCACACAGCTTTCTTTGCGGTATTTGATGCTGCGATGTACTCTACTTCATAAATAGAGTTTGCCACAGTATGCTGCTTGGAATTCTTCTAATTAACGGCTCCACCATTTAGGATAAAGACATAATTTGATATGCTTCTACTGTCATTATGGTTAGATTGAAAGCTGAAGTCTATAAATCTTTTAAGTTTCAGATCTGACTCATCATAAACCAACCATTGGTCCTTAATATTTCTTAAATACTTAAGGATGGCTTTAACCACATTTTAGTGGTTTTCTCCTGGATCAAATTGGTATCTACTCACTACTCTTAGTGAGTATGCTACATCTGATCTCGTACATATCATGGCATATATAATAGATCCCACTACTAAAGCATATGGGACTCTACTCATATGCTCTCTTTCTTTAGGAGTTGTTGGACAATCCTTCTTAGAGAGAGAAATTTCATGACCTATCGGAAGATAGTTTTTCTTGAAATTCTTCATGCCGAACCTCTTCAGCACAGTTTCTATATATATGGACTAGGATAACCCAAGCATCCTCTTAGATCTATTCTTATAGATTTTCATCCCTAGGATGTAGGATGCTTCACCCAAGTCTTTCTTGAAGAACTGAGATGACAACCAAACCTTTATTCCTTGTAGTGTGGGAATATCATTCTCAATTAAGAGAATGTCATCTACGTACAAGATAAGGAATACCACTGCTGGACCATTCGCTTACTTATAAATATAGGACTCTTCTCCGTTCTTAATGAAGCCATATGTTTTGATCACCTTATCAAAATTCATGTTCCAACTTTGAGATGCTTGTTTCAGTCCATAAATGGATCTTTGAAGCTTGCACACCTTGGACTCATCTATAGATATAAACCTCTCAGATTGTATCATATACACTTCTTCGGTCAGCTCTCCATTCAAGAAAGTTGTCTTCACATCCATCTACCAAATCTCATTGTTCAAATGGGCAGCTATAGCAAGCATTATCTGAATGAATTTTAGCATTGCCATAGGAGAGAATGTTTTGTCATAGTCAATACCATAATATTAATGATATCCCTTGACAACTAGATGGGCTTTATAGGTCTCCACCTTTCCATCTATGCTCTTCTTTCTTTTGAAGACCCACTTACATCCAATGGGTTTAACCCTTTTGGGTGGGTTAACCAATGTCCATACATCATTGACCTTCATGGACTCCATTTCAGATATCATGGCCTCAAGCTATTTCTCAAAATTAGGCCTCTGCATTGCATCCATATAAATAATCGAATCCTCATTGTTCTCATCAAGTTTGATGGGATCACCATTCCGAACTAAGAAATCATAGTATCTATCGGGTTGATGTGGTACTCTATCAGATCATCTTAATTGTGAGGTATATTGGGCTTCGAATTTAATCTAATCAAATCCAATTATGGTTCAGCTAAAGGTGTCGGTGTTTCTACCTATTGAACTTCATCAAGTTCAACTTTAGAGGTAATAGTTCTTTCACTAAGAAACTTCTTTTTCAAAAAGATTGTCTTAAGACTAACGAACATTTTTTGTTCATCAGCATGGTAGAAAATATAGCCTTTTGATTCTTTGGGATACCCTATAAATGTTTACTTATCAGACCTAGGTTCAAGTTTATCTGAGATTAACCATTTCACATAAGCCGGGCACCCACAGACACTGAGGTGTGAAAGTACTGGCTTACGTCCTGTCCATATCTTATATGGAGTTTTAATCACAGACTTACTTAAAATTCTATTTAAAAGATAGTAAGCCGATTCAAGTGTATATCCCCAGAAGAATATTGTCAAGCTGGCAAAACCCATCATGGATCAGACCATGTCTAACAGAGTCTAATTTCTTCTTTCTGACACACCATTATGCTGTGGTGTTCCTGGAGAAGTCCATTGAGAGAGAATTTCATTTTCTCCTAGATATATGAGAAACTCACCAGAAAGATATTCCCCTCCTTGGTCGATTGAAGAGTTTTAATACTCTTTCCAGTTTATTTTTCTACTTCATTTCAGAATCATTTGAATATTTCAAATAAATGTAACTTATGTTTCATTAGATAGACATATCCATACCTGGATAAATCATCTGTAAAAGCGATGAAGTAGAAATATCCATCTCAGGCACTAGTGCTCATAGGTCCACATACATCAATATATACTAGACCTAAGAGCTCAGTGGCTCTCTCATCTTTTTCAGTAAAAGGTGATTTGGTCATTTTTCCAAGTAGACAAGACTTACAGTTTGAAAGTGATTCACAATCACTGACTTCAAGAATTTCCCCTTGAGTCAACCTATTTATCCCATTCTTATTTATGTGACTTAGCCTACAGTACCATAAGTATATATCAGACACACGATCTAATCTAGGGTGCTTGCTAGTGGAATAGACTACACTAACATGTTGTGATAATATATATATACCGTTGTTCAAATATCCAGAGAATATAGTAACATCATTCATAATAACATTACAAAACTCTTTCTTTATTAAAATTTTATAATTATCTTTGACCAAAAGACCTACAGAAATGACATTCAAAAAAAAATAGAACAAAAATGACAATCACTAAGAATAATGATATGAGATCCAAATATAAGTTTCAAGATTTCTAATGCTAGAACTGAAACTATTCTTCTATCTCTAATGTTCAGGAATCTCTCACCTTGCTCGAATCTCCTATGGACCTGCAAATATGGTAAGGGCATCGATATCCAATACTCAGTTAGTAATGTCACAAATAGAGAAATTGCAAGGAGTTATCATATAAATACCTTATCTAATGATAACTTGCTTTTTTCTCGGTCTGTTTGGGTCCAGAGAGGCAATGTATTAAGGATAGTTCCTCTTCCAATACCTCTGCTTCTTGAGAAAAAGCACTCAGCTTGACTCTTATCGGGCTTTACTTTCTTGGTCTAGCCCTACACAGATGTCCCAGCCTGAGCATACACCTTCTTACTCTTCTTCTTCTTGCTCTTCTTTTCTTTCTTAAAGAATCGAGAACCAGAAGAAGACCCTCCCACTAAGTTCATCGACTTCTTGTGGAGCTAGTGATCCTTCTCAAAGTTCTAAAGTAACCCTAGTAATCCATGATAGTTTACTTCTAGCTTTATCATTCTGTAATGAGTAAAAAATGGGAGATAAGATTTGGGCACGAGTTTAAAATTGCATCCTTTTCTAGTTGCTTGTGCAAGAAAAATTCAAGCTTGCCCAAATGCTCCATTAGCTCAATCATGTACAATACATGATCAGTGACTGATGCTCCATACCTCATCCTGGCGTTGAAGATGGCACAACTAGTCTAGTGCCTCTCAATATCATCGATTGTGCCAAATGACTCATTCAACACTTGAATCATGTCGTCTGGCTGAGTAGACTCAAATATGTTATTAAACTCATCACTCATAGCCGCCAGCATGATACAATGCATTATGGTTCGATCATTGAGCCACTTCTGATAAGTATCTCTAACTGTTCTACGTGCATTGGATGCTAGTTCCTCAGGTGCTGGATTTATCAGCACGTACAAGATTCATTCATATTTTAGGACAATCTTCAACTTATGGTACGAGTTACCAAAGTTGGATCCTACTAGCTTATCATTGTCTAACAATGATCGGACTGAAAGAAAAGTGGCCATGTCTGCACAAAGTAAAATCAAAATCTAATTAGTAATTGATTCATTAAAACTAAAGATTTGAACTTTAATCAAAAGATTCTTCCATTATTTTATTTGAATTGATAGCCTCTAGCTTCAATTCTAGGAATTATCCTAATTTTTTAATGGATACTAGAATCCACATAGACTGCATATAAGCCCAACTTTGGTTGATCAACCTATGTACATCTAAGGATTGATTCATAGTCAGTTATTTTTCTAAATAATTTCTAGTAATTTAATTTTGCCCTAGTCCTTAATCAGTAGGCTTTGACCTCTACTGAAAATATTTAGTTAGATCCAATCATTAACATGACCATACTTGGCCCATCTAACCAATAAATGATTAAGTCCAACTTTGGTTGATCAATCTAACCATCATTTAGATAGATGCGGCCAAAAAATCATATTATGATTGATAATTCTATTAGCCAATAAGCATCAGGCCTTTGGGCCTTCAATGATTATCCAGTTAATGGATCCATTATCACTCACTTAATTAAAGGCTATGATCTAGTTATCACCATAACTATTTTATTTTTAAGGATCTAATAATTTTAGAGAATTTAATTAATTAATTTTAAGGAAGAGGGAATAGAACTAGCCAATTTCGATTCTTCTACTAACTTCGTCAAGTCAGATTACAAAGGATCTAATTAAAGCTGGCATTAGGAGCACCTAAATCAGTCATACTAATTTACCTAATTGACATGGGTGAGCCCAAATCACCAAGTGATCTAATCAAAATCTAATTCACCAGGATAGCTAGGTAAGTGAGATCAGTGGAAGGGATATACCATTAACTCATCAAAGATCAAAATCAGTGCAAGTAGCTTCCAATTAAAAACCATAGGTCTGGACTGCCAAACTTACCTTAGATACCATCTGGTTCATTAATTTTAATTGGATCAACCTAGCAATTTTGGATTCAATCGTATAGCCATAATTCAAGTCCATTTGGTCCTTGTTAAAGGCATGAACTTGACCAACTACAACTATTGTAATTAAGTCTAAAGAGTTCTTGAACTAATCTAATTCAACATTTGATTAGATTTAACTAGTTACTCTAATTTAGTCCATTCTTTAACTAACCTTAGGTCTAACCTAATTAATAGATCTAATTCATCTAACCCAATAACCTAATGTTATGATCAATGACTTAGGATCTTTAATTTATAATTCTAGAGCCTAATTCATCATACTTAATTCTTAATTAAGTTTTGGACTAAGAGTTGGGGTTTGGCATTTCGAGAATAATTTTTATATTTATAAAATATTTTTATAGCATGGTTCTACCAACCAGTTGCATGTTTGAATCATAATCAATATGTAATTAAATAAACCATGAGACTACTTTTAGATCTAATCTAAATATGCTAATGTAATTGAAATAGTTTCAATTTAATCAATCATAAATCAATTTAGATCGAATCTAACATATTTATGTTGACAAAAATTTAGATTAAAGTACTTTTAATTAGATTAAAATATTTTTTATCAGATCATAAAATTTTTTAGATATAATCTAAAATTTTATGATCATGGTTTTAGATTTGCACGTACTAGGATAACCTTTCCACTATAAGGGGTAAACCTTATAGCAGGACAATCTTATAGCAATCCGTACAATCTAAAATAATTTTTAATTTTAGATTTAAATATTAGATTATAATTCATATTAGATCTAAATTTTTAATCTAAATATGCATAAAATCATGTAAAAATAACATGGCTCTAATACCAATTGAAGGAACTAGTCTAGGGTTTCAAGGTTAGATTTTAAAACTTTTTTAAATCTATATAGCAAAAACATGAATTAATCATATTAATTCATAATTAAATATAAAAAACCCTAGATCTAGGATCCTATTATATGATTAAAATATGATATCAAATCAAAAATTAAAACATGAGAATAAATCATGTTGATCATATCAACATAAAAGTTGTTCTACACTAGATCAAATCTAGATAGGAGAAAGATGATCCTATCATCCATATCTTTGAAAATTGAGTTCTCTAACTCACTGATCAGAGATTGAGGTTGTTGTTCCAAGCAGCACATGCATCCGACCTCTACAAGTTATCCATACGAGTCCTCAATCACTGATCAGAAGTTTGATGCCCGAAAATCAGCACAGTTTGCTAGAACTGTGCTGATCCTTTTTCGTTGATTGATCTGGATCTTTCTTTCTCTGAAACTTGGATCCTTCAATTTTTAGAAGACAAGAAATATTATTTTAGAACTAAGACACCTCTCAAAATCATAAAAAGATTGGAGGAATAGATGGAAGAAAATCCTAGAAGAAGACCCTCTTTTTCTTCTCTTTTTCTCTCACTAAAGCATCTTGATTGGTACCTTTACAATTCCCACACCTAAACCTCTCTAGACCCAGCCTCTCCATACCCAAAGACCTCTCTCTTAGATCTATAATCTCAAAAAAAAAATTAGGTTAAAATTTTTTTTATATTGAGAGATATGGAGGAGTCCTTGTCTAGGTCAAATACCTAGTCAAGTAATTGGGCTAGACTTAGGGCGCCTAACTCGCAGGCGTCCCCTACATTTTGGGCATGGATCACCTGATGTTTGGCACATTAAAATATTTTATTTTTCATAAAAATTTTAGAGAAAAATTAGAAGTTTAAGCACTATACATGGATAAGAATTCTAGTTGCAACAAACTCTATCAAATAGAGTTTGAAATCGAAACAACTAATTTATTTTGACTTAGTTCTCAACCAAATATCATATAAGAAGTATATGAAACATGGGGATGCATATCCTCTCTCTAAAAAAGAGAGATTCCATGAAAAAATTAAATAAAATTTCATGGAGAGTGCGTAAAGATTGAATGATGCAAGGATTTAGGAGTCTTAATCTCACTAGGACTCCTAATTTGACTTGGTCCAACTTGATTCTTGGATCAAATTAAATTAAGATTTATTTAATATAATTATATTATATATTAATTTAATTAATAATATTATTAAATTAGATTTAATTTTAATTTAATTTTTAATTAAATTAGAAATTAGGTTCAGTGAAGTCCTAATTAAACTAGAACTAGTTCTTCCTTACAATTGGCTCATCCAATAAACCAATTGGACTTAATCCAATTAAGCCGAAACCAAATCTAATTAAATCATATTTAATTAAACTTAATCTTAGTCCTCTGGCTTAATCAAATTATGCTAATTAGCAATTGAATTGCTAATCAATCCTTATGCAATACTTGCACTAGGTTAAACATCAATCGTATTCATTATTTAACGCTAGAACAATTCTTAATTATTGATTAACCATCCAATCAGATCTAAATCTCTTATGTATGTAACTCCATAGGTCCGAACCTAAGCTGATAGTATAAGACTTAATTTTTATACTAATTAAAGTGATCATCTAGCAATGGTACCCGATGGCCAAATATGTTGAATGTGTAGAACAACATCATTAGAACCCATGTGGATATAGTTTTTATATAATTCATCCCCTTGACCAAAATACTTATAGAAAATCTTAGAGTTTAACTATCAACCCTAATTAGATCATCAACATTGTATTTCAAAATATTAAATCCATCTTATGGATTATCCTGGCTAATATTTTTGCTATACTGAAATACAGTGATACATTCTTCTCCAACTCTTGGAGTGGTCAATCCTATCTTGATTACACACCGACTTTGCAAGTACTTGACTGTGCTCAAAAATTTTTTGATACTGAATTAAAAATTTAGTTAGTCCGATACCAAAGCACAATGTATTACTTGCAAGCCACTATGGTGATCTCAGATCTAAGGGACACTTATATCTATATCCCATTAGAGCAATTCTCGATAGCAAAATACTCTGAAATTGATCACATCCAGTGATGATGTACCCATACATCTTATATGTATGCCATACTAATATCTCCACACTCCTTGGTTAAGAGAACAATCAACCTATATGGCATATAATGATCTATGCTCGATAAATGCTGTCGTCCTAATTAACAACGTATCATTTGATCATAAACTATTTAAAGATTAATCGATAAATTATCTCTTTATCAAAACTAAATAGTCCTAAGGATTTAATCATAACAATGGAGTTCATTAGAAGATGTGACTTTATAATAAAAATGCTAAAATATTTATTTTATTTATTAATAAATTAATTATAATTATAAGGTAGCATAATCATCAACAGGCTAACGATTGGCTTTGAGATACATTTTCCAACAGGATATGCCATTAACTCATAAAGACCAAATCAATGCAAGTAACTTCTAATTAAAGACCACCAGTCCTAAACTATCAGATTTATCTTAGACACCAACTGGTTAATTAGTTTTGATTAGATCTACCTAACAGTTTGGGCTAAATCACTTAGCCAAGAATCAAGTCCATTTGATTCTTGTTAAAGACATGGACTTGACCAACTACAACTATTGTAATTGATCTATAGAGTCCTTGACCTAATCTAAGATAATATTTGATTAGATTTAATCAATTGCTCTAATTAAGTCCATTCTTTAATCTAACCTTAGGTCTAGCCCAATTAATGGACCTAAGTCACTCTAACCCAGTAATCCAAGTGTTATGATTTTTGTCTTAAGATCTTCAATTCACAATCCTAGATCCTAAATAATAACTTTTAATTCTTAATTAAGTTTTAGATTGAGGGTTGGGGTTTGATATTTTGAAAATGATTTTCATGTTTATAAAACATTTTTACAATCTAGTTCTATCAACTCGTTGCATATTTGTTTCATAATCAATATGCATATAAAACAAATCATAAATATATTTTAGATCTAATCTAAATACATTCATGATAATTGAAATGATTTCAATTCTAACAAATAATAAATCACTTAGATCAAATCTAACAATTTTATGATTGATTTTAGATTTGCACATACTACGACAACCTTTACACTATAGAAGTAAATCTTATACAAGGACAACCTTATAAGTCAGTCCATGCAATCTAAATAATTTATTTTTAGATTTAAATAATTTTAAATCTATTAAATCATAATTTTTTTTAGATCACATCTAAGATATTTATGATTAATTTTAGATCAGCATGAACTAGGATAACCTTTTTACTATAAGGGGTGAACCTTACAGCAGAACAACCTCATAAAATCAGTCCATACGATCTAAATATTTAATTTTAGATTTAATCTTAGATGATAATTTAGATATAATCTAAATAATTAATCTAACACAAGCATAAAAATAATGTCAAATAGACCTTGGCTCTAATACTAATTAAAGGAAAAAGTAGGATTCACATGCATCAATTTCAAAACTTTTTCAAAATAAAAATAGTGAAGGTAAAATATTAATCATATTAATCTATAAAATTATGCAAGAAATCCCTAGATCTAGGATCTTATGACATGATTCATGCAAGTATTAAATCTAAAAATTAAATAATTAGGAAAAGTAAAGGTATTGATCATATCAATATCTGAATAATTCTAGATCTTATCAAGATAGCAAAAGAGATCAAATCCTTTTATCTTTTCATAGGTCAGGAACTTCGCTTGCTGATACGAGACTATGGTTGTCACTTTGACCCACACAAATGTCTGGCCTCTACAAGAATTTCATATGAAGCCTCGATCTTGATCAGAAGTCCAGTGCTAAAAATCAACATGATGTGCTAGCACCTTCTGATCCTTCTTCGATGGTTGATCTAGAATCTTTTTTGTGACTTGTTTGAACCTTCCAAGGATCAAAGAATACTTAGAGAAGGACTAGAGAATGTGTAGGGTTTGGACATCAGGATGGAAGCATGGATTTCAAAGCATTTTATATGAAATCATAAAACCAAACCCTAACCCAAAGACCACTTTATTAAAATTAAATCATATAACAGGCAATTATAAAATAAATTAGGGTATGGAAACTTACCTCTAATTGTTAAATCCTAACTCGAGTCTGAATTCTGGTAGAGGTCCAGCTAGGATTCCATCAAGTGTCCACATGTTCACTCTCCAACATTGATCCACACAGAGACTTGATCAAGCCTCTAACACCTTTTAAAACTTATTCCTTCAATTAAAATTCTTATTGCAAGAATTTTAATTTTGTTTGGGCATAACCTCCTCTTAGCCTTGCTGTCTCCCTCCTAGCCTTTCCTTTCCTAACTTTCTATTCTTCTTGTCTTTCTTTACTCTCTTCCTAAGCCCTTGTCTTTAAGCAGACCTCTTATCCTAATTAGGACTTTTCTTAACAAGAAAAGGAAGAGAGAAATTGGACAATAATGGAGAGGATGTTAGAAAGAAAGGATTGGATTTGATTGCCTTGGGCTTCCAATGTGCACCCCTATTTATAATGTACGTATGGGTGCCACCACAAATTTCTCAAGCCTATTCCCCAATCATTTCTCATGCCTTCTGATGTATCTCATGCCCTTTAGCAATTATTAGGACATGTGGAAGTGCATTGAATTAATCCAAAGAGATGCCTTGCTGTAGAAGGACTCTTCAGACTAATTCAACGTAGTTTCTTCCAAAAAGTCATGTGAGTTCAATATTGGCACCAATAAACCAAGGGTTTAGATTAGATTTAAAGATTGTTTAATGGTCCATAAATGGGATGCCTAATCAAAATGTGGCATGAAAAATATTGGGCATGGAAAGAGTCCTTAACCACTTGGACTCTTAAGTCCAAGTGAAGCTATTTCAAGGAGGGTGGCAAGGTTTAGAATTGCATCTTTTCTAGCTACTCGTGCAAGAAAAAGTCGAGCTTACTCAAATGCTCCATCAACTCAATCATGTACAGTACATGATCAGTAACTGAAGCTCCATCCCTCATCCTAGCATTGAAAATGGCACAACTAGTCTTGTGCCTCTCAATATTATTAGGTGTACCAAAAGACTTGTTCAATACTTGAAGCATATCTTCTAGCTGAGCTGTCTTGAATCTGCAATTGAACTCGTTGCTCATAGCCACCAATATAATACAACATACCATGGTTCGGTCATTAAGCCACTTTTGGTAAGTATCTCTGATTGACCCATGTGCATTAGGAGCTGGCTCAGGTACCGGATCTATCAAGATGTATAAGATCCATTCATGCTCTAGAATAATCTTTAACTTACAGTACCAGCTACCAAAGTTGGGTCCCACCAGCTTCTCATTGTCCAATAATGATCGAAGCGAAAAGAAAGTGGCCATAACTGCACAAAAAAAATCAAAATCTAATTAGTAAATAATTTATTAAACCTAAAAATTTAAACTTTAATCAAAAGGTTCTCCCATTATTTTATTCAAATTGATAGCCTCTACCTCCAATTCGAGAAATTATCCTAATTTCTTAGTGGGTACTAGAATCCACATAGACTGCATACAAGCTCAGCTTTGGTTGATCAACCTATGTACATCTAAGAATATGTTCATAACCAACTATTTTTTTAAATAATTTATAGTAATTTAATTTTGCCCTAGTCTCTAATCAGTAGGCTTTGGTCTCCACTAAAAAGGTCTGGTTAGATCCAATCATTAATATGACCATACTTGATCCATCTAACCAATGAATGATTAAATCCAACTTTGATTGGTCAACCTAACCACCATTTAGAGAAACACAACCAAGAGATCATATTTTGAATAACAATTCCATTAGCCAATAAGTACCAGGCCTTTGGGCCTCCAATGATTATCCAACTAATGGAACCATTATCACTCACTTAATGAAAGGCTATGATCTAGTTATCACCATAACTATTTCATTTTTAAGCACCTAATAATTTTAGAGGATTTAGTTAATTTGATTGAGAGAATAGAGTTAGATGAACCAGCTAATCATGATCCTTCCACTAACTTCACCAAATCAGATTAAGGAAGACCATTGATAGGCTAGTCTAAAAGCACCTAAATCAGTACACTGATTTACCTAGTTGACATGGGTCAACTCAAATTATCAAGTGATCTAGTCAAAACATAATTTTATCAAGAAAGCCAGGTAAGTGAGATCAATGAAAGGGTTTGCTAAAGCTTGCTTTAGACACCATCTAAAATGGTCAGATAAGTGGACAGCCAATTAAAGATCATCGATCTAGATTACCAAACTTATCTTAGACACCAACTGGTTGTGAGCTCAGGTATGGTGCTCTCAAGCCTTGAAAGTATGTGAGAAGAGAGCAAGGAGCGAATGGAATCAACTGTCGAAAAGCTTTGAAGAATACTTCAAAAGGACTGGCTTGGATCCTGACAGAAGAGCCAGCCCGAGCTGCAAAAGAGCTAGCCCGAGCTGAAGATGAGCCAGCTCAAATTCTAAGAGAGCTGGCTCGAGCAGAAATCTAGAAAGTATATCAAGCTGATATGTTAAAATAGTTGGCTCAATTCCTATCAAAGCTAGCTTGAGTGAATGTCAAGTTGGCTCGAATCCTGAGAGAGCCAACTCGAGCAACAAAATAGAGAGTGGTGATTTGGGCTCTTATAGGAGACATCACCGTTGAGCCAATCCGACTGTTGATTGAGCTGGCTCGAGCAGTGAACAGAACAGAACATAATTTCTGTTCTGGCCTAGGATTGGGTTTAATCCTAGGAACTTAGAGTCTTGGTTTGTAAGATCCTAAGGGGGCTAACCTATGGATTGGATTGGAATTTGTCCAATGGATGTGTGCATGGGAGACATGGGTGTACATGGGCTCAGAGAGTGCATCACATTAGATTAGCTAGGAGAGTTTTTTAGGTTGGATCTTATTTGACCAAGTATATATACTCTGTACTAAGTTTTATAAACTAAGCATGGAATCAATATAAGCCTTTTCTTCCTAAAATCTCTCTTCCTCTCTCATTCTTCCTCTTTTCTCCATGCTCTAAAGTTTGCTAGGATTTCAATAGAAAGGCCATCCCTTTTCTTGAATCCTTGTTGCTATTTTCGCAAGCATTGAGTGCAAGAATTATTCCCAATAGATTGATATCAGAGTAGCCACCTAGAACAACAATTTATATCAGAGCCTGGTAGTTTTATCTGGTAGAGAAAAGGTCAAAGCTTCGCCTGGTGTTGTGGTAAGGTGCTTAATAGATTTCTTTGAACACTATTGATTCTCTTTTGTGTTTGGTTATTGAAATCTGGTTGGGATGGCATCGAGTACCATCAAGACAGACTTTGAAAAGTTTGATGGCAAGGATAACTTCAGCCTTTGGTAGCCAAGGATGAAGGATCTACTGGTGTAGAATAGAATCTACAATGTCTTGACTCGTGAAAGATCGAAAAAGATTTTTGTTGAAGAGTGAGAGAAACTTGAAGAGATAGCCTTCAGTATGATTCGTATGTACCTTGCTGATGAAGTTCTACTAGAGATTAACATAAAAATGATACTAAAGGGACTTTGGCAGAAATTGGAGAACACATATATGGATAAGAACATGACAATCAAACTGTGGTTGAAGAAGCAGCTATACAGTTTGTGAATGCCCGAAGGAGGAGACCTAGTTTTTCACATCCAGAGATTCAATCAAGTTTGCTCGAATGTTATGAGCCTTGATGTAAAGATTGACGAGGAGGATAGAGCTCTCCTATTGTTGTGTTTGCTGCCAGCAGCATATGACAGTTTCATTACTACTCTGATGTATGAAAAGAAGATATTAAACTTTGAGGAGGTGGTTAGAGTTCTCAGGTCCAACGAGCAACGAGAGATGCTAGTTAGAAGAAATCCTAATTCAAAGGTGCTTTCTGTGAATAAGAGGCAAGGAAGGCCTAAGAAGAGAACTAGAGACAAATCTAAGGGCAGATCAAAATCTTGAGGAAATCAGAAGGCTTGTAAATGTTATAAGTATCATCAACCTGATCATATTAGAAGAAATTGCCCACTTTTGAAGAATGAAAAGGAGAAGGGCACTTCTAAGGGTGGATCGACTAGCAGGAGTGGTGCTCTATCATCTGAAGATAGTGAAAAAGATATACTGAAAGTATCAAATGAAGTAACAGAATTGGACAACCACTGGACACTGGATTCAGCATATTTTCATCATTCCACCGTACATCGGGAGTGGTTCTCATCTTATGAAAGATTCGATGAAGAAAGTGTAAGTTTTGGAGATGATCACCTATGTAAAATTGCTAGTGTTGGTACAGTAAGAGTGGGATGTATGATGGAGTCATACGGACACTCACCAATATGAAGCATATGCCAAACCTAAAGAAGAACCTGATATCCCTAGGTTACTTGGAAGGATAGGGATATACTTTTAGTTGTCAGCCAGGCAGTGGGTGTTTGAGGATTTCCAAGGATGCATTAATGGTGATAAAAGGAAGAAGACTGAGCAACAACCTATACAGGATGGAGGGCTCAGTAGTTACAAATAGTGCGGAGGTGTCTATAGCAACACAGGAGCAGCAGCTAGCCTATAAACTGTGGCACTATTATATGGGTCACTTGAGTGACAAGAGGCTCATAGAGTTGAGTAGGAGAGGTCTGATTCTAGCAGTCAAAAAGGAAGAAGATGATCTATGTGAGCTTTGTATCTATGGTAAACAACATAAAGTTACATTTGCCAGTAGTACCAAGCAGAGTAAAGCTGTTTTGCAGCTTGTTCACTCAGACATATGGAAACCAGCACTTGTTACATCTCGAGGTAGAGCGAGATATTTTGTCATCTTTATAGATGATTTTTTCAGGATGGTATGGGTCTATCTAATGATAGAAAAATCAGATATTTTTATCTAATTTTAAATCTAGAGAGTTGAGGTGGAGAAGGAGATAGGGTAGTTAGTAAAGTGTTTGAGGTCTGATAATGGAGGGAAATACACCAACCTAGCATTCAGGAGATGCTATGAGGAAAATGGAAAAAAACATCATTACATAGTAAAGATGATCCCTCAGTAGAATGATGTCGTGGAGAGGATGAATCGAACACTGACAGAGAAGACCAGAAGCTTGAGGCTACAGGCATCACTATCCAAATCATTTTAGGATGATGCTCTTATTTATTCATGTTTTCTTATTAATAGATCTTCCTATAGAAAATTGAACGGAAGACTTCTAGAGGTTATCTGGAGTGGGAAGAAGGTGGAGCTTGGCCACCTAAAAGTGTTCGGCTGTCCTACATATGCTTTGGTAGAAGAAGCCGACAGAAGCAAGTTGGATCCAAAGTCATAGAAGATGATATTCATCGGATTTCCATGAGGTATAAAGAATTTCTTGCTATGGGATTCACATTCTCAGAGGTGTGTCATTAGTCAGAATGTGATATTTGATGAAAAAAGCCTCATATTGAAATCAAAAAGTGTAGATAGGGTTGTGAAGACAACACAGGACAGCATGGAACAACTCTCAGATATAGGTGATTTGCCCTTAATATCAATCTTGGGTCATATTTAGTTTGAGGTGGAGTTAGGCAGGCATGGTGATACACCTGTGGACGACCAGCATAAAGAGCGATTTATCCTGAGAGAAGTGCAGAGGTAGTCATAGGTAGCAAACTTGTAAGATACCACAAGAAGAGTGGCACTACACAAGCTGAAGCATATTGTTCATAAATCAGTGCAACATGGCATTGATAAGACTATTTTCTATGCTCTCATCACTGTCAATGAAGATCCAGAGAGCTTTGAGGAGGCTATGGAGAGTTCGGATCGGGAGTCATGGATGCAGGCCATGATAGAGGAGATGGAGTCTCTCAAGAAAAATCAGACATGGCAGTTGATGGATCTACCAAATGATGCTCGATCCATTGGCTCCAAATGGGTTTTCACTAGAAAAGAGGCACCTTTAGAGCAAGGTGGAGTGAGGTACAAGGCTAGACTGGTAGCCAAAGGTTACTCACAAAAAGAAGGGAGTGATTACTCAGAAGTCTTCTCTTTGGTTGTCAAACATACGTCCATTAGGATGCTGTTGAGCATAGTTGCTGCTCATGACTTGGAGCTGGAGTAAATGGATGTCAAGACAGTATTCCTCCATGAAAATTTGGAGGAGAACATATACATGGAGCAGCCATTGGGCTTCAGGAATCCTAGGTTAGAGAGAGAGGTCTGCTTATTGAAGAAATCACTATATGGATTGAAGCAGTTTTCTAGATAGTGGTACAAGCGGTTTGACACTTATGTTAGAAGTATTGGACTGTCCAGGTGCGATCATGACCCATGTGTATATATGAGATCTTTGAAAGATGGATCTTGATTATACTTACTCTTGTATGTAGATAACATGCTGATAGCATGCAAAAGTAAGGAAGTAGTGCAGGAGTTGGAAGGAAGCTTTATCTCGAGAATTTAAAATGAAAGACTTGGGGCTTGCAAAGAAGATCCTAGGAAAAAAAATTGTCAAAGATAGAACTAAGAGGCTGCTACATCTATCTCAGAAAGGATACATCAAGAAGATTTTAGAGAGGTTTAGTACGAAGGATGCTAAACCAACAGAGCTGCCACTTGTTGGGCATGTTAGACTCTCTAAGACCATATCACCACAGACTGAGATGGAGGTTCAGGAGATGGAAATGGAGATGGAAAAGATTCCATATGCTTCTGGTGTGGAAAGTATTATGTACTCTATGGTATGTTGTAGGCTAGATTTAGCCCATGCAGTGAGTCAAGTGATCAAGTTTATGGCTCAGCCTGGAAAGGAGCACTAGAGAGTATTGAAGGATATCTTTAGATACTTGACAAGTTCAATTGGGATCAGCATCTGCTATGGTTAGTAGGAAGGTGCTAAGGAATATCCTAACACGTCCAAGAAGGCTCGAGGGCTAATAAAGAAATTTGTGGATGCAGATTTTGATGGAGATGTGGACACTCGACGTTCGACTACGGATTTTGTATTCAGCCTATATGGAGGTCCAATCTCATGAAGATCTTGCTTGTAGCCAATTACGATCTTATCTACTACTGAAGCAGAGTACATTAGCATCACAGAGGTAGTGAAGGAAGCTCTATGATTGAAGGACTTGGTGCTGAAGATGAGATTCCCATAGGATGCAATTAGAATGCATTATGATAGCCAGAGTGCTTTATTGCTCATACAGAACTTTGTGTATCATATGAGGATCAAGCACATTGATATCAGATACCACAAAATTAGAGAGCTAATGGAGGATGGTGAAGTGGAGCTGGTGAACGTTCACACCAAGAAAAATCCAACTGATGTGCTCACAAAGGTACTTCCATGGAATAGCTTTTACAATTGCATGGTATTGATGGGGCTAAAAGATATAGCTGAATTCATAAGGACTTGAGAGCACTAAGGTAGAGATTGTGAGCTCAAGTATGGTGCTCTCAAGCCTTGAAAGTAGGTGGAAAGAGAGCAATGAGTGAATGGAATCAACCATAGAAAAGCTTTAATGAATGCTTCAAAAGAACTGGCTTGGATCCTGTCAGAAGAGCCAGCCCGAGCTATAAAAGAGCCAATCCGAGTTGAAGATGAGCCAGCTCCAATTCTGAGAAAGCTAGCTCGAGCAGAAGTTCAGAAAGTGTATCAGGCTTATATGCTAGAAGAGCTGGCTCGGTTCTTGTTAGAGCTACCTCGAGTGGAAGTCGAGCCGGCTCGAATCCTAAGAGAGTTGGCTCAAGTAGTAGAATAGAGAGTGGTGATTCGAGCTCTCGTAGGAGACATCACCATCGAGCCAATTCGACTGTTGATCGAGCTGGCTCGAGCAACGAATAGAATAGAACATAGTTTTTGTTCTGGCCTAGGATTAGACTTAATCCTAGGAACTTAGGGCCCTGGTTTGTAAGGTCCTAAGAGGGCTAACCTATGGATTAAACTGGGATTTATCCAATGGGTGTGTATGGGAGACATGGATGTACATGGGCTTGGGGAGTGCATCACATTAGGTTTGCTAGGAGAGTTTTTTATGTTGGATCATATTTGACCAGGTATATATACTCTATACTGAGTTTTATAAACTAAGCATGGAATCAATACAAGCCTTTTCTCCTTGAAATCTCTCTTCCTCTCTCGTTCTCCCTTTTTTCTCCATGCCCTAAAGTTTGCTAGGGTTTCAATAGAAAGGCCATCCTATTTCTTAGATCCTTATTGCTGTTTTTGCAAGCATCTAGTGCAAGAATTGTTCCCAATAGATTGGTATTAGAGCAGCCATCTGGAACAATACTGGTTAATTAGTTTTGATTGGATCAACCTAACAATTTGGATTAAACCGCATAGCTAGGAATCAAGTCCATTTTGGTTCTTGTTAAAGATATGGACTTGACCAACTATAACTATTGTAATTAATCTAAAGAATCCTTAACCTAATCTAAGATAACTATTGATTAGATTTAGTCAATTCTCTAATTAAGTCCATTCTTTAATCTAATCTTAGGTCTAATCTAATTAATGGACTTAATTTCCACTAATCCATTAACCCAAATATTATGATTTGTGTCTTAGGATCTTTAATTCACAATTCTAGATCCTAATCAAACAACTCTTAATTCTTAATTAAGTTTTAGGCTGAGAATTAGGGTTCGATATTTTAAAAATAATTTTTATATTTATAAAATATTTTTATAATATGGTTCTTCTAACCAGTTGCATGTTTGATTCATAATCAATATGCAAATAATATAAATATGAATCTACTCTAGATCTAATCTAAGCATATTCATGTAATTTAAATTGAAACTATTTTAATTTTAATCAACCATAAATCATCTTAGATCAAATCTAATATATTTATGATGATAAAAATTAGATTAAAATACTTTTAATTAAATCATAAACTTTTTAGATCTAATCTAATATTTTATAATTAGAATTTTAGATTAGCACGTACTAAAATAACCTACTCACTGTAAGAAATAAATCTTATAGCAGAACAACCTTATAAGATCAGTCCATATAATCTAAAATATTTATTTTTAGATTTAAATAACTTTAAATCTAATAAATTATTTATTAATCTAGATCATATCTAATAAATTTATGATTAACTTTAGATCTGCACGAACTAGGACAATCTTTACACTATAAGGGATAAACCACACAATAGAACAACCTTATAAATCAGTTCGTGCAATCTATAATTTAATTTTAGATTTAAATAATATATTATAATTTAGAGCTAATCTAAATAAATAATCTAAACATGCATAAAAATCATGTCATAAGAAATCTTGGCTATGATACCAATTGAAGGAAAGGATATAGGTTTCATGAACATATTTCAAAATTTTTTTCAAAATCATATTAATTTATTAAAATACATGAATTAACCCTACATCTAGGATCTTATCTCATGATCTATGCATGCTATTAAATCTAAAATTAAAAAAAAAATTAGGCAAAGATGATGTTGATCACATCAACATTAAAGCTATACTAGATCTGATCTAGAAAGAAAAAAGATCGAATCTCTCTTACCTTTGCAAGTTGGGTTCTTCATGTTGGAAAATATGTCTCAAAGCTAATCGCCAGCCTGTTGATGTCTAAGTTACAGTATATCTATAATTGATCTATGAATAAATAAAATATATTTTTGATATTTTTCATCATAAAGTATTCATCTTCTAACGAACTCCATTATTATGATGAAGTCCTTAAGACTATTTAACTTCAATAAAGAGAAAATTTATCGATTAGTTCTTAAAACTATTCACGATCAAATAATAGGCTGTTAACTAGGATGGCAGTGTCTATCCAGCATAGGTCATTGTATGCCATATAGGTTGGTTGTCCTCTTAATCAAGGAGTGTGGAGACACTGATGGGCATATAGATGAAATGTAAGGGTACATCATCATTGAACGTAACCAACTTCAGAGCATTCTGTTATCGAGAATGTCTCTGATGGGATATAGGTATAAGTATCCTTTAGACCTTAGATCATCTCAGTGACTTGCAAGCAACTCACTATGCTTTAGTACCGGACTAACTAAATTTTTAATTCAGTAACGAAAAGCTTCTGGACATAGTCAAGTACTTGCAAAGTCAGAGTGTGATCAAGATAGAATTGACCACTTCAAGAGTTGGACAAAAATGTATCACTGTATTTCAATATAACAAAATCTTAGTCAGAATAATTCATCAGATGGATTTAATATTATAAAATATAATATGAACAACCTTATCAAAGTTGACAGTTGAACTCTGAGATGTCCTACGAATATTTTGGTCAAGGGGATGAATTATATGAAAATTATATCCATATGGATCCTAAGGATGTTGTTCTACACATTCGACCTATCCGACCATCGAGTATCATTGCTAGATGGTCGCTTTGATTAGTATAAAAATTTATTCTTATACTATCGATTTAGGTTCGGACCTATGAGATCACACACATTAGAGTTCACGATCCGATCGGATGGTTGATCAACGATTAAGAATCATTCTAGGGTTAAACGATTAAGAATCGTTCTAGGGTTAAACGATCAATACAATTAATGTTTAACCTAGTGCAAGTATTGCAGGAGGATCGATTAGCAATTAGATTGCTAATTGGCTTAATTTGATTAAGTCAAGGGGTTAAGATTAAGTCTAATTAAATATGATTTAATTAAATTTAGTTTGGGCTTAATTATATTAAGTTCAATTGATTTATTGGATAAGCCAAGTATAAGGAAGAATTAGTCCTAGTTCAATGAGAACTTGGATCAACCTAATTTTCTAATTTGATTAAAAAATTAAATTTGATTTAATTAAGTTCTTAATTAATTTAAAATCTAATTTAATTTGATAGAAATAATTTTAGTTTGATTTGATTTGAGAAACCATGTTGGACCAAGTCAAACTAAAAATCCTAGTAAGACTAGGAACTTTCCTTCTTGCGCCACCTTAGTCCCAACACCCACCCTTCACGCCCCCTTTGATTTTGCATGAATTCTCCATGCCCAAGAGAAGCCCACCACATCCCAAAGTCCTCTTTCTTTCTTACATGGTAAATTAAGTGTGGACCAAGTCAAAGTATGAATTGATTTTGATTTCAAATTCTATGAGATAGAATTTTAGGAAACCAAAACTCTTCCTACAGTGCACCGATTCCACCCAGATTCTTTTTGAAATTTTCGTGGATTTTAGAGGGATTTTTGTATGACAAAATCTGGTAGTCCATAGTAGAAAAGGAGGGGGCGCTCAAGAGTTGGGCGCCCCTTGTCTTGTCAATTTGGACATTCCTTATCTAGGTATTTAACCTAGACAAGGACTCCTCTATATCTCTCTATATAGGATGAATTTTAGGCTAATTTTTGGAGATATTCTAGAACATTGAGAGAACTTTGGAGTGTATGAAAATTAGGGAGAAAGAGTATTGGGGCATGGGCATTTCATAGACACCAATCTAGATGTCTATGTGAGAGAATAAAGAAGAAGAAGAAGGGTTCTTCTTCTAGGATTTTTTCTTTGATCCCTTTCTCCTTCTTTAGAGATTTTTGAGAGGTGTCTCAGGTTGAAAATCTCTTTTTCTTCCTTCTAAAAATTAAAGAATCCAAGATTTGAAGAAGGTGATTCTAGATCAACCGTCAAAGAAGGATCAGTATAGTACTAGCATATTATGCTGATTTTCTGCATCAAACTTCTAATCGTAGTTCGTGAGCTCGTGTGGATGACTCCTAGAGGCCAAATGTATGTGTGGCTTACAATATCATCCTCAAGCCTGGATCAGTAATTTAGAATATCTAACTTGCACAGATAATAGGTTTGATCTATTATTTTCATACCCACATTAGATGTAGTGTATATACATATTGATGTGATCAACATGTTTTAGTTTCTTCTTTAGGTTTTAATTTTTGATTTAATAACATGCCATGATCATGTAATACATCTTAGATCTAGAATATTTTTTAGAATTTAAAATTAATTTTGATTAATTTTAGTCTTTCGTTGCCTGATCTTGAAAAAGTTTCAAGATCTAGTCCTAAAACTCTAGATCTGGTTCCATCAATTCAACTTGCTAATTCGAGGCTGAGGCCATCGCTCTAAGTCATGTATACATCCAGTCTCTATAAGATATTCACACAAGATCTCGATTGTCGATCTAAAATTCAGCGATAGAAAATTAGCATAGCATGCTAGTACTATGCTAATCTTTCTTTAATGGCTGATCAGAAGCCTTCTTCTTCAAACCTTGGACCCTCTAATAATCAGAAGAAGAAGTAGAGGATTTAGAAAGGGAATCACTTTTCTAAAATCTCACAAAAGAAAGAAGAAGAGAATTAAGAAAAATCCTGGAGAAGAACCCTTTCTTCTCCCTTCTTTTTCTCTCACCAGGACACAACGGTTTTTGTCTCAATGAAGCACCACGCCCAGATCCTCTTTGCACCCAAGCTTCCCACGTCCCAAACCTCTCTCTTAGATCTAAAATCTGTATAAAACTCATGCCCTAACTTCTTTTAAATAGAGAGTTATGATAAAGTCATTATCTAGGTCAAATACCTAGAAAGGCAGGTCCAAATTGAGCAAGGATTGGGCATCCAACACTTGGACGTCCCCTCTTTATTTTTTTCATGGACTCTAAAAAATATGTGCAAAAAAATCTTCTATTTTGCACAAAAAAACCAAAGTAAAATTAGGTGGTTTGGTGCCTTAAAGAGATAAGGAAAGATGATGTGCCAAACTCTATCCAATAGAGACCTATGTCAAAATAACTTATTTGTTTTGACCTATTCCACAACTAATTTCCTTCTAAAATAGTGGAAGACATAAAAAGGGCATGGATACTCTCTAAAAATAAAATTTTCTATGAAAATTTTAAAAAAATTAGCATGGGGGGCATGGAAAGAAAGGTAGCACAAGATGGAGAAAACCTAGTCACACTAGGACTTCTAGTTTTGGCTTGGTCTAACTTTTTATTTGAATCTAATTAAATCAAAACTAATATAACCTAATTAGAGATGATCTTAGTCCAACTAATAGCCTAATTAAATCAAATTTAATTTAATTTAAATCTAATTTAATTTTTAATCAAATCAAAAATTGGGTGCATACAAGTCCTAATTGAATAGGAGCTTGTTCTTTCTTGTGATTGGCTTATCCAATAAATCAATTGAACTTGATTCAATCAAGCCTAAACTAAATCTAATTAAATTATATTTAATTAAACTTAATCTCAGCCCTTTAGCTTAATTAAATTAAGCTAATTTATAATCTAATTACTAATCGGTCCTCCTACAACACTTGCACTAGATCAAACATCTTAGAACGATTCTAAAATATTGATTAATCATCCGATCAGATCGAAACCTCTTATATGTGTGACCGCATAGGTTCGAATATAAGCTAGTAGCATAGAAATAAATTTTTATACTAATTAAAATGACCATCTAGTAATGGTATCCGATGGTCGGATAGGTCGAATATGTAAAGCAATATTCTTAGAACCCATGTGGATATAGTTTCCATATAATTCATCCTCTTAACCTAAATGCTTGTAGGATGACTCAGAGTTTAATTATGAATCCTGATTAGGTCATCTATATTACATTTTAAAATACCAAATCCATCTCATAGATTACTCGGACTAAGATTTTGCTAAAAATACAGTGATACATTTTCTCCAAACTCTTAAAGTAGTCAATCCCATCTCGATCACTCACTGACTTTATAGGTACTTGACTATGCTCAGAAACTTTTCATTATTAAATTAGAAATTGAGATAGTTTAGCACCAAAGCATAGTGAATTGCTTGCAAGCCACCATGGTGATCTCAGGTCTAAGAGATACTTATACTCATATCCCATCAAAGCAATTTTTGATAATAGAATGCTCTGGAGTTAGTCACGTTCAGTGACGATGTACCCATACATCTCACCTACATGCCATATCAGTGTCTCCACACTCCTTGGTTAAGAGGATAACCAACCATACGGTATAAAATGACCTATACTCGATAAACGTTATCATCCTAAATAACAACGTATCATTTGGTCGTGAATAATTTAAGGACTAATCGATAAATCTTTTTTTTATCGAAACTAAATAGTTCTAAGAACTTCATCACAACAAAAAAGTTCATTAAAAGATATAGACTTTTTATGATGAAAATGTCAGAATATTTATTTTATTCAATAATAAATTATTTATAATTATAAAATAGTATAACCATCAATAGGCTGACGATTGGTTTTGGAACATAATTTCCAACATGGATATCTATTTCAATCATCAACACCATTAATAAAAATTGTAGGACCACTATATGGGGTGGTCACAGGGAAGATAGCAAACTTAAACACCTAGCAAACTAAAAACTCATTTGCTAACCAAATAAAGTAGGTTGTCTAGGAATTATTGACTTAAAAATTCTCAATCAAGCTTTGCTTCTAAAATGGTGAGGGAGATTTTATTCCAATCAAGATAGCCCATGGAAAAGGCTAATATATAAACTATATCACTCAAGCTTACTGCCTAACCTCTTGTCTCCTCACACATCAAGCAATTCTTCACCGTTCTAGAAGGGTATCTCATTACTGGCTAAGCTGGTGCAATCAATCTCCACACCATTAAACGACAATAGATCACTAACCTCATTCTAGCATGATCAATAGGCAAGTGAGAACCCCTTGTAATCAACTCCCAAACCTCTATTTCTTTACTCATAATTAGGCCTATAACAATACTACATTCACGAGGGAACTATATAATTTACAAGAAAATAGAGTTTTAGTGATTGAAAAATCGATCGCTAAAAACTAAAAATCAATCACTAATAATTTAACGATCGAAAATTTTTTGTCACAAAACTGCTGGTTCAAAATATTTTGCGATCGATTTTTTCGTCCGCAAAATCTAACGACTAATTTATCGATCAAAAAAAAATCTTAAATTACTAAAACTAAAAAACATTAGAACCTTGCAACAAATTTTTCAACCAAAAAATTGGTTTCTAATTTCCAAAAAATTATAAAAGAATAAATAATCTATTTATAAAAAATTAATTTATAATTTCTAAAAGAAAAATTTTATTAAAAAAATTATAATTTTTTTTAAATTTTTGTATCGATTAGAAATTTGATCAAAAATTTTTAAAATTTATAAAAAAAATTAAATTATTAAAATTTTCATATCGATCATAAATTTTTAAAAAATATATTTCTAAACAAAATCGATCACAAAATCAATCGCTAAATTAATTTTAAAAATAATAAACTAAAATTTAAATAATAATCGATCAAAAATTTAATCACTAATTTTTTTAAAAAATTTGATCATAAAATCGATCGCTAAATTAATTTAAAACATAATAAAATAAAATTTAAATAATAATCGATCAAAAATTTGATCACTAATTTTTTAAAAAATATTTTTTAAAATAAATTGATCACAAAATTGATTGCTAAATTAATTTAAAAAATTTTAAACTAAAAATTTAAATATGAATCAGTTAGAAATTCCATCATAAATTTTTTGAAAACTATTTTTTTAAAAAATTGATCCTAAAATCAGTCACTAAAGAAAAATAAAAAATATTAAAATAAAAATTTAAATAATAATTGATCAAAAATTTGGTCAAAAATTTTTTTGAAAATATTTTTTTAAAAATATTAATCATAAAATCGATCGCTAAATTAATTTTAAAAATAATAAACTAAAAATTTAAATAATTATCGATCAAAAATTCAATTGCAAGTTTTTTGAAAAATATTTTTTTCAAATAAATCGATCGTAAAATCAATGGCTAAATTAATTTTAAAAAATTTAAACTAAAAATTTAAATACCAATCGATTGGAAATTCGATCATAATTTTTATAAAAAATATTTTTTAAAAAATATCGATCATAAAATTGATTGCTAAATTAATTAAAAAATATTAAACTAAATATTTAAATAATAATCGATCACAAATTTGGTCATAATTTTTTTGAAAAATATTTTTTAAAATAAATTGATCACAAAATTGATCGCTAAATTTATTTTAAAATTATTAAACTAAAAATTTAAACAACTATCGATCAAATTTGATCATAATTTTTTTTAAAAAATATTTTTTAAAACAAATCGATCGCAAGATCGATCGTTAAATTAATTTAAAAATTTTTAAAGTAAAAATTTAAATATTAATTGATCAAAAATTTAATTATAAATTTTTTTAAAAAAATATTTTTTAAAAAACATCGATCGCAAAATTGATCACTAAATTTATATATTAAAAAAATAATTAAAATTTTTTTTGATATAAAATAGCAAACAAAGAGCACCTATCAATTATAAAATAGCTCACAAAGGAGTACCTGTCAATTTAAACAATATCACAAATTTTGAGATATATACCCAATGATGAATTTCAAGTTAAAACATAATGAAATCAAGCAATATCAATTAAATATCCACCATACAAAATTAAATAACATGTCCTAAACAACAAAATTCCATAATTTTTTATACAAAATAGCTCACAAAGGAGCACCTGTCAATTACAAAATGGCTCACAAAGGAGCATGTGTCAATTTAAATAATATTGTAGATTTTGAGATACATATCCAATGATGAATTTTAAGTTAAAACATAACAAAACCAAAAAATATCAATTAAGCATCCACCATACAAAATTAAATAACATATTTTAAACAACAAAATACCATAATTCCTAATATAAAATAGCTCACAAAGAAGCACCTATCAATTACAAAATAGCTCACAAAGGAGCATCTGTCAATTTATACAATATCACAGATTTTAAGATACACACCCAATGATGAATTTTAAGTTAAAACATAATGAAACCAAGCAATATCAATTAAGCATCCACCATACAAAATTAAATAACATATCTTAAACAACAAAATACCATAATAATAAAAAAAATTATAATAATTTGCGAAATCATTCTCTTCAATTTTTATTAAATTTAGATCATCATCAAAAAAAATAAATAAGCAACCATAGAAATATTTTTTTTTTCTGATACAAAATAATTCATAGAGGAGCATCTACTAATCCAAACAATATAGCAAGCAAAATACATACCCAACAACATATGATAGGTTAAAGTTGATACATATCCAGCATGATATATTCTAAGCTAAAATATAACGAAACCAAGCAACATCAATTAAGCATCCACCATACAAAATTAAGCAACATCTTAAAAAATAAAATATCAAAACAGTAAGAAAAAAAGACTATAGTAATTTGCAAAACCATTTCCTTTAATTTTCATTAAGTTTAGATCATCATCAAGAAAAATAAATAAGCAACCATAAGAATATAACAAGTAAAATGCATCAGCAACTATCAACTTTAACCTATCATAAAAAAATAAAAATGATATAGCATATATTTTGCCAAATATTTTATTTATTTAGTATATCTCATGCGAAATATATCACAAAGAACTTCTCTGTTACCAGCTAAAAGCAATCTCGATTAATCCCCATCAAGTTTAACACATCATATTGAAATAAGAAAAAGAGGTCATAGTATATCCACAGAGCTATTCTCTTCAATATCTATTAAGTTTGGATCATCATCAAGAAAAATAAGAAGGCAACGAAAAAAAAATAGTAAGCAAAATCGATCGGCACCCACCATATTTAACACATCATATGGGAATAAGAAAAAGAGATAATGACATACTTTGTGCCAAATGTATCCATTGTTTAACATACCTTGTGCCAAATGTATTATAAGGATGGCAAAGTATCAAAGTAACCATAAGAACTTAGCAAGCAAAACTAATCGACAGCATAAGAAAAAGAAACCATAGCATACCTCGTGGCAAATGTAGCCATAAGAATTTAGCAAGCAAAATCGATCGACATCCATCTGGTTTAGTACATCATATGGGAATAAAAAAAAGATGCCATAGTATATCTGTGGAGCCATTTCCTTTAATATCCAATAATTTTGAATCATCATCAGTGAAAATAAGAAGGCAACCAAAAGAATACGGTAACCAAAATTGATATTGAACCCATCAGATTTAACACATCATGTGGAAATAAGAAAAAAAAACCATAGCATACCTCGTGGCAAATGTATTACTTCTTTATCATACCTCATGCCAAATGTATCATAATCATGGCAAAATGAGTAAGCAACCATAAAAAGCCTGATTAGCAAAATCGATCGACATCCATCAGGTTTAGCACATCATATGGAAATAAAAAAAGATGCCATAGTATATCTGTAGAGCTATTCCCTTTAATATCCATTAATTTTGGATCATCATCAGTAAAAACAAGAAGGCAACCAAAAGAATACAGCAACCAAAATCAATATTGAACCCATCAGATTTAACACATCATGTGGGAATAAGAAAAAGAAACCATAGCATACCTCATGGCAAATGTATCACTTGTTTATCATACCTCATGCCAAATGTATCATAATCATGGAAAAATGAGTAAGCAACCATAAAAAACCTAATTAGCAAAATTGATCGACACCCATCAAATTTAGCACATCATATGGGAATAAAAAAAAGATGCTATAGTATATCTGCAGAGCCATTCCTTTTAATATCCATTAATTTTAGATCATCATTAGTGAAAACAAGAAGGCAACCAAAAGAATATTGCAACCAAAACCAATATTGAACCCATCAGATTTAACACATCATGTAGGAATAAGAAAAAGAAACCATAGCATACCTCATGATAAATGTATCACCTATTTATCATACCTCATGCCAAATATATCATAATCATGGCAAAATAAGTAACCATAAAAGCCTGATTAGCAAAATCGATTGACACCCATCAGGTTTAGCACATCATATGGGAGTAAAAAAAGATGCCATAAAATATCTACGGAGCTATTTTCTTCAATATTCATTAAGTTTCGATCATCATCAGTGAAAATCAAAAGAAAATCAAAAGAATACGGCAATCAAAACTGATATTAAACCCACCAGATTTAACACATCATATGAGAATAAGAAAAAGAGATCATAGCGTATGTTGTGCCAAACATATCACTTGTTTAGTATACCTCGTGCCAAACGCATCACTTATTTAGTATACCTTGAAACTATTATCTGTATCAAAAATAAGTGATACTAATATAATATATAGAGCTTGTAAGATAATAAGTGTTATAAGAGATTATAAAGAACTCTGTTGTCACATAAAAGCATATAAAAAAACTAAAGTAAGCTAAAATAATATATGTTCACAAAATATATGCACAATCCTCAATATAACATAAACTAAATAGAAATTTAAAAAAGCATGTAAATAAATCTAATCAGTATCCTCCTGCCCTTCTTCCTCCTCTTCCTCAATATCATCATCTCTTTCTAAGTATGAAGGAGCATATGGCCATAAAATAGGTGGCTGCGAAGGAGATGGTTGAAAACTAGGAGATGCTTGAAAACTTGATGAGGGCTAAAAATTTATCTTTGCAAGTAGCTCACGCAGTAATTTATTATTTACTTCAAGCTCCTTTTCATTATGTTCTACCCTTCTTTTAAGTTCATCCCTTTCACGTTCGGCAGCCTCCACCCGAGAATTCCATTCAGTTTCAAGCTTCCTCACTTGCTCTTGAAGTTGTTGATTTTACATCCATTATGTGCATGATGAAGCTTGGCCATAAAAATATGATGGACTTATCAATACAATGGACTCTAATCCCAAACCATAAATCCTTCCTTTTTTCTTTCCAACAATTATGTGAACCCACACATCCAACTCTGATGGTGGAGGCTGTTGTTGGTCAAGATCAGATGCTCTCTGAGATTGTGCCTCCTCCATATTACGTCTAAATTCAGCCTGTCAAATTTATCTTGATTTGCATAGTGTGCTATAAATATCACCAAGATCATTATTGTAAGTTTTCAAATCCATCGATGGTCTCTATTTATCAGATCATTATACGATCGTTCATGATCGTCGAAATCAAATTTTATTGATCGATATAGCTAGGACTATCGGATTGAGCCGGTCTTTTGTGACGATACTCTAACAATAATTATTTAGATAATGAACGGTGAAGATGGGCTTTAAATTCTAAAATTATACCATATCTAGAAAAAAATATAAAAAAATTATATTTGATTGCAAAATACATTTGTGACCAAAAATTTGATCGAAAAAAATTAATTTTTTGATCAAAAAATAGGTCAAAAATTTTTAAATTATTCTAAATTAAAAAATAATTTTTAGTTTTTTCCATCAATTTTTTGATCAAAAAAATTGTGACCAAAAGTTCAATTGAAAAAAATAAATTTTTCGACCAAAAAAGTGGTAAAAAAATAAAATTATTTTAAATTTTAAAAAAAATAAATTTTGAATTCTTTGATCGATTTTTCGGTCAAAAAATTTGCAACCAAAATTTTGATCGAGAAAAATTAATTTTTTTATCAAAAAATTGGTCAAAAGAATTTTAAATTATTTTAAATTTTAAAAAAATATTTTTTGGATTTTTTGATCGATTTTTTGGTTGAAAAATTTGTGATCAAAAATTTGGTTAGAAAAAATTAATTTTTTGATCAAAAAATCGATCAAAATATTTTTCTTATTATTTTAAATTTAAAAAATATAATTTTGGGATTTTTCGATTGATTTTTTGGTTGGAAAATTTGAGATAAAAAATTCGGTCGAAAAAATAATTATAAAATTTTATAAAATTAGTATTTTATAAATTTAATTTTATATTCAAATTTTTTATCATAAAATTGATCGCAAAATCAGTTGCAAAATCGATTGCAAATTTCAACTAAAAAAATTGATCGCAAAATTACTATTTTCTTGTAGTTGCTATTTTACTATCATGCCTGTAGAAGGAGAGAAATAATAGAATGTTTCATTTTCCACGCTATAGCTGCTCCCATGATACCTAAGATGGTGGTCTCCTTAATAAAGGATTGGACTAGAAATGCTAAGAATATACAAATAAGCAGGCTCTGTTCATAGATGCACTCGATTATAGAGAGGGTATGAAGGCATCATGGGTTTCACTGCATAGCTCTTAATTGGAGGATGAAGCTTTTCATCATCCACATTATATCAAGTAACTTTTGGTTCCTAAGCCCTTGATGTGAAATCACATCAAGGCATATACCAATCGATTATTCCAAGTGAGGAAACTTTGCTAATGGACAAGGGATTTTGGACACATCTTCTATACTAGTCCATGTAGAATAGAGGGAGAAAACACTTATACTTTCCTGCCCAACTCTTCTACATAAACTTTCTCCTTAAATATAAATATCAAGGGAAAGTAATTTACTTCTACCTCTTTTATCTGGCAAAAATGATGAGATTTGAATATAAAATGATCATATTTGAATTTAGACCTTTTTTTATGGAAAGGGAGGATGATCCGACTAATAATTTATTATAAAATAGATTTAGCATTTACAAAAGGGCTCGTTTTTTGTCTCAATATTGACGATGAGAGCTCATTCACATTCAGCATAGCCACTAATGTTGCATGGATACAAAAGCAGGGGGGTCACATTCAGAATGACCAAAACCCACGTTAAGGACATGGTCACATCGAAGTTCCCAAGCAAGGAATATGTCTGCCATAAATACCAAAAAAAATAATATGAGGTTGCAGTCTCCAGCAAGTTGTTTTTCTTTTTTAAAATTTCTAGCAATCGATGAGAGGCCCTGAAACTTCTAAGGCCTTCCAGCATTATCCAGATTGCGGCCCGACTCTTCTTGGTGTTGGTTGACGTTCATCTTTGGAGTAGAAAAATAGTACGATGGATGATAGAAGTGGGAGATTTCGCTTCTCTCTTAAAAACTCCGTCGTTCCTCTTTAACCACAAGCATCAGTTGACAGTAGCTAATAAACAATCTTTGCAGGTCAGTTTATCTTGCCTGACTTGGTGTTTCTCTTGGTAGACCAAAGTTCTTCAATGGAATCAGAGAATGGAGGAGGATGCAATGCTTCTGAAAGCTGAGCCTAGACTAAGCGAGTGAAGGAACGTCCTACAAAGAGATGGTTTGCTATTTCCTCAGCTTCCACACACATGCTGCACACAACGGGTCCTAGCAACTTCTTCTTGTTTAAAACCTCTCCTGTTAAAATTCTATTGTGGAATGCTAATCAGTTGAAAATTTTTATTTTTTCTAGTAGTAGAAGTTTCCATACAATTTATGCAAAGAAGGATATAACCTCCATATGTGACTAAGAAACTCAAATCCCTCTCTTGGACTCCCTCTCTTATTGTAGTCTAATAAGAAAGATTTTATACATTATGTCCAGTGCAATAAAATTGACATGGAGTTCACCATTCAATTATATTAGACTATATAACCACCGCTTTTCAATACGTATTTAATGCCTTTAGTTCTATTTTTTTATTTAAAATTTTGAATGATGAAAGTATCCTCTTATGAAAAATGTGGCTATATTATAGCATCTTATGATCATATTATGACATCCTGTCATAATTTTTCTTTTGAAAGTCATAAAGAACGAAAGGTATTTTTGTCATCAAAATTTTATAAATTTTTTAAGTGAGGAGAATATCCCTCCTTCCTTATCATGATATCTTATATTCAAGAAGTCATAATTTGACTATAAGATGTCATAATATGACCATGGGATGTTATAATTTTTTAGAAGTAGAAGAATATTTTTATCATTCAAAATTTCAAACAAAAAAGTGGATATACATGTATTAAATGCATGTTGGAAAGTGATTGCTACGTGGTTCAATCAGATGGAATGATGTATTTTTTCTATACTAACACTACAAGAAAAATGGGTAATTAGTTATGCAAACAAAACGTAGCTAAATCTTATAAAAGCGTTGCTAAGTACATCTATCGATGTAAAATGCATCGAAAACAAATGTCGGCAAAAGTGTCATCATTGATTCCATTTGCCAATGTTTAAAAATTTTCATCAATAAAAACATGATTCACCGACATTTAATTAAACATCGGCAATTAATTACCTACGCAAAATAGTCATCGGAAAAAAAATATTTATCGATGTTAACTTATCATCACTAATATTTTATCCACATAAAATAAACATCGACAAAAATATTTTTATCGATGAAAACTAATAGTTGAAAATATATTTTTTATGATGAAAATTAAACATCGAAAAAATATTTTTATCCATGCTTATTTTACATCAAAAAATATTTGGTGACGTAAATTTATGTCGGTAATAGTTAAGCATGGCCAAAGGTGGCACGTTGGGATGCTTTTTGATGACTATTTATATTGAATTTTGCTATGTTAATTTACGTCGGTAAATATTTAGCGACGTTTATTTACATCGGTAATTATTAAGTATGGCTAAAAGTGACATGCTGACATGGTAATTGATGATGATTATTCTTATTTATCAATGCTAATTGTCATCGCTATTTATCTTTACCTATGCTTTTTTTACATCGATAAATATTTTTTTAAAAAAAAATAATTTTATTTATATAAATTTTTTAAAACCTATAGACATCCATATAATATCCACATAATAGATAACATAAGATATAACAACCACATAACAAATAAATACATCCCAAAATCAAATTCATTCATTTTAAAATATCTATATAAAAAAATATGTACATATACAAAATATCGTACATACTAAATATTCTTTTAAAAAAATACAACAAAAAAAATAAAACTCCATATCGATGGTGACATATCATAAACCTGTATTAAATTAAAAAATTAAGTTAGCAAACTAATTATCTAATATAAATACTAAAAATATATTAATTAAAAAAAATATAAAATAATATCGGTGCAGGAGGCATCGTCGTCATCATCGGTGGAGTTCTAATCATAAGCATCTGTAGGAATATCGAAAGTCGATGGGGGAGGCATACGGCAACATAACTCATCGAGCTTCATCCTAAATGTCTGAAGCTGGGATGAAAGCTCAGCACTGGCCCGCCGTAGGTCCGCTATCTCCTCCTGATGTCTCCTCTCAATCTCAGCATGTCTCCTCTCCATCTTATGCAAACGAGCATCACAAGAAACATGTGCTGCTCGAGAGGAGCTAGGGGCCATAACTCCATATCCCAATCTCGTAATATAGCTAGGTCTCCTATCGAGCACCTTATCACAGATATCGTCATCTGTGGGTGGGATAGAGCCCTCAGTTGGGAGCTAAGATCGTATCGCCATCATACGGTCCTAATTAAAAAAAAGTAAATATAACCAAAAGTCTAAACTTTATAATGAAATTGAAACAGAACTTAATCACTTAATACTCATGATAAGCATCATAAATTCATTAATAAAAGTATTAATTTATTAATTAATTTATATTAATTTTTAATAATTATTAATCAATTTATATATAATTTTTAAAAAATTCATATTTTTATTAATTAAAAAAATTAATTAAAAATTAATAAAAATTAAAAAATAAAATTTTATTATCAATAGAAAGAGCTCATTTTTCTGATCACAACGAAATAAATTTCAAGTAAAACGGAGCTAAAATGAAAAAGATATGAATTTTTAAAAATATAAAATAAATAAAAATTAAATAAAAAAGAAAACGGCTCAGCCGGCTCCGCAAGCCGAGCCACCAAGCCAAGCCGAGCCATCAAGCCGACTCAGCCGTTGAAGCCATCAGCCGGTCCACGATCTAGGCGTGGACCGCCAGCTCAGCAAATTCCGGTGAATCAGAGATTGCCACGTGGTGGACCTAGACCCCTTAAGGGTCTACAGAAATTTATCGCGGCTCACAAGGGTAATTCAGTCTTTTCGTTCGACAACAGCGGCGCTGATTGGTTGCGGTGTGCGGTGCGGCCGGTCCACGCGGTCCATGGGAACAGTTATTGCGCGATCGGACGGATGTGGTTGTTTGCGGTCAGGATCGGACGGCTGTGGTTGCTTCCGAATTTTATTCAGATACAAACATCACACGGATCACCATCGGACGGCAGCGCTCGATCCAGGCGATGATCCGACGGTCCAGAACGCTGCCGGCGGTGATCAAGACTCCCGAAGCGCGATTTGCGGCCAGATTTCCTCGATCAAGCGCGATCCAACGGCCAGAATTTAATCCGACCCGATCTGAGCTTATCTGCATCCGATTTTGATGATTTTTGGACCGTTGGATTCCTGTTGAATGGCTGGATTTTATCAGATTTAGCAGAGTCATATCAGAGCTATTTTGATTCAAATTTTATCCGAATTTCTTTGTATTTTTATGATTACAAAGGCTATTAGTCCCATATTGCCTTTAGAAAAAATATCCAGCCCTCCTAGCTCTATAAAAAGGACCCCAGGCCATCAAAAATTGATATCTCCGATCAAGGTGAAGCTTTGGTACAGGGCGAAGCCAGGCTATGGGTTAAAGGCTGCTTCGAAGCAATGGGTGTCGAGAAGAAGAGCCGAGCTTCTACACCATCTTTCTGCCAATGCCGATCCAAGATCAGAGATCAGGCTATTTTATTTTTTTTATATTCTATGTATTTAAATTCTAAAATTTTAATTAATAAAAGTTTTATTTTTGTATTTTAATTTCTTACTTTTAATTTTTATTTAATTTAATTTCTATATTTTAATTATTATTTTTTATTTTATTGCAAGTAGATGCTAAGATCTAACTAATAGATCTTAGTACCAAATTTAAATTTCTGCATCTTTTAATTTTTACTTTTAATTTTCCGACTTCATTTTTGATCCTGAAACTCTTCTTTTATTTCTTTTTCTTTTAAAATCAAAGATTTCAAATCTAAAATACTACCTTCCCTGTGGATTCGACCCGACTCACTACTGTCTACGCATTTTTAATGATTTTAAGAAGTCGGATTAAACTGATAAACACGATGTCTTAACGACAGCATCGCGTCCCTATCAAGTTTTTGGCGCCGTTGCCGGGGAAGGTTTTTGATTTTTGATTTTGATTTTTTTGATTTATTAAAAATAACTCCCGGCAAACGCACCAAGTTTTTGGCGCCGTTGCCGGGGAAGGCACGGATATTAAATTTTTGATCTCTTTGATTTTTCTATAAATAAATTATAAATAAAATTTTTATTTTCTTGCTAATTTTTTTTTATTATTTTGTAGGAAAAGAAAAAAAGAACAAAAAGAATCAGAAGTTTTGCCTGGTGAGATCAATCCTAACCCTAGTCCTCTTTTCTTTTTATTTATTTATTTATTTATTTTATTTTTAAATTAATTTAAAAAATATTCATTCAAACCTAATTAAAAAACCTCATGATAAGATTAGAAATCCTAACTATTTAGAGCATGCATCATATTAGTTTTATTTTTTATCTTTATTTTTATTTTTATTTTTTTTGGTGATTGCTGGAAGCAAGGTAAGCCTTTCAGAATTCAATTAGTTGCATGCATCTAGTTTAAATTGCATAAAACCCTTTGATTGAATTTTTTTTTTTTTTTCGTGCATATTCATATTAAATCAAATTAAGGGCACAACCCAATTAAACAAGATAAGGTGGGGATTTGATCACCCTTCCTTAGCCCACAAACAACCAACCAACATCCTGCATTGACCTAAGCCTTTAATTTTAAAATCAATTAGACATCAACCCTAGGAACTCGAGCTCAATAGGATAAGGAATCCAAAGAGTTGAACCAAGTTAGGGTTAATCAATTTGACTGGTGTCTAGGAAAGTGGTTCAGGGACGATTGGGCCCGAAGGAAGGTGGTTTCTAATTGGTTCCGTTCGCTTACCTGGCCAAGCATAATTGGTGTCTAAGGCAAGCAACGGGGGGACTCCCACCAACCTTACACTTACCTGGCCAGTTGATTGGCTAATCCTACACTTGGAGGGCTTGAAGGTGACCTTGACAGTTAGGAGCTGTCTAGATCTAGGACAACCTTTAGGCAGGATTGATTGACCAACTTGATTGCTAACCAATATTAAATCTAATTAAATCTAATTCTTCTCTTTCTTCTTAGTTCTAGGACTCCTTAGGATCTCTTCTTTAGAACTCTTTTTTTCTTTCTTCTCCTTTCTCCTCTAAAAATAAAATAAAATAAAAATTAAACTAACTAAAAATTAATAATTAAATTAAATTAAAATTAATAAATAAAAATAATTAAAAAAAATTAATTTTTAATATAATAAAATAATAATAATAATAATAAAATAAAAAAAAATTCTAAAAATTTTTAAACCATACATTAGGGTTACACTAATACATGCATGGTAGGAAATCGCTTTTTCTGATTTAGTTGAACTTAATTGAATGGTTGATTCACATTAAACATAATAATCAAATGGCTAATATAAATCTAATAGTCCAAAAATTAGATAAAGTTGACCTTCTTGATCAGAAAATAGATCAACTCCTAATCCTAGGTCAACAATCTTCTAATTATCAGGAGAATTATTCAATCTGTGCTAGTCCAACCCATCATGTAAGTGAATATCCTATGACTGCACAGTTTTCCATATTTTATCCAAGAACAAGTTCAAGCTACTCAAGGATACTCCAAATTGATTAATGACCCATTTTCAAATTCATATAATTCAGATTGGAGTAACTTTAATTTTTCTTGGACATCCCAACAGACTCAGGCTCAGACCCAAATTTCACTTGAGCAAAATTATCAAAATTATGCCTATAATAATGGTCAGCCTAGTCAGTTTAACCAGCCATCATATTATAATCAGCCTTCATACCCACCTCCTCAACAGACCAATCTAGCTGATGATAGATTTAACCAACTTCAACAATTAATTCTAACTCAACAGCAATCTATCGCCAGACTAGAAGCTCAAATAGGACAATTAGTTGAGTCTAACATGAGGAGAGAACTAGATCAACTACCGAACCTACCAATTTCAAATAACCCACCTAATGACCACCAACCACCTGGATTAAATTATCAATCTAATGTTTCATCTAAGAATCTCCAATTTGAGAATACCAAAGTAATTCCTGAACTTAAAAGCTATAGGATTCTTATGGACCCATACCAAGACCAGGTGAGAGAGGCTAGTACTGATGCTAGCCAAAATGAAAAATTTAGAGGAACTGGTTAGTACTGAGACTAACCACATAGAAGAACCCAAGCCAGGAATTAGTACTGATGCTAGTTCCAGTTTAAATGAGATAGAAATAAGGGAAAAGAGAATAGATGATTTACCCGAGACTTATAAACCTAATGTCCTATTCCCTTCAACCCTAGAAGCTGGTTCTTCTTATAAAAATCAAAAGGCATGTAATGAAATGTCAATGGAGTTGTTTAAGCAGGATCACATTAATTTACCTCCAGAATTAAAACCGCCTTTAGTCACCATTCCAGCACCCATTGAATCAAACTTAACTCCTAAAACTCCATTCATGAGCATTTTAGAAGAACAAATAGGAGTAATTCTTAATAAACATGGGTCTGAGAATGGAATCATAAAATATATCCCAAAAATTAACAAAGTGAATTATATCAATAATGGGATTAAAAATCAACATCAACTTTCTGAGATTGGCAATCCAAAACCATTGGAATTTGTCAATCCAATATTCGACACAGGATAGTGAGCTACATTGTGTCTGGCTGAAGACGGTAAACTTAGCGCTTGTTGGGAGGCAACCCAATATTTAGTTTTTATCTAATTTATCTTTTTTTTAGTTTATTTTTTTTAGGATAATTTGAATAAGTTGGAGGGAGAGCTCAAATTTTCAAAGGCATGTGCTGGACCAAAAATATATATAATATATATATATATAATAATATAATAAATATATATATATATATACTGAGTTAGGTGTATTCTTCCATGTTTTTTTATTACATCCTTTATTTTTTCTTCTCCATTGAGGACAATGTCGATTAAGTTGGGGGGAGAGAAAAATAAAAATTTTAAAATTTTAAGTCCTCGAAAAAGTTAGTATTTAGTATTTAGATACCTGATTATGCTTAAGAATCGAATTAAACTAAGCATTTTAAAAAAAAGAAAATTGATACACAGATCAGAGAATCTGTGAGATATTGAGGAATCAAGTATTAAGAAAATTCAATAAAGAGTTAAGTCTAGAACATAAAAATTTTTTCCTTGGAGCATTTCTAATTATTTTTACTAGCATCAAAGAAAAGTCTACTTTTTATAGGCTTGTGTAGGGTAACTATACGTTTCTTCATATAAAAATTTATTTTAATAAAATAGTTTCCAAGTACTTCTCACTGAGTAACCGGGCCTCTTTGCCTAAGCAAGCATTGAGTTTCGCATCAAAAGGTGGGAAGGGCAAAGAAGCTCGTTGTAAAGCTAGTCTTAACTCGTAGCCTATTTGATTCGAGCTAGTAAGCCCGAGGGGTATTCTATACCTAGTGCCCTAAAGCCAACTGGTTTGGGAGTCATTGGCCCAAGACTCGCTACATGGATCAAATAGAAAGCTTAAGGAGTTAAGACACTCAATAGTGGTACAACGTTAAAAAAAAAAAAAAAAAAAAAAAAAAAAGAAAAACATTGGTTTCCCACCGAGTAACCGGGTCCCGTTGCCTAAGTAAGCAATGATATTCGCATCAAAAAGTGGGCAATGTGAAAATAAAAATTAATAAATGAAGGATGGAAGTAGCAATACACCTGCCTATATGAAAGTTTAGACAAATCAGAGATAAAAGTGGAATAATTTAGAAAAAGTTCTGAAAAATTTAATGTTCTTTACTTAATTTTTCTATTGATAAGTATTAATACCCCAATGATATATCTCATTTAAGCTCTACTGAATATCAATGGCCATTTTGAAAATTGCTTAGGTAAAATTCGAAACTCTAAAGTTAAAAGGTATTTAAAACTAAATTCTTTCTTTACTCGAGGACGAGCAAAGCTTAAGTTGGGGGGTGTGATAAGCATCATAAATTCACCAATAAAAGTATTAATTTATTAATTAATTTATATTAATTTTTAAGAATTAATTAATCAATTTATATATAATTTTTAAAAAATTCATATTTTTATTAATTAAAAAATTAATTAAAAAATAATAAAAATTAATAAAAATTAAAAAATAAAATTTTATTATCAATAGAAAGAGCTCATTTTTCTGATCACAACGAAATAAATTTCAAGTAAAACGGAGCTAAAATGAAAAAGATATGAATTTTTAAAAATATAAAATAAATAAAAATTAAATAAAAAAAGAAAACGGCTCAGCCGGCTCCGCAAGCCGAGCCACCAAGCCAAGCCGAGCCATCAAGCCGACTCAGCCGTTGAAGCCATCAGCCGGTCCACGATCCAGGCGTGGACCGCCAGCTCAGCAAATTCCGGCGAATCAGAGATTGCCACGTGGTGGACCTAGACCCCTTAAGGGTCTACAGAAATTTATCGCGGCTCACAAGGGTAATTCAGTCTTTTCGTCCGACAACAGCGGCGCTGATTGGTTGCGGTGTGCGGTGCGGCCGGTCCACGCGGTCCATGGGAACAGTTATTGCGCGATCGGACGGATGTGGTTGTTTGCGGTCAGGATCGGACGGCTGTGGTTGCTTCCGAATTTTATTCAGATACAAACATCACGCGGATCACCATCGGACGGCAGCGCTCGATCCAGGCGATGATCCGACGGTCCAGAATGCTGCCGGCGGTGATCAAGACTCCCGAAGCGCGATTTGCGGCCAGATTTCCTCGATCAAGCGCGATCCAACGGCCAGAATTTAATCCGACCCGATCTGAGCTTATCTGCATCCGATTTTGATGATTTTTGGACCGTTGGATTTCCTGTTGAACGGCTGGATTTTATCAGATTTATCAGAGTCATATCAGAGCTATTTTGATTCAAATTTTATCCGAAATTTCTTTGTATTTTGATGATTACAAAGGCTATTAGTCCCATATTGCCTTTAGAAAAAATATCCAGCCCTCCTAGCTCTATAAAAAGGACCCCAGGCCATCAAAAATCAATATCTCCGATCAAGGTGAAGCTTTGGTACAGGGCGAAGCCAGGCTATGGGTTAAAGGCTGCTTCGAAGCAACGGGTGCCGAGAAGAAGAGCCGAGCTTCTACACCATCTTTCTGCCAATGCCGATCCAAGATCAGAGATCAGGCTATTTTATTTTTTTATAAATTCTATGTATTTAAATTCTAAAATTTTAATTAATAAAAATTTTATTTTTGCATTTTAATTTCTTACTTTTAATTTTTATTGTAATTTAATTTCTGCATTTTAATTATTATTTTTTATTTTATTGCAAGTAGATGCTAAGATCTAACTAATAGATCTTAGTACCAAATTTAAATTTCTGCACCTTTTAATTTTTGCTTTTAATTTTCCGACTTCATTTTTGATCCTGAAACTCTTCTTTTATTTCTTTTTCTTTTAAAATCAAAGATTTTAAATCTAAAATACTATCTTCCCTGTGGATTCGACCCGACTCACTACTGTCTACGCATTTTTAATGATTTTAAGAAGTCGGATTAAACTGATAAACACGATGTCTTAACGACAGCATCGCGTCCCTATCAACTCACATATCTCTCCCTAGTCTTAGGAAGCCACTCGCCCGTCGTCTAGCAATGGATCCTCTGGTAGACGTCAATCCATCTGGACAGCTGTCCCATCTTGATGTCTCTCTAAAATTTATGAATGTAAGTATATTGACATAGATATACTCTAACAAATCATTAAAGATGTATATATGTGTACTTACCAGCTCATATTGATACTGTGCAAATGATTTTAATCCATCGCAATGCATCACCATAAGCCTCGACCTGCTCTGTGAGGCGTTATTGCAGTAGGCCTAATAAATAAATGCAATGAAGATATTAGTGAACATATTATAATAACATATCAATTCAATAATCAATATTTTTATTATATATAATAATTATACCCGATATGCAGGATCCTCATATCTGGTGCAGAAGAGATTCCAGTCGGAACGTGATACACTCCTGTGCGGTGTCTCACGTGCTTCGCCACCCCACATGCCTGGAAGACCTCCTTCCAATGGGTATGGAGCTCATATCTGAATCCTCTAAGCAATCGCCCCATATGCCAAAGGATAGCCTCCCGCATACGCAGGATATCATTCTCTTGAATATCAAAATCATACTGCAAAAATAATCTACAATATATGAGATTTATCAAAAAAATAAAAGTGCCATAATTATCAAAAATTATATTTAGTTATCTGCAAATGGTCAAGGACTTGCTGCTGTGGTCTCGTAACTCTATGCCAATCAGTCAGCATCAGGGGAGCGTACGAATGGATAATAATATCTATCTCGCACACGTATGGATCCCTGACATAGCGCTCTACTGGCATGACATACCCCGATGGGATGACAATCCTCATCCTCTCCCTGGGATGTGCCCTTCTCTACTCCTCCAACTTCTCATTTTCGGTGGCTCTACGTGTCCGCCTAATCACAGTATCAGTAGCATAATAAAATATAAAGCTTAAAATTAGTTATTTATATATGATAAAAATTTAAAGTAAATATAATATAAAAAAATAATCTATGATAGGAGATGATGTGCCTGCCTTACCAGTAGTGTGCTACTGAGATGATGAAGAGGTACCGACATCTTCATGTCGGTCCCCCCATCAGATCATCCTCCTAGTGGCATAACTTCAAATCAATTATTTATAAATGATAAAAAATTAAAATAAATTAAATATAAAAAACTATGATATGTAAAATCAACCTGGACTAGCTAGTGTGACCGTCTGGTTGTCAGGAGAAGCCGATGCACCAGCATCTCCTCGTGCAAGCCTCTGGAGTCGTCTTTTTGGTGTCATATCTGTATCAAACAATATATTAGAGATAATATAATATTTGATAAAAATTATATCAATACTAAATGATATATGAAATTTAAGACATATGAGTTTCTTGAAAAATTATATATTATCAATCAATATCTATTTCTTAAAAAATTATATATTATTAGTCGATATTTTGTTTCATTATTGTGGAAATTTTGGCAGCATCTTCTCGTGATTCTTCAAGTATACGATGTAATTACGATGCCTATGCACCCTATCCAATATATACTCAGAGAACATATAAGAGATAACTACTGAACACCATATAATGAAATAAAATATCGATTAATAATAATAATAAGATTAATTTTTTTTTAAAATATTCGAAACTAGGGCATCCAAGAGTTGATCTTGATCGTGATCGACTCTTGAATGAAAATCCATGGCTCAATACATGCAATTTCGGGTCCATCTCTGAACATGCATTCAGAAATGATATCCTAATTTATCAAAATGGGATAATTCTATATTTTTGTAGAGTTTTCTCTAAAATATGAATATTTTCATATTTTATACGATAAATTTCATAAATAAAAAATTTATTTATATAACTAATAACTAAAAGCAAATAATCATGAATATAGTCTTAACAAGCTAGATCTACCATTGAAAAGAGCATCAAAGAAAAATACTTCATAAAATTAATAACACGAGGATCAAGGTAAATTAGAGACTATCATTTTAGTTGAATCACATATTATTTTTGTTAATTATATATATGTACATATATATATATATGTATGTATATAGATATGTATGTGTATGTATGTACATATGCAAAAAAAATAATATATATGTATATATAATATATTATTTTAATTTTAAAAATATAATTAAATATTTTATAAGATATATTATTTTATTTTATTTACTTTATTTACTTATTTATTTTTTTATTTTTTTTATTTTTAAGCATTAAAAATAAATAAATAAATAAATAAATAAATTATGAAATAAGAAAAAAAAATTCCTTCCTCCCTTCCCCTCCGGTGCTTGCGTCTCCCTTCCACCGTCACTGTCGCCCCTAGCTACGCCCCCTTCCCACAATCACCACCACCCGCTACGCCCCCTCCTACCATCACCACCGCCTCCTACGCCCCCCTCCCCCTTCGTCCGCGCCTCCCTCCCCTCCATCCCCAAGCCATTCCTCGGTACCCATTCACCATCGCCATCGCCATCCCCACACCCCATCTCGGTCCCCACCGTGGGTCACCATCGTCAATCGTGCCTCTTCCCCTCTGTCCATATGCCTCCCTCCCTCCGCCCTCGCACCACCTCCAGGTACCTGTCGCCACTGCCACTTCCCACACCCCGATCTCGGCCCACCCTTGACCCATGGCTCCCTCTGCCCTCCTCTTCTCCTACCTCCATTCTCGGGCAACCAACCCACCCCCTCCCTCCAGAGATGCAAAGCAAAAAAAAAAAAAAGTTTTATCTTTCTAGGATGGTGGCACGACGGCAATGGCAGTGGCATGGCACCATAATGGCGGCAGAGGCGGCGATGGCAGCGACGGAGGTGGAGGTGGGGACCACCAATGGTGAGAGAGATCGAAAGAGAGAAGAGGAAAATAGAAGGTAGCCGACGGAGAGGATTCAAACGGGGAAAATAGGAGGATGGGGGCGGGAGACGAAACACGTGGAGGGGCGGATGGTAAATTTCTAAAAAAATTTATCGATGCAAAGTTACATCGATAATACTAATTATTGAAGAATAAAAAATATCAAAAAATATTTAACAAAAATTAACTTTTTATCGATGTAAAGTAATGTCGGTAAATCTGTACTTAGCTACGTTTAAGAAAAATGTAGGTAATAAAATTATTACCGACATCGACGAAACATCAAAAAAAGTTTAATAAAAATTAAAATATTTAATAAAAAAATATTCAATAAAAATTATTATCGATGTAACATTTTCATCATAAAATGACCATTTACTGATGATAAGAAAACATCAAAAAAAATTTATTTAAAATTAAAATTAAGTTCGCAAAATATATAATTAAAATTTAAAAGCAAAAAAATTTAAAAATAATTTCCAACGAAAACTATACGTCAAAAATAAGATAAATTTTCTACGTTAGCCTTTAACATAGGTAATTATTCTTTTTACCGATGCTTTCTTACATCGCTAAAAGTTCATTTTCTGATGACTATTTTATGTCGGTAATAACTTAATTACCTTTCATTGCTTTTTAAATTAGCTTTTATATTTTTATAAATAATTTATGGATATAATTATTGAATTTAAAACTCATATTCATCATTCATTATCTAAATAATTATCATTAAAGTATCGTCATAAAAGTCTATCTCAATTTCAAAGCCTTGGCTATGTCGATCAATAAAATTCATCTCGATGGTCAGAAATGACCGCATAATGATCTAATAGATAGAGATCACCAATGGATTTAAAAACTTACAGCAATGATCTAGGTGATATTCGTAACATACTATTAAAATTTTACTTCAATCGGACATTATTTTCATGATCAATTTAGTAAGAAATGATTTCGACCATTAAATAAAAATGAGTGATAAAAAAGTCAAACGGCATCCGATTAAGATGATTTTTTAGATAAGTAATCTTTGCTACTACTTTCATCATTTATATGATCATGATCATAAAATTTAAACCATACATATATGAACCATTCACGTTAAGCAGATCTTATAAAAATACAAGATATTTACCTAGCGATCTCAAGAATTAGTATCAAGAGATATAAAATTTTGGATTGTTTATATATATGTGATTTGAATTTTATGATCATCAACATACAAACAATTAAATTATTAGCAAAGATCATTAATCTAAATATCTTATAATCGAACGTCGTTTGGCCTTTTGATTACTAGTTTTTCATTTAACGGTTGAAATCATCCCATGCTAAATTAACTATGATAATGATGTCCGATTGAGGTGAAATTTTGATAGTATGCTATAAATATTACTAAAATCATCTTTGCAAATTTTTGGATCCATCAGTGGTCTTTATCTATCAAATTATCATGTAGTCATTCATGACCATCGAAATCAAATTTTATTGATCGACATAGCTAGGGCAACCTAATTTTTGTAACGATAATCTAATAATAATTATTTAGATAATGAATGGTGAAGATAAATTTTAAATTCTAAAATTATATCGATAAATTATTTATAAAAAAAATTATTCAAATGACTTAATATTTGCCTATGCTCTTAATTCATAGTAATAAATTTATTTTCCTATGGTAAAAATATACGTAGGTATTAGAATCTTA